>CM021321.1:3331816-3647611 GCA_010645155.1 Tigriopus japonicus
CTAAAGGCCTGACTTTGGACGAGTGGTAGATAATCATATTCAAGCGCATGTCGATGTTCTCAGAGCAATTGCTTTTGATTACGAACCATTTCGATTCGAATTGACCACATCACGCCAAGAAAGTCATTATTTTCGATTATCTTGACATTTTGTGGTGAGCAAAGCAAATCTGTTCGCAAGGTGCCCGACAAAGCTGAAAGCACTTTCTTGCGCAACAAATGAATGACTTGATTTTATTCAAGTGACTTTTCGCGATCAACGAAATTTAATTTCTTTTTAATATATAAAATTGAAACAAGATTTAAATGCAATCGTGTAGGTACTCCTTGCAATGTTTTTATTTGTGCGCTTAATATTCAATATTTTGTACGTTAGTTTTTGAGGAATTTTTTCTAAAACCCACAGGGAATAAAATCGCGTGTGTTTTTAAAGCCAGAAGCTTCCTTTGTACGTACATTAAGATAATCAAACCTCGTACGTTGAGTTAGATCTTGGGGGCAAAGCAAAATCAATTTGTTTTCGTGTGCACTTTTGATTGTAACACAGGTGTCAAGAACTACACATTGAAAGGTTTATTAAAAACACTGTCCCCACAAGGTTCTTTCTGGATTTTTTCTCATGGTATATTGACCACGTAGTAGTACCACACGATAGCCAAGAAAGCCCTGAAGGATTTGGCTTGAGCTTCCAAGGTCGAATCCGGTCATTTAGGAAGTCAATCATGAGAACCAGGATCATGCGGACTCCTAAATTAAGTACTCGTTACTTCAACACCATGGCCACCATGAAAACGCGTGTTTTTTAAACAAAGGGCAAAATATTGCCCCAGAAAGAACCAGATACAAAAGAACGGTCAAAAGGTCCTTGATCTAAAATCTATCTAGTCCAGTCATTATCCATTGAACATGAAAAAGAAAACTTCTGTGCCCCCCTCTCTACTTCTTTTTTCACACGAGTTGTCTTTTTGGTCAAATCAATACTGCAATGGTTTAGTCATGTGGAAACTTTCTTACTTGCACATGATCCCAAGTTGGCGTATCCCCAGATCCACAATAAAAATCTGAACACCTTCACCGCCATTGAGCCCCTTAATGTGTTTCTGGGGGGCTTTTTCTTGAGCACTCTCACTTAACTGTGGGTCATGACCGCTTTGACACCCACTTGTTTGATGTGTTTATGTCTCTGTACATTGAACGGAACTGCCTGTGAAACAAGATGTTTGGAAGACTTGGAAGAATGTCATGCCACACGAGGAGAATTGCGAAGTCCAAGATTCCCACAAGAATCACGAACGAATGAACGAAAGAAACGCACGCAGACTCAGGCGAGAAGAATTTTGAACGGGGTGCCAAAGCGGAAACGGCCAACGACAACCACGACATACATAGAAAAGACACAGAACACAGAGAGAATGAAGACAGACGCGATGGCGTGGAAATGCCCGGACAAAAGACTAATTACCGAGACATTCTTTGAATCTTTGGTGGAGATCTGACACATTTGTTTGAACACGATCAATTTTCAGGATGGCCCGTCCACAAATTGATTTAGAGATGGTAGGTCGGTTGTTGAGGTAGCTTTGAAGCATAGAAGAAACACAGAAGAAGCATATGAGATGGAGTAGAAATAGCCATGTTTGATCAAGTTTTACTACATAAGTTGCGTATTTCTTTTGCAGCTTATGTAGCGAAACTTGATCGAGCATGGTTATTTCTACTTCGCCTCATATGCTTCTCTCATGCTTCTCGATATACTTCTACTATACTTCAAAACTACCTCAACAACTGACCTATTATCTTGAAACACGTGCTTTTTCACTTTCGAACTTGCAAACGACGAACTTATGGGATTTACAATCAACGTTCGATGTATGAATGATATTGCCGCTGATGACAATAGTTGACATTTTTGTGGCGTATCTGCTTCATCGCTCAACTGCTTGACCTTATGATCGGACCAATTACAGTAAATTCGATATCGGTTGGCTAGAGCATAAGGAAAAGCGGTCGAGTAATTAAACGGAAAAGCCACAAAAATTAGTATTGTTATGACCAGCACTTAGAGTTTGTAATCCTGGACAATTTAAATTTGAGTACTTTCAAAACTAAAATATAAGAACTGCAATTAATTACTATTACTTCAAAGCAAAAAGTTTGGAACACGACATGAATGAAATGTTTGATCCCAGAATTTGATCTGAAGGATCCTTCTGTACAAATAAATGTTTTAAAAGAAGAAAAGTAAGAATATTTTCTGTCACCACCAAATACTTTGAAATTAAAAGCTGGTCCACTTACGAGTATATTTCTATTCACTATTTACTCTATTTCAGCGGGTTTTAGAATGATTTTGAATTACTAACATAATGGCGGGTAAGGATTTGAACATAAGAGAATTCGAATTTGACGGATTGATCAGTTTCATAATCCAGTCAGAACATGCAAAGGAAATTGAGAATTCATGAACTACCAAGATGGCAAATGATTGTTCAGACAAGAATTTCCGCGTAAACAAACGATTCCGGTTTTCCCCAAGTGAATGAGTGAGCTGCCCTTGCAAACACTCTCGACGAAATGGAGAATTCGTGTTCCATGTTTGCCAATTGTCAATTTGGAGACGTTCAACTATGAAACACGAATTCAAACTAAAGGGTCAAGTCCAAAGCTCAAATATGTAAACTGGCATGTTTTTGTTACACCAAATTTTCGATAATGAATAACGGCAAAAACCGAGAAGCCTTTTTTAGAACGGGTGGACACGAAAGGTGTGAGCTGACATTTGTGGAAATTGTAAACAAAATATGTGGCTTGCTTTATTCCAAGAGGTTCGATTTTGCCTGAGGGGGGAAATGTTTGCAGATGTCTTCTCGTTCCCAAGGCGAAAACCGAACAATCTCCAAAAGTCTCAATGTTTCTTCCCTCGCTCAAAACTGATTGGAGTTCTTAAATTTACCCCGAGAAGTTTTTTAGAAAATGATCTTAGACGAATGAGGCGAAGCAAACATTCGAGATGAACCAAACACTTTTATGACAATTTGTCGTTGGTTTTGAAAGTCAGAGGCTTTTTTTTGAAAAACATAGCACTTGTACAGCAGGGAAGGGAATTTTTATTGCTCTCCAAAGGATTTGTTTTCATTTTTTCGTTGATTTCAGTCAGTCATAGAGTTCCTAGAGGGGAGATACCAGAGTAGGCCGGCCGTGAAATTTCAGGGCAGACAGGAACTTCAGGAAGGCTATTCAGCGTCAACGCAAGATGGTTGCGTGAATCAGGCCAACATTTCCGAGGAATATTGATGAACTATTCAAGACTTCCTATCTCTTTGAGTGAAAGGTCACCAGTCACTTTTTTTGGAGCTCAGATTCGAATGTCTGTCCTTGTTCAACGCTGAATTCTGACCACTCGGCTTAATTCATTTTTTCTCTCATTTGCTTCACAATTTAATGTTTGTCAATTCTCATTGCAATTGTCGAATTCCTCCCAAGGTGGACATGGCTGTCAGATGTTCCCAGGGTTGATAGGGCACACACACCTCTTTTGCATAACTCAGTGACTCCTAACCTTGTAAGACAAACCATTTTCTGAGTCCCTGGTTCTCCATGAATTCAGGGTCAAAAATTGTCAGTTTCTGTGAACATTCGGAAGGGGTTAATTACCATCCCAAGAGACACAATTGCTCGACATTCTTGTCTCATGGCATTGATAGAGACCAAATTGTTCATGAATGACTGTTCCCTAAATCAGCACTAGGACGACCTGGTTTTAGTGTCTCCAATTTTTGAGGTGGTAACTACCCTTCAGCACCACAGGGCGGATATACGGAAATTTTTGTTGGACGAGTTACAGCTGTTGAAGAGCAAAGGTTGCACATTAAAACTTGATATTTCCGCAGATTATTACCTAAGTTGTGCCCAAGCAAACGATTTTCCCCTTATGACAAAGTTTGGTATACCAGAGAACCAGACCAGACCAGAGAACAAGCACTGACATATCTTACCAAAAACACGGCTTTGAGTCGTAGAAACTCGGAAGGGAATATTGACCGGTACATTACTTGGCCAGGGCAGAGTATCTCCTACAAATTGGGCCAGATTAAGATCTTAGAATTCCGAGAGCAAGAGCAACTCCGGTGGGGCGAAAAATTTGACCTCAAGAAGTTTCACTCGAGAGTGCTTGCCCGTATTGGCCCTTTAGACGAATTGAGCTCTTCAACACTGGATTCCTGTCATGATTAAATTTATTTTTAAACTAGAAAATGTTTCAGTATCTGCATCGTCATGTACAAGTTAATCATTAAACCTATACCGAAAGCAATCCCTCGGGCAGGCTGTGCCACCTGAAAAGAAAACAAAAACCTCAAGTTATATACTTTTCTAGCACCCCATCATTATCTTACCTCTTTTAAATACACGATGGTAGCACGAATTGTTGGTGCTAGGGTCGGAGGTTTGAGCCCCGCCAGGCCAGAGAAACCAGCCATCATATCGCCTAAATATTTCCGAAAGGTTTTAAAGTCCGGTTTCAGAATGGTTCTCCGTCTGAGGGTGTGGATTAGCGTCTTAAAGTTTCCTTGAGAAAGGTCGAGTTTCAGTAATTGCATTTCAAATGGAGATGAAGCAATTAGATTTCAAAATAAATTAATTGAAATTGGTGTCATTTTGAATGCCTCTATGTATGATAAAAAAATGTATATTGACACAAATATTTGGTTATGAAAATGTCATACGTTTTGAAATGTTGTGATTAAATAATGCGAAGTTAACGTGCATAATCATGCCTCTGGTCTGACGGGTTATTCTTGAAAGGCCCTGAACGATTGGGGCATTTTAAGGTGGAACAAGTGACCATGACTTCAACACGACAAACGAACTTGTTTGGGCACAAGTACTTGGAAAACGTCACAGCCAAAGGTCAGCTGGGGCCTGAAAATTGTCCAACAAAATGACAGGCCTGTCTGCCCCAGTGTCTCCTCTCTGGGAACTCTGTGTTCAGCACAATTTAGAATAATGCAATGGTTTGCGTTATAGAGTCCTTTCAGCGCAACCAATGAAACAAAAAACATGTGCAACCTTTGAGCTTTGTAACACATAATTTCTGTTTTTTGGTGTCCAGTGTACATCGAGAAGTTGGAAAGTGGGTCAAACTTTTGTGCCAGGGTTCAATTTTGGGAGCTGTATTAGTAAAGTGACCTCCCAGTCTTATGTACTGTGACCTCCCAGTCAGCTGTTCTTTAAAGGACCGTATTACGTCTCAGCTTCTCGATCATGCTAACTCAAATTGAGTGCTGAATGCAAAACGTAGAAGCCAAAACCTTCAAAAAAATCTGTTTGTAAGGAATAATTTCGCGTTCAAAGTTTTGGACCAAGCTTTGACCATGGTAGTTTTTGCAATGATTGTGGCGCAGCCTAATCAGCCTACCAAGTCCAAAATTCGTGCCCGTACTTTACATGTCTCTATTGATCACTTAGTTCCCCAGCCTAAAATTTGAAGTGCTTGCATATCATTAAAAATCCATGGTTGAAGCTTTCCCAAACAATTCCTTCGCACCGTCATTTTTACTTCCCAGATACCCTATAAATCTTCCACTGGGATGATTGCAAATTACGATATTCTTCGGAAAAATTTGCTTTTTATGCTACTTGTGTCTTATGAAAGATTTCCGTTTTGGCCAGTTCCAGTTGGATACAAGGCAAACAATGCTCTCTCTCTCTGGTTCTACCGCACGGGGGTCGGCAACCACATTTGATTGCATGTTGTCAGAGACCCACCGAACAGACGTTGCTAGGTTCAAGGGCCCACAAATCAACGATCTTTTACGAAAGAGCTTTGGGCCCACGAGTACGGTACTATGGATGTCTCGCTGGCCCACTATTTTGGACTTTTACCGTAGTTCCCAGGTGCACCAAAGACAACCCATGGGCCCCCATGTGGGCCGCGGCCCACCGGCTGCCTACCCCTGCTCTAAAGATTTAGTATTTCAATGTTTTTCGAAGACTCTCACAAACAACTTCTCGGATGTTAATTTTGACTAACCTGGTTGGAAGTGACGAAGTTGCTACAATTACGAATTCAGTTTGCCCAGAGCATCTTGTATTAATTAACAGAGCATTAATGACCGTTAAGCTTCATTCAATATCAAACGATTGGGCTAAAAACTTTGGAGGTTTGAGGTTTATAGAGAATGAAATGTACCTTGAAATGATAACTGATGCGTTTATTCTTCATCTTCTTCAATATGAGCAATGGATATTTTGGCAGATTCAGATCAGAAAGAGGAAGAATAATCGTTTTTTTTTTCAATTACGTGATTACCTATCTGACATGTAAAGTGAAAATGGAGATAATAAGGATAGTTTTGTCTCAATAGTGATAGTAAAAGTATCAAGAGCAGATCTTAATTGTAATCAATGTCGTTAGATTTATGTAATAATGTAAACAATTGCTCATGGTTAGACCTATGTTTTTCAATACAATAAAATGAATTCAATGATTTGAGTCGACATTTGTCCTTGGGAACAAAGTCGATAGTTGGTCTAATTACGTGTGACATTGGATCTAATTTTCTTTTAGGCAAGGAACAATTTCTAGTTTCAGGATTGCAGGCTTCTTCTTCGATGGCAACAATAGCAACGAAAAGGCACGAGATTGGAAAAAATAGAGGAAATCTTTGACAATTGGTCTGTGTGCTCCTGTTCTCAGTTCACTCGTTGTCTCGTGAGTATGAATTGTAATTTTTTTGCAAAAATTCATTTGTGCGTAAGGAGGAAAAGGGAAAGAAGCCTTGGAAAATCACTTGGGCACACAATCCGATGCCATTTTCAGAAGAATAGGCATATTAAAAGAGGGCAAAACGACTCCTACGTGAGCGAGATTAATTCCTCAATCTCTCAAAGACCTTGAGAACACGAATTCATTCCACGGCAAAGCCGCAAGTTTCCTCCACGGCTTGGGTGAGCTTGTCACACATCTTGGTGAGAGTCTCGTAAGCAGGCAGATCTAAGCGGTTGAAACACGTGTGGGCCTTGGGCAAATTCTCAGTGGAGGCCTCAATGACGTGCAAAGTGAAAAGGCGAGGTCCAGCCGCACCCGTGGATCCCTGAAGAGCTTTGAATCCTTGGAGAGGGACGCGTGAGCTTCCAGTCACGAATTGGAGCAAGCGCGCCCGCATCTCTTCCGAGTAGCCGTCCACGATCTCCCAGAACCATTGAACAACGGGTGTGTCGGCATTGCAGTGCTTCAGTCGGGTGTGAGTCTTCCAATCTTCGATGTCGATCTTGCCAATTCCACCTGGAAAAAGAAAGGAAGAGTTGGTTTGGGTTTTGGTATGATGGGAAATTAAGAACTGTTTCTCTCTCTCTCTCTATTTATTTTCTACACGGAGCATTTACCAGGTTTACTTACTCATTTCTGGTTGAGGGTGCTTCTAAAATATTGCCGTGTTTTTACACCTTTAAAATGCCATGTGTTCAAACTAAGGTGAAATAGATAATTCAATCTTACGATGGGCTTGTGGTTAAGTTCTAATTGCCCATTTCTAAAAATTTCCTAGGCGGGATTATGTTAGTGAAACGATTCACAAGTCGGTCGAAAGATACAGGATTCAACTCGATATTTGTCTAAAGAAATGACGGGAGTGAAGATGTAAGGTTTTACATGTATATCTGAGCAAGGATGACCTTGATCTGAGTAAATGCAGCCAAAATTAGTTTCTTTAACAACTTTGCCACGACAAACAAAAAAAAAATGATGTAAAAATGATTCAAATCTGAAAACATCAGCATACTACATCAACAAAGTACAAAATCGCTTCTATTTTCTATTTAAAGACATCAAAATCTTTTTGGAAGGGACACAAAGGTTTGGGACACTCTACAACCTTTTAGCGTCACTTACCTATGACAAGTTCCAGTTCTCTCTCGTCGAAGGGTTTTAAAAGTTGTTGGGGAATAAGCTCGTTGAAGCCCTTTTGGAGGGCTAAAAACTGTTGCTCGATTCCACGGCACCATCGGTAGTTGACGTAGAGTTTCACGTACTCTTTCTTGTTGCTTTCGGTCACCTGAAAACGCAAATGAACATGATTAACGATACTCTTCCTCTAAGGAATAATTCCTAATCCTCACCTCAATATCCTTGCCACCTTTCTTGAGCTCGTGAGTCTGAAGGAGCCCATAGGCCTCATGTTCGACAGAGAATGTCGAGTCCAAGACCCCGGTGATATCATTCACCAACATCCATCGTAATGACGAATGCAGGCTCGGATCCACCTCCTCGATATCGTCCAAGGTGATTGACTTGTTCAGTAGCATCTTGTAGAAAGGCATCGTGAAGCCACCATCAATATGATGTCCATGAAACACGGCCATGCCAATGATTCGACCCACAAAATGGAAGTAGCTCAGATGATCCGGATTGATGCTCGAGTCTGTATTGATTTGAAGGGTGTAGATATCGTCACGCGAATACTGAAACAGCCCATAGTACGGGTTCAACATCTCATGACTGAGAAGGTGAAGCCATTCGCGGGCAATTCCGCCGTAATCGAGGCCATCCTCGCCTCGAAATTTGATCATAAGCCGCTTCTTGAGATCTTTGGGCCGCATCTTGACGATGAGACGATAGCTTTCTTCGAAGACCTCTTGTCGACTCACCTCAAGTCGACAATGTCCGGATTGAGGTTGTTGCGACGTGAGTTCTTGACGAAGGAGCTTGATCTTGGCCACCAGATCACGTTTATATTTGGGCAAGACCTCGTTGTCCAGATTGTTATTGTTCGTGGACACGGGCGTGGCAGTGGGCGTCGAATTGGAGCGGCCATAACTCGTAGCTCGGATATTTCTGACGGAAGACGGCGTCGTCGTCGACGACGATATATTTGTCGTGGAACTCGTTGTGGGGGTTGTCGTGGTTGTTGACACTGACATTGTCGACGACACGGAGGAGGAAGAAGAAGAAGAAGGCGTGTTGGAGACCACGGCCACGGTTGGAGCACTACTGACTGTGGTGGTGGGTGGAGCATTGACCGTGGTGCTAATGCCTGACGACGACGAAGATGATGATGACGGGGGAGATGGAGGAGGTGGAAGAGAAGGGGCTGTGGGCGAGATATGGCCATTGGAATTTGCGCTATTGTTGCTCGAGGACGACGTGACTGGCTCGTTTCTTGGTGGCAATTCCGGCGATGATCGGCGATTGGAACTGGAATTGGAATTGGCGGGTGTTTCGGTAGGTGTTGAGACGGTTGCTCCCGGGGTCGTCGAGGATGACGGAGGCGCCACCGGCGGAATATTCTCGGGGGTTTCTCGAGTGGGCGAGTCCACTTGAGAGGGGTCGGTTTGATTGTTTTGTGTCTTGTGTCGTTGAATCTTTTGGAGGATGGGCCCGGAGAGACGCGGGTCCGTGAATTGAGTGGTTCGATGGAGATGATCGACGAAGTAAGGTCGTCCTGTGGACGTTTCTCGTTTCTCCCAACCTGTGACGAAAATTTGGTCACCTTTAAAAATCGTTTTG
The DNA here is from genome assembly GCA_010645155.1 of Tigriopus japonicus. Taxonomy (NCBI): domain Eukaryota; kingdom Metazoa; phylum Arthropoda; class Copepoda; order Harpacticoida; family Harpacticidae; genus Tigriopus; species Tigriopus japonicus. Next base: position 3,341,321 of record CM021321.1, read on the forward strand.
AAAAGCATCTTAAATTAAAAAGCAACGGCATTTTGAAGGATGTAAAACTTGATAAGATGTTTCGAAATTCAATCTTTCATTCTCCATAAAGCGAGTACTGGCGCAGGAAAATTAAGAAAAAAAGAACAATGCAACAACAACAACTCAGCAGGAAATCTACAACTTTTTCGATTAACACTTTTAAGTTTCGCGGTTTTTATCGTGTTGGACGTGCTTCGAAGGTTCTTGGAACAAGCCCAGTAACCAGATGGGCACCTTTGAAAACATTCCAATAAGAATAAGGGTCGTCAAGGGTATTTCAAAACACGTTTCTTTCACTTTAAACTTGAAATTCCTTTAATAAAACACAAATTTACATTTTCTTCGGACGTCTTGCCAACTATAGCCAATTTCGACCATTTTAGTAAATTGTACATGTTAATAGCATTTCATTTTGCACCCATTTGATAGTCGGAAAACCTATGAAAGCCCCAAGAAACAAGCTCTTTTTTTGATAAAACCACTTTTCTATAAATTAATCCATGAATGATTTTTCTCCAATGAGGAAGACCGATTACAACACCTTTACTATTTTGGGTTGACTAGCCTTGGTGATTCAAAATAAACTTGTTCATCAATAACATACCTGTCGGAAGGGGTCCGAGGATGTCATCGTTGGTCTGTTGCTCTTCCGTGCCTAATACCTCACTGAGGTTGTAGTCCTTCGGAATTCTCGGATCATGCCACGTGCTCACGCCTGCAACGCCAAAACCCCTCCCAATCAATCATGAAAAACCTAAACACTTATTCAAAGCCCATCAAAGACCATCGCTCTTACCCGTGAGCACATTGAGAAAGTAGATTTGTCCTTGATCCGTATGTCGGATCTCGAAACCTTCGGGCAGGTCCACGGGCGCCAATATCACAGAAGTGCGCGACTGACCCGCCCCCTGCTGGCTGGAGGGCGGGCCCTGAGCACTAGGCCCACCCCCATTACTACGCCGGGGCGTGCCTCGACGAGTAGGAGGGTCATGCGGGGCGGGCAATGCCGGACTCAGACCAGACAATTGATGCTGGAACGTGGCCGGACTGACATTGAACAATTCGGGTGAAGAGACCGAGGCAGGCCCGGGGGTGGGAGCTAAAGCGTTGGCCGGTCGAAGTGGGCGTTCCCATTGGGTGGTGCGGGTGACGTGATTGACGTAGTAAACACGCCCCGAGGTGGTCCGACGTTCCTCCCAACCTTCGGGCAAGTCGTTATTGGAGCACCTGAGATTTCCTAAACTATCCACCACGGCATTGAGACTGCCTGAAACGGCAATACATATCAAGGATGAGTTTGAAAAATGGATTAAAACTGCAACAGACACTTTTCACAACCGGTCCCTTTCAATTGATCCTATGAAAAATCAATTTCAGACTCCAATGTTTCGAAATACGCTGACTCTTGGGAAATTGAAGTATAACTGGGAACCAACTTCACGTTTTCAAGAGTTTGGTCAGTGCTCAAAATATCATAATCAGAGTATGGGTGGCAATGGCTTCTTTCAAGTCACGATAGGTCGAAATCAACCGAGTCGTGTCTCCTTAATGGTGGAAAAACGCAGATAACCACAACGATGATGGTTTCTTCAAAAGTCATTGGCAAATTCCGAGTTCATTAGGTAGCTTTCACCCGCATACAAAATAGAAGTAATATGACCTATACTTTTCAGGTAAGAGAGTTTAATGTGACAAAATCTGGACTGACCTGTGCCATGACCTTCTCTGGACATCAACGAGATCACGATTTGACCTTTGACCGGCCAAGAATGATGTTGATCGGTGACCAAATCCAAGCGTTGATAACCCGTATCCTTCAACCGTTCAATCGCATTACTCAACAAGCGCACACACCCCAAAAACCCGTCCGAAGCCACGCCCAAAGGCAACCCCGTGACCGTGCCGCCCTTCTTGACCCCGGTCGTTCCGCCCCCTGACCCGTGATCTTGACTTTTGGCCTTCTTCTCATTCCACACGGACAACGTAATCGCATCGGCCGGTCTCAATAACAAATCGAAATGGGCGTTCCACTTGGGATCCAAGGTACCCCGCACCGTCTCGGTACAATGGATCTGTCCCACGAGCGAGGGACTGGCCGGATTGGGCGTGCCCGCCGGATCCACGCTCAATTTGACAAACGGATCGGGCAACCGGAACAAATCGCGTTTGGCTAAATGGCACGCGCACAAAACCGTCACGCGAATCTTGTGCAACGGACAACCGCCGCCCGGGGTTAAAGAGGGCGGGACGGGGGGCGGAGCGCCGCCGTTGTTTCGGCGCGAATGACGCGACATGATCTAGCTGGAATGCGTCATGAGGCAGATGCAGATGCTCCTCTTCGGTTGGGATGGCAAAGGACGGATGGGTACACACGCCGGAGATTCCAGGTAGGTATCAACCGATCCAATCGAGGAAAAGGGAGGGAGGGAGAGAGGGAATGCGGAATCTGTGGGATTCCGCACAAACAAACACAAACACGGAGAGAGAACTTAGGGAGCTGAGACAGACAGACACACAGACAGACACACACACACTGAAAGTCAAGGGAAAACGAGAGAGATACTGATTGAGCGGAGAAGGAGAAGGAGGAGGCCAGATCAACCAGGGTTGCCAGCTTCTAGGGAAGCCTCTCGGCCCCTTTTTTTGAGGCCTTCGGACACTTTCGGCCACAAAATGAAATATGATTGCTTACTAAAAATGATAAAATTCGTCTAAAACTAAAATCGATCCATCCATTTTTTTCCGCTTTTCATTTTTTTTTTTTTTGTGATTTAAAAAAAAAATTTGAAAACATTCTGAAAAAAAGTCAAGTATTATGTTTTACACCGAAAATTGGGAAAAATATCGTTTGAAAAATAATTGTATCACGATAATGCAAATTTCAATGGGGACAATTTTTTTTCGATCTAAGCGTCCATTCAATGATTCTAGGTCCTTGGAAGCGATTTATATTTCTCGTCTTGATACCTCTACTTCAGACCTGTTCAATTATCTTATCTAGATAAAAGATAAAGATAAAAGATAGTTGGTCTTTTATCTTTATCAAGATACTTTTTCGGGAAAGTATCTTAAAGTATCTTTATCTAGATACTTTTTTCGCGAAAGTATCTTAAAGCATCTTTATCTAGATACTTTTTTCGGGAAGCTATCTTGAACTATCTTTGTCTAAATAATGTGTTCTCTCAATCTTTTGTGTTAAAGCATCCATTATGCAATGTTTAGTATGGATTATGCATTTTCCCAAAAAGTATCTAGATAAAATAATTCTAGCTACTTTTCTTCATATTGCATAATGTCAAATTATTTGTGCATTATGCACATTGAAAGTGGATGCACTATGTATGTTGAGACTTGAGAGTGGACACAATATGCACATTGAGTGAGGAATCTGAGGATCCATTCATTAGAGTATGTTCATTGTTCAATTATCTTATGTAGATAAAAGATAAACATAAAAGATAGTTTATCTTTATCTAGATACTTTTTTTCGGGAAAGTATCTTAAAGTATCTTTCTCTAAATACTTTTTCCGGGAAAGTATCTTAAAGTATCTTTTTCTAGATACTTTTTTCAGGAAAGTATCTTAAAGTATCTTTTTCTAGATACTTTTTTCAGGAAAGTATCTAGAGGTATCTTTATCTTGATACTTTGCGGAAAATGATATCTTGTCCAGTTACATTTTCAAAGCATCTTGAACAGGTCTGCTCTACTTACACCTGGTTGATAATATGCTCAGTTTATTTGCCAGAAAATGATAGATATATGACCATAAAGAAACATTAAAAACTATGCCATTTCTGTGTATGGGCAACATTTTGAAATATTGATTTGATTCATTGGAATTCACTGAACAAATCGGCATTTTTAAACTATTGTTTAAAGCTCTCTTTATTTGAGATGTCAAACTCAGGGTGGTGTGATGTTTTGCGGAGCCAAACGAAAACTGGACTCGCAACCTCAAACAACACGGTCGTACAACGGCAGGCCGCATGTTGTCGCACCTAATTCAAAAGCGAGAGCACACCAAAATCAAATCAGATAAACCGGCCTCGAGTTTATACTTGTGACAACTCCTGTGTTTGAAACGCAGCAGATAGGGATAGTATATACTCGACGAATGCTAATTCGACTTGATTTTGGTATCCTCTCGCTTTTGAATTAGGTGCGACAACATGCGGCCTGCCGTTGTACGACCGTGTTGTTTGAGGTTGCGAGTCCAGTTTTCGTTTGGCTCCGCAAAACATTACACCACCCTGAGTTTGACATCTCATATATTGATTATTTTTTTAGTTCAATTATCCTAAGAATGAATTTTGCATATTATTGATCCAATTCCAGCCAAGCCATCTTTACGTGAAATATTGATGTTTCCAAGGACCTAGAATCATCCAATGGGCGCTTAACTGGAAAAAACTTGGATTCCCCAAAATGGAATGTGCAACTCAGCACAGCCAACGCCCTTGTTTTGCCGTTAGCGGTATGATTTAAAACGCTCACTTGAAGCAACCTGTACATACAGTCAACTTCCGATATAAGGGACCCGGATATAAGGGATTTTCACTTATAAGGGACTGTTAGGGACTGTTTTGGAAGGTCCGGATGATCGATTTCCATGTTATTTCGGTCGGATATAAGGGACAGTCAGATATAAGGGACGAATTTCGGTGGTCCCGCCGGGTCCCTTATATCCGTAGTTGACTATATTCCCATTCGCTCAATCAACATTTGGCTCAGCCTCCGAAATAACATTTTAATTCCAACATTTCCAAGAAAAGGTACTTTACCTTAAAATTATTATCCAATTGATATAGAAAACTTAAGAGGATTTTTTGAGATCAGTTGCTGGAATGTTTGAGTATGACTGGTCCATTTTTGATGAGTTTAGCAGTGATTGACGATTTGAGAAATCGATGAAATCAAAAGCTTATTCAGAAGGAGGGTTTGACATTAATCAGAATTCCCATAAAACAAAAATTTCTTCTAAGGATGCTTCTAATTCTAAAATTGACCATTATATCAAAGTTTGCCATGTTGCAAGTGCCAGTTTTTGGACACAAACTAAATGTTTCAAGTCTATGTATAACATGGAACGTTCAAATGTAAGATTTCAGACCAATGCAGGATTCATTTTACAAAATTCATGAACATTTCAATTATTTCTTTGGCCACTGGGCTTCAAATTCGGCAACCTGGCAACCCTGAGATCAACCAGGTTTGCTATATTGAGAAAGGAACGTTTGACCTATTTTCGGCCAGGAACTAGGGATTATCGCGTTTAAGCACAGTCGTTGATATTCTGATGGTTCCAAACTTCATTAGTCATTGTGTCAATTTATTGGCAAATAACGCAATATCGTTGCGACTTATTTTGGTGCGGAGCTGTGGTTGTCGTTAAAAAGAACCTTCCCTCAATTTTTAGACAGTCAATGGGTCGGGTTAAATTTTTGCACTTGGAAATTTTGAAACAAATCTAATCATTAACAGTTGTCATTAAGAGAGTCATTTATCAAGCGTTTTTTACCCGTTCCTCATAAATCAAATAAAGAATAATGAGCTTAAAATCCAAACAAGTTTATCAAAGCGACCATATTAATATACAAAAAAACCAATTAAATGACACAGGAAAAAAAATCATGCAATTCAATGCATAATTGTGTTCAATGAGATAAAGAGTTTGCTATTTTTGCCAATTTCCAATAAACAGATTTGTACTAAAATGAATTTTCGCCCCATGAGTTTTCCCTTTGAACAAAAATGGTCGAGAGTTTGACCCATTGGCAAGCCTAAAAACAACAGCGTGACTGGATCAGCCTCAAGCGGGCTCATTCTGCCCGTGTAACAACGGGCGGTGTTGTTAGTTTCCGTCGCCTTTAGTAGAACGAGAAAAGAGTTCAAAAGGCGGTGATTTTTTGGGCCATTTCTTATTTGAATATTGCGACCATTCAGTCGAAACTTTCGACGTATCATCCAGGCGGAAGTATTCCGCGGTGTCTTTTTGATCCTTTTTTGATGACATTTTTGGTCACGCTAGGCGGGTGTCAGCTGTTGTGTGACATAAACATGGTCGGGATCGACGTTGAATGAAACTAACTCAACTTCGACAACGTTCGTTCGTTCGCGGGTTGATCGCTCTCTCGTCAAATTCAGGCCATGTCCGGTGAGGGCGCCACGGGTAAAGGGGGCGGGGCCCGCCCGCCCAAAGTGGCTCGTGTCAAGAACAAGGCCCCGGCCGAGCTTCAAATCACGGCCGAGCAATTGCTGCGCGAGGCCAAAGAGCGCCAATTGGAGATCGTGCCCGCTCCGCCCAAACAAACCATCGCCGATGCGGCCGAATTGGCCGATTTCCAGATGCGCAAACGCAAATCCTTCGAGGACGCCATCCGGAAGAGCGGCTCGCAAGTGGGACAATGGATGAAATACGCCGGCTGGGAAGAGGCCCAAAAGGGCGCCGGAGCCAAAATGCGCAAGGGGGAAGGACCCGAAAATGGCGTCCATATCGGCGGCAGTGCGGCTGAGGCCTTGCGTAGAGCGAGATCCGTGTATGAGCGGGCCTTGGATGCGGTTGGGCCCAGGAATATCAGTCTGTGGATCAAGTACGCCGAAATGGAGATGCGCAACAAACAGGTAACGATGGGAACATTGGCAAGAGATGTTTGCCGGACTTGGAACGGTTATTCAAAAAACGAAACGTTAATGTGAAAGACCATGCTTTTGAGGCTACCGACCACCGGGGTACGACTCTTCAAGATATACACCCTGACACGAAAGTTGTGTCGTCTTTTTACTTTGAGCCTATAAATGACGGCAATGCGTGGACACTTTGGCGCAATCAAACCGCCCGTGTGCCCCAACAAGTGCCTAGAATATTTTTGGATTAGTTAGGATGCAATTTAAGAGCAAATAGGTGACAAATTTTTTCTGGAACAGCGATTGTCAACTTGATGTACGGCGTTTTCTCTTTGCTCGGTTCCATCTGCCTTTAAACCGCGGTGAAAAAATAGTGAATGGCGGGAATCAATTTTTTCTCGGTTTTGGAGAAAAAAGACTAGTATTGGAACACCTCTAACACAAAATAACGGGAAATATATATATTGTCCGTCATAATTCCAGAGCTCATGGAATCTCAACGATTCATAAAAAAATTAGGCAAAGGGAAGACACCTGAAAAAGTGCGGAAAAACGTTGAGCCGTCCACACTTTCCACTTTGGTCGATAGCATCCCAAATATGATTTCCGAGGAAGAAGAGACTAGTTGGGGACAGATTGGATGTCAAGTCGTTCAAATCTAATCTTACGTAATGAGAATATTTTGGTTCAAAATTACGACAAAACTTTCATGTCAGGGTGTATCGTGACAATGTCTGAAAGAGTTCCTCTCAATAGGTTTGGTTTGCTTTGTAATGAAGTTTTAATTACAAATATAACATAATTTTTCTTCTCACTCGCCTTTGAGGACTCCTTGGTGCGACTGGAATTTTGAATTTGGTGTCAAAGAATTTTGATACATTGCCTTTTTGTGAGTTTCGATCTTTTGGTACAAATCAACGATGAGAAAAGAGTGTGGCTGAAAAAATATGGTGCACTAAACAAGTAATGAAAGTCAAATTAAGGAGGTAAATGGTACGAGTTATAATCGCATTACATATTGTGGTGATGGAGTCGGTTTGCTTTTGTATTATCGATAAAGGAGAATGACGCCATCCACCGATAAATTCATGGACTTGCCACCTTTAAACCAATTTATCACTAGAACTCAAAGTTGCAATAGACAAATAAACGGTGCTGTGATGTTTCACTCAACTTTTATCACTCTTGTAGGTCAATCATGCCCGGAATCTCTGGGATCGCGCCGTTACGATTTTACCGCGGGCCAATCAACTCTGGTACAAATACACATACATGGAAGAAATGCTAGAGAACATTCCCGGATGTCGTGCAGTCTTCGAACGTTGGATGGAATGGGAACCCGAAGAGCAAGCCTGGCTCACCTACATCAAATTCGAACTTCGGTAAGTGTCTCCTTCAAAGTACACCAAAGCATTTATTCACTTGTCATGAATGATTAATACCATAGGTATCGTGAAATCGATCGGGCGCGAGCCATTTACGAACGCTTCGTTTACGTCCATCCCGAGGTCAAGAATTGGACGCGATATGCCAAATTTGAAGAAGGTCACGGTTTCATCAAGAGTGCTCGATCCATCTATGAACGAGCCGTCGAGTTTTTTGGCGAAGAATACATGGACGAGCGACTCTTCATCGCATTTGCCAAGTTTGAGGAGAATCAAAAGGAACACGATCGAGCCCGTGTAATCTACAAGTACGCTCTCGATCGAATGTCCAAGGACAGTTGCATCGAATTGTACAAAGTGAGATTAACTGGACAAACGGAAACCCATTTTAGTACGGATTAGAGCTCGTGATTATTTTAATCATGTTTTTTAGGCCTACACGGTTCACGAGAAGAAGTTTGGCGAACGTGCCGGGATTGAGACCGTGATTCTCAAGAAGCGTAAACTCCAATATGAGGCCGAGATCGCGGAAAGTCCCATGAATTATGACGCTTGGTTCGACCTCATTCGATTGACCATGAGTGAAGGAGATTTGGAAGTTGTGCGTGAAACTTTTGAAAGAGCCATCGCCAACATTCCACCATCCAAAGAGAAGCAATTCTGGCGTCGATACATCTATCTTTGGATCAATTACGCCGTGTATGAGGAACTAGAAGCGGCTGACATTGATCGAGCGCGACAGGTGTACTTGACCTGTTTGGAGTACATTCCGCATAAGAAGTTCACTTTTGCCAAAGTTTGGCTGTTGTACGCTCAATTCGAGATCAGACAGAAGAACGTCAAAAAGGCCAGACTGGCTTTGGGAACGGCCTTGGGCAAGTGTCCCAAGGCCAAATTGTTCCGTGGCTATATCGATCTTGAGATTCAATTGCGAGAATTTGAGCGATGTCGCACGCTCTATGAAAAATTCCTATTATTTGATCCCGAAAATTGCTCGGCTTGGATGAAATTCGCCGAGCTTGAGGCTCTCCTAGGTAAGCTTAAATCTCATCTTTCGATAATATTTCAAAAAAAATACGAGGGGCGTACCAAAAAGAATGCAAATGATGTAATAACTTGAGAATAGTAAGATTTATCCAACTAATTATTAATTAAAAGTTAGTTCTGAACGTGATCAAAATCTCGAGATTTAACCAATTTCCAAAGGTGCACTTGCTCCTTGAAGCGGGTAGCAAAGGAATCTTTAGGGTAGTTTTTGCTGACCCCTACGGGATTTTCTGTAGGCCCTCTAGGTCCTGGATGTTTTTTTCCAGTTGTTTTTCCTCAATGGGAACAACCAAAGGTTGAAAAATGCCGTATCCAAACTACATGATGATCAGGCCAATATTTGGCATCTTCTGTGTATCATGATCACCTTGGTCTTCGCCTTTTTGAGCGCGAAAAAGTGACAACCTTGTTCCAGCGATCTTGTGAGGCACAAATAAGGCTCCAGGATCTTTAAAACTATACCACAGGAAAGAGCAACGTTTGATGGAATCGTCAAAATGGTCAATTGCCTTTTTGATTCCAAAGGGTCCCCACAGGCTCAACATTGTCAACCCATGACGAATATTTCTTCAAATATTAACTTTATTGACTTTTTGTGCCCACATCTTTCCTATCTTTTGGTCAAAGTCGGCAAACTTGACTAAAATGGAAAGCCTTGACTCCGTACATACCATTCAAAGTGGTTTTTTTTTTCACTTTTTATGATCTTATTGGCCTTGTACAAAGGAATGACGAGGTCGTGCATGGAGACCGTTTGGCAAAATTTCAGGGTGTGTGGCCCAATCCACTTTCTTGACGGCGCCAAATAGAGTCAAAAACAGGGTTGCCAAAAATGTTTATCAAACATTTTTTTTTTTTTAGCCAAAGCTCTAAAATTTTCCGTGATACTTGATTTTTTGATATTGGTTTTGAGGATCAAAAATCACAAGGTCGTTTGCATTCTTTTTGGTATAGCCCTCGTACGCTTGTTTTGTTCTTATGTGGTTGGCGTATGAGACTTTTTGAAGGTTTATTAATGCTCGATGTTCTTTTTTTCTTTTCTGGCTTTGTTCTCGGGTTTTTAACCGATGCAAGGGAATGTTTTCCCTGCCAGTCATTTTGTGTCAACACGATAAAATATTTGGTCAGGCAATTTGTTAGAATTTGCCGCTTTAGGGCAACATTGAATGTAAGGTTGGTCAGGAATTGTTAACAAGTAACGATCTAAATCTTGCTTAAAACTTAACAAAGGGTCATCTAGTCTGTAGACTTGTCTGAAAGAATAAGGCAATAAATTGTATAACATCGGCCCTTTGTTCAGTACAGAAAGCCGATTTCAAAGTATTAACACGTTGTGCAACCGAGGGTCTGAAGATAACAACATACATAAATTAATTAAAGATATCTCAATTTTGACGGCGCCCAAAAGCACCCTCTGGAAGGGATTACCTTGAGTTATTCTTGAAAGTGGTGCTTCATGATGAAGCTCATAGAGTGCGTTGCGTTGTGTGTAACGCTAATATCCTTCATGAAATTTGCGTCTCAGAGTCAATTCAGAAAATATAGCCTGAGTCATCTAGAGGTCACGGATCCAACTACTGTCGCCGTAGTCTGCCTGTTTAGCTAGAACTGAGTATTCTGGGGCTTGGTCTGTGGTCTGAACTTAAACTTGACGTCACAAGCACAAACCAGCTCCAGACTTCTCAGTTCTAGCTAAGCAGGCAGACGACGGCGACAGTAGTTGGATCCGTGACCTCTAGATGACTCAGGCTGTATTTTCTGGATTGACTCTGAGAATCAAACTTCAAAAAGAATTTTTGCGTTGCAAATAAGGAAGCGCACTCTATGACGTTCCTTATGAAACCATCATTTTTAACAATGTTGTTAGGTAATCCCTCATAGAGGGCGGTTTTGGCGACGTCAAAATTGAGGTATTTCTATTTTATTTATCTATGGTCACAAGTAAGCCCTCTTCTGCCGCTGATTTCTCCCAACAGCTTCAATCCGACCCCCAATAGGATTCGAACCTACGCCGTCTGGGGAAGCACTTACACTCGGCACTTTTAAGAACGCGTGGCCACTCTGGCTTACACATAAAATTATCCCTGGGTTAGGACACAAATCATGTAGGCATTTAAACACATAGAGGTTCTGATTACGTTCGTAACGTCGTTGAACACTGTTTAATCCAAGGTATTTGAGCCTTTCCCAATAATTCAGGAGGCTCATTCCACTGATTGCTCTCGTGAAACTTCGTTGAACTCCTTCTATTTTGTTTAAATCTTCCGCCGTAATCGGCGCCCGGAGCGGGGAGGCGTATTCCAAATGGGGCTGGACTATTGACTTATAAAGGGTTTTCATTTATAAATTATAAATGTTTGAAACGTTTGTGTTAAAGTTTGAATCGAAATACCGAATACCGTATCACGCGTGGGCCTAAACATCAATTGGGTGTATAAACTTTGCTTATCATTCCACCATACTATGAAAAGTTTTTTTTTTGAAAATTTTGCTGCAACTTACGTACAAGGTTACGTATGCTCGTTAGTGCTGGAAATGTTTAAATCATTGAAACAAAAGGCCTCTTGTCAGCTGCACTGATTCGAATAGTTCTAATATGCCAAAATCGAGTCATTTTAATGTTCCTCGAGGATACTCTCATCACATCTGCTCCGATTTTAGTGCAATTAATGACCTGCAAGTATGCTTAAGGACCGTTATTTAGACTCGATTTTGGTGTACTCCAGCTTTTTGATTTAGTGCAGATAACATGCATCCTTAAGTGTTTGGCCACCACTTTACTTCTTCTGTTATTTCAATCTCGCAGTAGCGTTGACATCTTGTTTTTATCATGAATCACTGCTGTCTGCCCTCTATTTTGAACTAGACCTCTATCATGTAAGGATTTGTTTTAAGAGCTGGCCATTCCACACGAACTAGATATTTAAATCCGTTCAGCTGCTGTCAATGGTTTGCGCAGAAGATCAATTTTGTTGGAGGTTCAATCTTAGCAGAAACGGGCGAATTTAGAGGCGGAGACGATATTGTCTACTTTTCGTTTCCGAATTCGATTGACGCTAGTGTCTGAAGAAAACTTGCTCTCTCTAGGGAATTGTTTCCGAAAATAACGAAAACCCCGCCCGTTTTTAATTAATATGCGAGTAATGTGGAAGTGGTATATTGTACAAAATGATCAAACTTCATCGAGTAAAAGCATACATATGAACGCAAATTCTAGAAAGATTTGCTTAAAACACTATATTCTTCTTCCGACGAGGTATCTTCATCGGTCTTCTGTTTCCGATTCTTATGAACACCTGCATCCAAAGATATGGCCTTCAGCGCCAACTGGTCCGTCACATCACCATCATCAGGCCCTTCAAATATTTGAGCCAATGTGTTTTCCACATCCTCTTTGGCCATTGGAACTTCGGTTTTCAACAACAAAGGCATCGACGATGGCGGATAAGCAGTTGAAGAGGGTCCGGCGGCCAACAAATCTTCTTCACTCGGAGTAATATCGCTGCCTTCGCAGGTTCGAGCCTTTTTCCTGGGCTGATCTTCGTCCTCATCAAAGTCCAGAGCCCATCTCAAAGAGAGATTCGAGTCCCACTTCAGGGTTCGAGCACGGGTCACGTGATTCTGGAAGGGTGAAAATGGGACCGTGGGTCTTCCATTCGTGTTTAGACGCGTGAAAGTCCGTCGTAAAGCCCAACCCCATGGATAGATTCGATCACCTTCGTCCAAATAGAGGTTCACTTTCCTCACCACCGTTTTGGGGACCACCCTCATTTGAAGACAATTGATCTCGATCTCGTAGCGATCTTGATTCACGGGAACCATAGCTCGTTGAAGGACATTGCTGAGATCGTTCATGGCGATGAAAGGCTTGCCCAAGGCCATTCGAAGAGGGGCATCACAAATAATCACGTCATTCTTGATCATCCGAGGGCGGCTTTTCAAGTAATGCAATACATAAGAGTAGACCATGAACGGTCGGCACACATAATTCACGTTCAAACTCTCATTGAGAGGATAGGGCACTCGGTAGAAGGTTTCACCGGTGGGAATGTTGTAATTGGGAAAGAACTCGAAGTTCATTCGGAGATATTCATAGTCCTCTTCATCGGATTTGACAAACACGGCAAATTCCCACGTGTCAATCTCCCACATGTCATAAGCACTTAGGCCCACTTTCTCTGATTTCATGTACACATGAGACATGGCTAAGTGTGGTTGGATGTGGTAGAAATAATGCTCAAGTTGGACATTGCCTTTGACTTGGACAAAGTTCTCAATGGAGAAGGTGAAACGACACACCCAACGTTTGGGTGCCAGTTTCATGGAAGTCGCACGAATGTAGAGACTTTCACTGCGAAGTTTTGTCCCGATTGTGTTTGGCACTGGTTGATCAGTTTTGGGAGCAAAAGTCTCCAGATTGACCGTGAAAGAAGACATCTTTGGAAAGCAGACAACCGTTTCCGTCAGGAGCTCGATTGCAACTGATTAAAGGGGTTTTGGAATTTGCGTTGGTCTACCCCTCAGTTCTAGATACCTCTCTCTATCTAGTCTACCCTTTCTTTCCTTGTTCCCTTCCTTCGTTCCCACACTTTCTTCCTTCCTCATTTTCTTGACCGTTGTTGTGCGATTGAGATTAGCGTTAATCGTGGTTGTCGTTGCTCAATTTGACACGTGGGTGGAGACGATAATAATCATGACGTTGACACATGGAGCACAGGACACGCCAAAATTTGCGTAGTTATGATTTTGTTGGGTACATTAGATGGTGGATTGATTGTGAACACAATGTGATTTCTCAGCTATTTTCACAGCTCTGGCAAGACATTCAAATTTTCAAAAAGTGTGAAGATGAAGAATAATGATAATGTAGTTCTTTAGAAATGTGTCTTATATTTCAAATTTCCACCATCAACTTTGACCAATTCTAAAGAATCACGAACGCATTGTTATCATAATTAAACACGATTACGAAATAAATATTGATCTCCTTACTTTATATTATACTGTTGGAAACCGTTGCTGGAGACCTTGTGATGTATGGGTCGAGGAACTGTGAGAACATAGTAAGAGTAATTGTTGTCAGAAATAAATAGACGACGAGCATCATTTAATCTCTTGGTTTTGAATCCCAATTAACTAACGAACTATTGTTTTAGGACCTTATTCTATTTGGCATTTTTATTTCATATACAATCATGTGCATTTAGGCAGAGGCCCATTGTAAGTATTGCGAGTGTGGCAATCGAGGCACAGATTCACTAGACAGAATTGCCATGGGATGTTGAATCCATGAACCCAAGCACATTTACGAAGTGTGTTTATAGAGTGTATTTTGTACAACAGCCATCTCCTCGTTGTTAAAAACTTCTTTACGAATACCCACTCCACACCAAAAGCTTTGTCAAATTATTGCTCTCAAGAACATCCCGACGAATGTTTCTAACCCACTCTTTGTTTCTCTATTTCAGGGGATGCTGAGAGAGCACGTGGCATCTACGAACTCGCCGTCAACCAACCCCGATTAGATATGCCCGAGCTCTTGTGGAAAGCTTACATCGATTTCGAAAATGACCAAGAGGAATTCGGTCGAGCACGCCAATTGTACCGATCGCTCCTCAACAAAACGCAACATGTGAAAGTCTGGCTATCCTTTGCTCAATTCGAATTGGGTCAACGCGAAGAGGACGATAAAGCCACCATACGAGCTCGTCGCATTTACGAAGAGGCCAATAATTCGCTACGAGAGGCCCAATCAGCCGAAAAAGAGCCACGAGTGATGCTCTTAGAAGCTTGGCGAGAATTTGAACGCGAACACGGCGAAGACACGGATCTCAAACGTGTCATGGACTTGATGCCCAGACGTGTAAAGAAACGGCGGAAAATCGAGACCGACAACGAGAGTGCAGGCTGGGAAGAGTACTTTGATTACATCTTCCCGGAGGATGAGAGCGCCAAACCCAATTTGAAACTCTTGGCCATGGCCAAGATGTGGAAGAAACAGAAGGAGATGAATCCAATGGAGACAGCCATTCCTCCTGTGCCGCAAACGTCAATTTCGATTCCTGGGAACGAAGAGAACACGACCAGTGAGACCACTAACAGCCCCAATCCTGACGCCGATGATGAGGATATGAAGAATGAATCGAGTTCCGAAGATGACGAGGACGACGAGGACGAAGGAGACGGAAAGGAAAAAGAACAAAAGAAACGAAATGTTGACGAACCTGAGACTGAAAAATAAAATGCTCCCTCCCCCATCTTTTTCAAGATTTGATGTTTCTGATTTGGTGTGCTACTCAAAACTTCTGCAATATTCAATATTGAAAAATATGTTTTAGAGTGCGGTTTGATATGTGTTTTGGGTAGTGATGGACCGAAAGCGCTTTCGGCCGAAATTTCGGTTTCGGTTATGCTTACCGAAACCGAAAGCAGACATGCACTATAAAGGATGGAGTTTGACAACAAAATCGAAAAAAAATTCGTCCAAAAACCACTGAAATTCAAGTTTCCCGATTTTTCAAAATCTACGCCCTACCCAACATCGAACACATGAGCAATTTAATTTTTAATGTGGATTTTGCATTTACAAAATTTTGTAGTCAGCTGCTTTCAGTTTCGGTTTCGGTTAAGCCCTCTTTCGGTCGAAACTTTCGGTTTCGGTTATGAGCTCTTTCGGCCCATCACTAGTTTTGGGTTTGTCATACTTCCGAACATCTTAAACATTTCGCTTTAAACGGTATGCACCGTCCTTATCCCTTCTTATAGACTAGGTTGGATGTTAAATGACCTAATTCAAACAGCTCTAGTTTTTCTAATTCTGGGTTTAATAAAACAACTCTTGATTGTGTTTCACGTTGTTTCAAAATGCCCAAACACAATGTGGCAATTTTTGGACCCACACTTACCTTGTATTTTGTAAGTCTACGTCCAGGGAAAAAGTTATATTTGTAAGAACCTTTTAGACATAAGATGTTCAAATATTAGCAAGTTTCACACCTGCAATGAGTTCAATGAAAAACGGGGAGGGTCCATTTGCTCTTGAATTGGTTCAATTATGTATGAACCAATCAAAAAAGGGCCCTTCTGAGACAGAAAATAAGCAAAATTGAGACTGATATAAGGCAAACATATCCTCACCTATCTGTACTGAATTCACTTTTGGTATGAAGTCTATTCACCATTCTATTACTGAAAATTAGATAATCACTGTACATCCCAGTACAGAACTCTCACATTTGGTTGCATCTACGTACACCCCCAACCAATGGTTTATTATCAATGAAACGTACATCGTCTTTCTCTCAGTAATTCATAAAACCATGCAATCAAAACATGATGAAGACCACGAGACGAACCGATAAAAAACAAAAACAACTGTTTCGGTATTGTATTTGACGCGAGAATAAGGTTAAGGTTATATCAACATAAAAACGGATGACTTAACGATTTGATTGGATTCACCAGACTAGATATGAAACATGGAGCAAATTGACTAGGAGTCCACTCGATTTTGTCTCCCTTCAAGTTGGCCTCAGAACAAGGAAATGGCACAAAGAGGGTGAACAAGGAGGCGTTGATCATGATATGCGCTATCACATGTGAAGTGTTCTTTTCTTACTATTGGCCTTTCAAACATTGGCAGCATGGTGGAAGGCGGTCAGACGACGGTTTTTGTTGCCGATGGTCGCGTACATGGGCTCAGTGGGCGTGGCTGAGGAAGAGGGCGTGGTAGACAGACTGGAAGAAGACGTCGAGTGGGTCGGATTGGACTGAACATGCGTCACTTTCCGATGGGCGGTGCCACGTCGCCCGGGTGACGCCCCTTCCAGTCGCTCGTGAGTGCCCAAAGTATTGAACTTTTGAATAAGACTCTTGGTAGGACTCATCTCCATTTGACTTTGGACATGTCCAGGCAAGGTTGAGCTTCTATCTTGAGGTGAACACGGTGTGGTATCGCTGCAAGTAAAAAATAAAATGGTTCAGTAGCTGATTGGTTAATTTTTATGTCAAAGGGTTAGTAATAATTGTGGGTTTGTCGTGGAACAGACGTTTGTGACTGAAAGTGCTTTGGGCTGAAATTTCGGTTTCGGTTTCGATTATGCCTACCGAAACCGAAAGTAGCACGCACTTTAGAGGATGGAGTTGACAACAAAATCGAAAATTTTTTTGGTCCAAAAATCTCTCAAATATAAATTTTCAGATATTTAAAATTTAATTGCCCAACATCAAACACATAACCCATTTAAATTTTACTTGCAGTTTCGGTTAAGAGCCCTAGTAATTTCTTATCAGTCTGTTCTTTTCCTTTCTTCTGCACAGGTAAAAATTTCTTAGACGATGACTTAGCTTAAACTTCTTGAATCTTTTTATCTTAACCACAAACCCGCCTTTTCCCCGTCATGAATTTTTTGAACTACCTGCTGGAAGCGCTATCCCTATTTTTCTTCTTCTTGGAACGGTCCACTTTGGCGTAGAGCTCTGAAATATCACAATTTTCCGGTGGGGGCGGCAATTCAGGAGGTGAAGGTTGTGGATCGGGAACAGGATGGGAGAATCGTAACGCCAAACTCGACCGAATGCCTTTAATTGACTTGGATCCGGGCACAGCCGTCACCGAATGACTTGACCCTGAGGAAGAGCATCCGGTGCTCAACACGGATTGACTCATGATATCCTCATGTCTTCTTAACGTTTCATACACCTTTTCGCGCACTTCAGCTACGAAGGAGAAGAGCAAGTTACAAAAATGGCGTACCAAACACGACATTGTCACTCTTACTTGATTCAATGCCCATAACATTCATAGAAGGCTGGAGATTGCCAGCTTTTAAGGCCTCTTGGTGTTGATGGAGTGATTCATAACCGGCGTCATCACTGCTTTGTGTGGATCCCAAGTATCCACCTTCAATCCTATTGAATCAAGATTCCCATCAATTTTCGCACTGTTCAATTGGTCTAGTTCCAGAAAGAACTTACCCCAAAGGAGAATAGGCGGGATCATCAGCCCGCCCATCGGGCTGTCGAATGAGAGAATAGTGCGATTCCTCTTCCTCTTCGGTCTCGATTTCGTTTCTGGCTTTGAGCGTGGCGTACGGAGCTTCGGAATCCATGTCGATTTCGGAACCTCCATCTCCGGACGATCGATGACTTCCGAGCTCCACCCCTGATGAGGTCCGATGCTGGGCGTGTCCCGAATGGGAAGCCGGAATTTGCAATAGTAGAGGAGAACACTAAAAAGCGACGGATAAATTTCTGAATGATTTGCCGTTCTATGTGTTGAAGACCATGGTTGGGTTTTGGGAGAACCGATTCGGAAACTTCATTCTCATTTAGTGGTGAATGAAGTGGCGAACATATCATGTTTCATCTTCACTCTTAGTTTCTTTCTCTTTCGATCCCACTTTCCCATCGTCAAAATTGAATTTCCATGAAAAAAGGGGCCACAAAGGAGCATTTTCAACGCCTCTCATCACGTCTTCAAACGAAATCTTAACTCCCGTTTCAGACGCACTTCTTCCGTCAGCAACCTTATTTTAAGAAAAAGCCTTCAAATTGTTCGTAAGAAGCCCCATATGAACTCAAGTTGTGGGTTCCCAGTTATTGATCTATTTGGGCATGTACTCGGTTCTTCATCTCGAGTCACGTTACGTTCTTAAGCCTTTCCAAGGTACACAGCCATAGAATAGAGGGGACCTTGGAAAGTGATCTCCGTGTGGCTCTTCCCGTCAGTCACTCACTCGTTCAGACTTTCCATTCCCTTAGCATATCTTAGATTTGATCTCTTCCAATATGATGGGATAAATATATGCAGCCACTCCACTTTTGACTGCCGGCCTTCTCCATCTGGGAGAACTAAGGCCCACCGTTATAAGCCTTTACAGAAATAGCCCTTTTGCGTCCTCAACAAAACGCCAATAACCAAGTAGACGGGGGAGTGACCTTTTTGGTTTGCCTTTGTGTTCACTTTGGTCTCAAATCGAAACGCACCTCGGGTTTTGAAAGCCAAAAGAAAAATAAGAGCTTCAGTTTGGGGGCGTTAGTAAGGAGAAGTTCCATTTTGCTACGGCACCCAAACGAAATGGGGGATCAGGTATCTTGAGTTCTTGGATCATCGGATCAGGTTCACTTCATCTCAGTGCCGACAGAATATGAGTGAAGTAGTTGGAGTATCGCTACATACTCCAAATCCCAAGGTGGAATCACTTTCCATCAAAAAATGTGCTCAAGGTTAAACAGTGCCTGGCTGGCTCTCTTCCTCGGATCACCTGTCATCCCCTGGATCTGACGATTCTAGTCAGGATACAGTACAGCGAACGTTCCTTTTCCCTCTCAAACTCTCTCTCCGTTCCTCGTGGCGAGTTTGAGTGTTTGTGGGCCTATGTCAAAGAGTTTTCCCGTTTTCGTTTCAGATCTAGAGTATTGGTTATTTTGGCCAATTGGAAGAACCAAAACTGGATGGTGGGAAGTAGAGATCCTAAATATTTCAGAGACGAGCGTGTTGTTTCGCTTGAGGAGCCATTAGCTTTTTAGGAACTACTAAGCATTCCAAGTAAACAGTTTCTTTATATTTTGGACAAAAAAGCCTTTTGTAATGTGCTTTTTAATGACTTGTTGACTAAATATTACAAATTCGGGCATTGAGACACTTCAAAATGGGTGCTTTAAAACAGGAAAAAGAGGCCATGAGTTACTAGGTGGAGTGAAAAGTAACATCCTTGACCGCCAAGATGCAATGCTATTGCAAAAAGCTTATAGTACCTTGTAGTCCGTTCATATTTAGGCATACACTTCAAATTTCAATGGATAATTGCCCCTCATTTTGTTTTGACAACTGATTGATGTTGACGTGTTTGGGATCATGTCGAAATGGATCAACATGACTTTCGTTTTGTCTTAAAACATTACTTTTTACAAAGCAAAATGGCGGAGGAAGCAAAATAAAAGTTTAATAAATGTAATGAGATAAATGCTCCGTCAGATCATACCATTAAATATTAGCTTTGCCACTTTCATGGTCTCCAAACCTTCACTACCGATCAAAGACGTTGTCGAAGGCCCTTCAAAACAATTACTGATGAAAATAACAAAAAGTTCAGTTATAGTCTTAATGTTAGCTACCAGCTCACGCACCTTCACTTTTCGGTCAGCCAGCCCCATTTCATGAACTTTTTTGACATTTTCATCCGTAAAATCATCAGATTCGTTTTCAACATGTTGCCAAACATATCAATATCAATAAGCTGTCAAAACAAAACGAAGGGCAATAATCCTTCGAAATTTGAAATGAATACCTAAATATAAATGAACTACAAGGCACCATAAGCATATTTTGCAATAGCATTGCATTTTGTCGGTCAAGGAGCTTACTTTTCACCCCCCCCTAGTATGTGACTTCTAAGAGAATATTGAGTTTGCTCAGAAAGGTTGAAATGGTCCCAAACGAGGATTGCAGCCAATCAAGAGTGAAATCTCGCCACTGTCCCTCTTAACCCTCTGTATCTCTGACTTATTTAGAGTCTCTAGAGACAAGTAGGCAACTCTCCAACTAAAGAAGATGCGATGTCCATTGGTGAGAGCTACTAAAAGAAGGACTCATTGACGACCTTTACCTGAGGCGGCTTGAAAGTAGATAACTGTTGTTGCAATTGATGAACAGAGGCCACCACGCTCCTCCCCAAAGAGGTCTCGGCCTCATTTGAGCCCAGAGTGGACGAACCTCCCAAGTTGGTCGTAGTGGTCGTGGTGGTGATGGTGAGTGCTGAATGCTGATGATGCCTCGGGAAGGTATCGAATTGACTCTTGAGGTTGGCGGCATGAGCTTGATGCTCTCGGCGTTGCGAGGCCGAAGGTCGGGTGTCAATGGTATTGTACATCATGCCACTTTCCTTCTCGCGGTAAAGGTGATGGCCCTCGAGACCTAAAGGAAAGGGACAAAATTGTAGCCAGAGCTGGTCGAAGGTTCATACCTTTTTCGAACAGAAGTAGAGTTCGGTACACTGTTCTTGGATACCTCTGAAGGATTGAAATTTTGCGTAATGGTTATTTTTAATGTACATTAGAGGATGATGCTAGTTTAAAGATGAAAGAGGTTTCATACAATCCATCATGCAAGAATATCTCTAATCCAAGTTGGAGAAGATGAGCCACAATGGAGGAAAAGGGCCCTCAACAGAAACCAAAACATGTCGACAAAAATCCAATTCAATAAGGTTTTTACCTTAAAATTCCTTTAGTTCATGAGGAATAGGCAAGAAAATAATGATATTTATAAAATTATAAAACATGTAAATGTTCTAAAGCGCAACTTTATGTAACACTTGTCTGCTTTTGGTGTTTTTGCTAAATTATAAAGCAATTAAAATTGTCAAGGTGATTTTCTTCTAAATTGAGAGGTGCTTGCCCATGTTCCTGAAGATCTTACATCGAGATCTGGAAGTTAAAAAGACTCCTTTGCCTCATTTTGTAGAAATGAAAAGAGTGACTTGCATTCTTGAGCGGGGTCGGTCAATCGTTTGCACGACATTTGTTCTCATGACTTTCAAAACCAAGACTTTTTCACTCCTAAAATATGAGTCAACTCCAGCGCAAGGAGTTAAAAAGTCATTTCTTCAAAGGAAATTCATTTGTGTCAACATTTATATTCTATTGATTTATGATCTGAGTGCGACATCATTTCTTCAATTCTTTAAAATGTCACCCATTTCTCTCTTATTTGCTAATCCCTTACAAAGTTTACCTCTCGTGATCAATAATAAAATCAAGATAGAAAACAAACTGTTAAGGTTGCAGTTTTATCAGATTCAGACGTTATGGTCTTTTTTCCCCAACTTAGGATCTGCAGTATTGAAAAATCCTTAGAACTCACAGGCTCGTTTTGATTATTATTAACCAAGATATGATTGAATAGTTTCAAAAACCAACGTCTATCTCTATTCACGTTGAAATTTTATGATTCGATACGGTTCTAAAGCGTGGGACAAGATCAGACTTCAGAGAATTAAGTAGTGATGGACAGAAAGCGCTTTCGGCCGAAATTACGGCCGAAATTTCGGTTTCGGTTTCGGTTTCGGTTATGCCTACCGAAAGCAGACAAGCACTATGTAAAATGGAGTTTGACAACAAAATAAAAAAAAATGGTCCAAAAACCTCTGAAATTTAAGTTTTCCGATTTTTCAAAATTTGCAACTACCCAACATCGAACACATGAGCATTCTAATTTTTAAGGCAGATTTTGCATTTGAACAATTTTGTAATCAGCTGCTTTCGGTTTCGGTTAAGCCCTCTTTCGGCCGAAACTTTCGGTTTCGGTTAAGCCCTCTTTCGGCCGAAACTTTCGGTTTCGGTTATGAGCCCTTTCGGTCCATCACTAGAATTAAGACATGAAAAATTTTGACACGGGAACTTTTGACCAGACAACGAATGACAAACCACGTCTTTGAGCGAACGTGTATGTTTTTTTCCTTCACTACCTTCTTCTCCTCCTCCGCCTTCAATGGGTAATTGGAACGTGGAATCGGTTTTCGAAAGGGCAATATTTTCTCTACCCAGCAAACATATCACTTGGACTCAATTCAAGAGAGCAGTGAACTGGGTTCCAATTCGTAAGAACGTCTTATTATTACTACGTGACACCCAGCACATCCGTACGTACCTCCGTTGGGACCTTTTCCATTCTCGTGCATCAATTGAGCCGTGGAAGACTGGGAGGTTTTGCGACTTCCATCTTTTGAGATCCTGGAACACGCCAAAAAGACAATAAGCTAACTCATGCGAACAATGATTTAGCCTCGAGACGAACCTTTTGTGAGTGAAGAAGATGACCACAATGATTAAAGATAAGATGATCAACGTGGCCAGCACGGCAATCGTCACCATCACGCTTGCATTCATCGTGGCGTCGCCATTCAATGTTTTCCAACCTGTAGCGTTCTCACCAATTAATAACAGGCAAAAATGATTATCATTGATCAAATCGCATATCTATTTACCCTCTAAAAGACTGCCTTCCTCGAGACTGATGGCCAAAGGGTCGAAAATACACGAGAATTGCACGGTTTGCCAAATCCCACTCTCGGTGCACATGGAATGCACTTGAGTCTTATTTGTGGAACCACCTGAAACGAAAGGCTCAAATGATTTACCTGGATCGCCATCTGCGCCCAAAATTAAGGGCTTTGTTTGCATGGAACATATTTGGACACATGGAACATAGCACTGAAGGATGTGGACACCGGTAGGGTTCCCTATTTCTCATTAACTTTGCGCAATGAAGGTCGTTCATTCTCATTTGAATCCTCGGTAACCTTAGTAGTACGTGGAAGTACTTACTCTGGATGATGTGGTTGAACTGCATCCTAAATCCCGGTTTACATTCATAGGAAGCGAAGCTTTGCCAAAGTGTGGAACCGTTGATTAAACTGGATCGCGCGTTGCTCACTTCCGGAGGTTGGCCACAAGTAATTGGTTTGCATTGTGGCGTCATACCTGAATTAGAGCTCATTGAGTTGATATGGATATAGGGAATGAACACACGAACGCAAGGAGAGAAATGCTTATTTATTGTATACTATACGTTTATGTATAGCATTTGTTTGCTTTGTTAATTCGGCGGGAACATAAACGAGGGTGGTGCCAAGTTCATGAATGAGCAAATAAAGAGCCTCCGAGGAAACAAGTCAAACGAAACAAAGTTTAGAGACCTTGGCAGAGTTGGTAAGTAATCAAATATCATCAGGCCACTTGGACCTGGAACAATATCTGGAACACCAATAGCAATGGAACAAGTTCAACAAAAGAAGATTGGCGCAACACAAAAAAGGCTGAAGTTTTTTTTGCAGATTTAAGATTATGGTTGGTCGGAAAATGCGGACAGGTTTTTGTTTCTCTCATCACTTTTCTTGTACTTTTGGTCCCATCAGGTTTCAGGATAAGTGACGTGTGCAAATAAAAGAGAAGATTTCGTGTTCAAAAAGGACATTTTTCTTGTCATATTTAGTTGTCAAAAATGGCAGTATCTTCCATATCGCTTATGGTATTTCAACTTTTAAAGAACCATTTTTAACCCAAAAATGAAGGCATTGAGCACGTGTTTTAGTCTAATAGGACGACGTTTTTGTAGAGCTGATCCTTCCTAATCGTCGATTTGGCGATCATTCGTCAGTCTTACCTGACCAGGTCCCTTCGTGTCCGCAAAGTCTGGAAGCATTTCCCCATAGAATGTAGCCGGGATTACAATGGTACGTGGCCAGAGAACCGAAGACATACTTTCCGCGAAAGTTGGACACCTCGATGAAACCATCTTTCACGGATTTAGGATGATCACATTGCACCTCTGCAAAAAGGGAAAGAGAGATGAAAAATTGAGCATACTCATTATTGGAACGGGTCCATCTTTGGGCACACTCAGACGTCATGTCATCATGTTCCAGAGGGGTGACTTTAAAACTAGAAGCTAGTAAAGGTCTTGAGAGTTCTTGTAGTAGTAGTTGTTGTTCGTGGTGGTAAAGGGCGCAAACTTTCCTGGCTTGTTTCAAACTTGTCAAACTTGGCGAAACTTTCAATATTCACATTTTGCAACTTGTCCTCGAACATGAAGGTTAACTCGATACCAAAGTGAATTTCAAACATGTTATGAGCATGAAAAGTGTCCTCAAAAAAGGCGTTCCTCTAGATACCTAAGCTGAATCGGAACGAACATCTCTGGGTCCCATCAACCATCAAGGATCGAAAAATGATAAATTGGCCGGATGTGAGAAGAATGTAATGGGGATCGAAAATTTGAGCAAATATCCCCAGATCCGCTCATGACAGACAACCTCTAAGAATCATCCAAACCACCCACAATGGCCTTTGTGGGCTTTTCAGATTCTTCAAATACCGAGTAAGCTCGAACTGAAGCCCCTTCCTTCCCAATTCTTGCATTCTTACGACCCCACGACCCCTCCAAATACAATTCCACAATATCGTGATGGTATTAAAGGAGCTAATGCGTTTGGCCCCCCTCTCAAGAGGTCTTGATTGAAATGGCTACAACATCCAGTGCCATTGCGGTACGTACATTATGTAGGAGGTCTTATGAGAGGGGTGGGTTTCAATGTCAAGCGAGGCGATCTCGTGTCTGATCAAGATTAATTCTTAGCGAAAGTCTTGAGCAAATTGCTGATCCCGCCCGACGTGAACTTTTCTCTCCCTCTCTCCTTCTTTCCCTCTCCCTGTAGGTTCCACATATGATCCCTCAAGGATTGGACCCACCTCCACATCGGAATGGAGAATCTCCAAGGGAATCGGCAAAGCCAAAGTCAACTTGGGGAAACCAAACTCCAAGGCCAAGTTCAATTATCAATCACACCCAATTGGTTCTGGAACTTGAGTTTCGATTCGAATTTGTTAAAGAACGCGAAGCTGACTCTTTAATGTGATTTTGGAACAAGCAGGTATTTCTCGAAAAGGACATTGGAAATGAAACAACAGGCTGAGATGTATATGTTGCCGAACTTTGGAAGCTTTAGCAAAGTTTCTGGCCATGTTTGAGTGATTGTGACGGGAATCGAGCCATCGAGACGGAACTTGTCGATTTTACGTGGGTTATTGCCATTATGGAACACTTTTATTTCTTTTGAGTGGGCGGCCAAATTCAACGGCTGTTCTGTAGGTATTCAGCAGCTTGTCATGAATACCAACCACGTCCCTTCTCTTCGCTTTTACTCGAGACTCTTTTATTTTCCCCCTTTAACACCGAGCCCTGTACCTACTACACAATACGATACGCCTTGACTTGACGGACCGAGTGTACCAAGAACAAACGGAAGGTTTTGAAACTCCCCTATTTTATGCACTGTCGTATATCTTCAGTCAGACTTGATCAAGTTCACGGCTTGGAACTGCATGTTCCCTCTTTTTCTCCCCCTCTCCTCGGTCCATGTTCCATAGAGTGAGTGAAGAAACTGGCAAAGTCACCCCCAAAGAGATATAAAAATACCCCCATCTCACGTTCAAATGCCAGAGCAGTCATTCGCTTGGTACATGAGGATGCATGAATTGAAGTGGGATGGCGTGGATCTTGGTGGCCATTCACCAGGAATGAGTGTCCATTCCCCAAGATATGTGATAGGAAAACACCACCTTGATTAAGGCAAAGAAGACGAACGGACAGAGGGAAAAAGAGAAGAGAGAGCTGAGAACGAGGGGGACGAATCCTTTCTTGAGACAGGCCATCTTCAAAGAAGTTCTTTTCGAATGTAAATACAAACCCTCTGCTCCACTTTAAAACCTGAGCGAGTCGTACTATCCCCTTGCTTGTTTTCCGAATCCGAAAGGAGATCGAGTGGATGGAAGGGAAGTTTATCTGGAAGACGCTTGATAACGACCTCAAACTGACCCCCCTCTCTAGTCTCTCCAAAGACTGTCTAGTAGGTTCTCGAGTAGCCCAAGTTCTTAAGGTTCATTGCTTTTAATTCTTTCTCTTTCTACTTTTTGCTCAAAGGGCGAGGAGCAATAATTTAATTTCCTAACCCACCCACCCTCCCCTCCCTTATGAGCTCTTGGGGCAGCAAGACATGGTGGCTCCAGTCCACGCTCCAGTCCAAGTCTCACCCTTTTATGATTTCCCTCAAGATGAGCCACTCCCAAGAGCGGACAGACAGACGGCAAGGAACCATTACGGGACCAAGAAAGGAAAGAGAGACTCATAAAGACACTGAGGCACTCCTTGATCAAGGTTCATGCACTGTTAGTCAACCACCATTACGTATTGTCACACCAAAGACACAGACCCAGTTACTCTCCGTCACCCTTGAATCATGAGCGATGAAACTTCTTTTTAGTACTTTTTGTAGACAACGGGAAAATAGTTCTCACGTACCAATGCATCGTGGAGCCAGACCACCCCACGTGCCTGACTCCGTTTGGCAATGTCTTAGAGGCTCTCCAATGAGTCTGAAGCCTTTTACGCAAGAATATTCCACTAATGAAATGGATTGACGGTTCACCACGCTCGAAACCGGTTGCTCAGGGTCACCACACATGGTGACGTCTGAAAGAAAATATGAAAGGAGCAAGATGATGAGATGTGACCAGAAAGCCAGGCAAAAGAGTTGACATCGACTTTATGGCCTTTTCTCAGGTGACTGAGTAGTGGGGGTTGGCACTGCTAACAAAGATATGGTTGTTCAGAGTTGCTTGCGTGTGCCATGAACTTGGCACAAAAAGGAGACCTTACGCCATTCAACCTCGACAAGGACAACAATGAACGAGCTTCTTGTTCCATTGTCTATGAGAAGAGCCCATATTGTTAGATAAAGGAACATGAGCTCCGATGCAAGGTTGTCTTGTTCCCAGAGGGTGAAAAAGAAACAAAAGCAAGTTAATTTATGGGCACACTGGGAGGCAGGTGGGTTGCTAGTTGGTACTGTGGGTTTAGCCTTTTTTCTTCTTCCTCTTTTCCTCTTTGAGCTTGTGTTCAAAAGATAGGCTTGAGAAATTGGCTTCACTTTTTTTGATGGTGAACCCGATGAGTCGAACTACGGCCATGAAACGAAAGGCCGACAAAAAGCCATTGCCGAAGGGTCTGGGAACAAGATTTAGTTTCCAAGCTTCGAAATGGGCTTTAGGAATGATAAAGGTCATATGGCCAACAACATGTATGAAAAACAGCTTTCGTTCTCGCATATAAACCCTTTGACTTCCAGAGCGCACACTTACTCTTGTATTCAAAGACCTCGACTTCGCAAAGGCCAAAGTATTCTTGCTCTTCTCTGTCATCCCTGATGTAGACAAATTGACCAGGGTGACCATCGCCATCATTGCACAAGAACACGGCCTTCTTGTTCTCGAACTTGCCCTCGAACTTTGAGCAGGGCTTGTACATGGCCTTGTTCCCTTCCAACAACTCTGGAAATAGAAATAAATGGAAACGTATTAGGAGTTACTACCAACAAAAGCATACATAGATACACTAGTATACATTCTTTGAGAAAATAGGTCTTTCTCAGACTCTGTTCCCTTGTCCCACAATCCATCCCTTCACTTGCCCTGAAGTCATTTCTAGGGCAAGGATTGGAATGCCATCCAAATCTGATAGGCTGGTATAATTGATTGCTCGTTTACTGTATAGAAAAGGCCACAAAATGATGGACCGATTAGTGAAAAACAAGACCCGGAAATCAGGGCATGGAGGGGTGGTGCGTTGAATGGCTGATGAAGGGGGAAGAACCAAAGGAGACGAGTTGTGTCCACCGTACATACGTACATTGGCTTCGGCGGTATGCACTGTCCTACTTTTTTGGCACGTCAATGCGTATTAACAGAGCCACGATTTATTGGTGCCATTGAGCCATGCAAAGTAAAGAGGTACTAGTAATGGCAGCACGTGGATGTGTGTAGCCGTGGGTTTTGTTCGAATTGGAGGAAGAGGAGGAGGAGGAGGAGGAACAGCGAGTGCGGGAGTGAGGAAGGAACAAGGAAGGATTTAGCCCTTTGGATCCTGTTTTTGTTCGCCGGAACCACAATAGAACAAAGCGTTGGGTACGCAGCTTTAACCATCGTGGTGAGTGAGTCGATTGATTACCAACCCAAAGAGGTGAGAGCTGAGGGAATTGACAAATTGCTGTCGGGAGCACTCTTGGAACGAGAAAACAAGGCCATGGAACAAACAAAATAGCCACAAGAGGGTTCTTCGACATATGCATGTACACAGTAGATCTCCTATGTATTGCTCCAACATTAATCGACGATGTGAACGAGCCCTACCCAGATATCGAAGGGGGCCTTGCCAAGCTTGTAACCCTGAGACAAGAATAACAATGAGACCCTGTGGCTCAGAGGGTTCTTCAACAACTAGTTCAAGTACGTTGTTGCGTGGAACGAACCACGATGGCAGCCGAGCTTGTAATGCACACCTGATAATTATTATGCTTAGCCATGCTCGAGTGAAAGTGGTGCACACTAAAAGTTCACCCAAGCGTTGTTGCCCAGGGACTTTCAGCGATTAAATCCCCGGCTTTCCTCTTTCAAGCTTGATGAAAATTTCAAACAAATTGCCTCATTAATGTACTACAAAGCCATGTTTTGTCTCTGTCATGGTGCTCTAATGAAAATGGAGCAAGACCTGCTCCAAAGGCATCGTTTTTATCGCAAAACACGGGGATTATCCTGGAAAGTTGACTCCTTGGCCCGATCACTTTCTGCGTCCAACATCTTTTTAATTGAACGTTCACTTCCATGTTTGGTAATGTATGAATTGGAGTTCTAAAAATAAGTTGAGTTCTCCAATACTCTGTAATGGATGGAGCACAAACAGTACGATCAGTCAAACTTGGCATACTTGAGAAGTGAAAAATTATCTTGAGAAAGGCCTGACCAAAGTTCTCGCCACTAATTACTTCTCTTCCTAAATGATCAAAGAGGCCCATTTTCTGGGTTTCTTTCGCGAAGAAATTGAGCCGAAAACAATTCCAACTCTTCGACTTACCTATAACGAAAATGGTGAATTGCTGATACGCTCCTGGGGAAATGGTCACAGCCACGGCTTGAATGGTCACAGCATCGCCCAAATGAACTTGCCACCATCTTTGTTCAGAAGATCTCGGGGTGAAACTACAAGAATCCGGATCCCCATCCACGGCCAAACCCGGATCGTAGCTCCATAAAGTGGATGATTGGAGCGAGGATTTGGCCAGGGCCAAGTTGAGTTCTGCAAGTAGGAAGAGCAAGGTTGGTAATCCAATTTGGAGAAGTAAGGACCGATTCCTTGTCTTCTCTTCTGGGTTAGTGTCATTTCGTGAGACATGAAGTCATGGGATTAAAGCGGAAATGCGCTGGATAAACTGACTCACTGCATTCCGGAAGCGATCCAACCCACGATCCATTCGTCCCACATGAGCGTTTTTCTTCACCAAAGAGAACGAATCCCTCATCGCAATAATACGTGACCTCTTCGCCTTCCAAAAAGAGTAATGAAGACCCGTGGATGGATCCATTGAGTGGAACACCGGGGAAACCACATTCCGAACCTGGAACAGAAAGAGGACAAGGCCGAGTTAACGGGTCAGTTCGAAACTCGTTCTTTCATTCAATTACACGCCGCAATGACAATTTGCTCTAATGGGAATCACTTTAAGGATCTATCGCTTCTATTGGCCTTAAAAACTGGACCTTTACTGAGGGTTCTGCGAACGAGGTTGATCCAAGAAGTTCTTGATGAGCCCGGATGGAAGTGCATATCCACTGTCAAAACAATTTCGACCTTCCTTCTGTTTGTGAGGCTCCCATTCAAATTTCAAGGCCCCCTGTTCAAGACCAGCCCACGACCTTAGAAAGACGGGAAGTTCACTTTAGCAGAAAGGTTTCAGTGCACGCTTGATTTTGTCCATTCTACCCAAGGATCCCTTCTGCATGCAGCTTTTCCGGATGATGAAAACACATTGGGAAAACATCTGGGGTGACGCATCTCATTAGTCAAAAAGTCATCAACAGGCCTGACATGTTGATAAAATTGATTGTCCGAAAGCTAAGTCTGTCTGTTTCAAAATTTCATATTCAATGTCAAGAGGGATCTTCACCAAGTTGAAAGAGGACCACTCTATATACGTAGGGGCAAGGCAGAGACTCGTTTAATGGATATGGAACACACACTGGGATCACAGTGGATTACTTTTCCGGGTGGTCTCTGTAAATCCAAGGCGACATATATGCATGACTATGGAATAATCATAAAAGTACGCCCGTCCACTGACATCATTTGAAATGACAAAGGTGACCTTGGGTGGGAAACCAGGCCGTTGAGACCACTTTGTTCCCAAACCTCAAAGGGAGCCAAGGAACGAAAAAAAACACCAATGGGGAAGTAACATTCTAATAGATGTGGTACATCCGTTATGCATTTATACGACAATTGGGGAAAAGAACGGCAATTCATGTTCTAGCGAGCTCATAAATGACAAATATATGGGCATGAGTGTGTTCCATTTCTTAGGGGGAACAACCCAAATGAAGCCGAGAAGTGACGTGAGCCCATTCTCAGGTCTTTTGTGTCTTGACACTTTTGTAACAGTAAAACACCCATTTTCATTTCTACTCCCTATTCCGAGTGGTTCCTCGTTGTTTGGGCTGTTTTCCCACTTTTTGGTCACCTGTGATGTTTTGTCTCAGATTTGGAACAAGTTCATTTCTATTGTTCCACTTGAACTTCGGACCGAAAAAGGGGGAGTTTTCAATGGTTGTGGAAGTAACTCCACAAAAACACGAAACAAAGAGGGCAAAAAATGTGTTGTATATAATGTGGATCAGGGCTGCACTTGGCTGAATAACACATTCAAACACTCTGAAACTAACAAATATACAGTTGAGTGATCGATTCTGGTTGAAACTTACATGGTGAACATTTCGTGAAAGCAACTTCTTTTAAGAAAAGTAAGCTTATTGTGTCCAGAAATTGCAATTTCACGCCGTTCCCACCATAACAAAGGTAATTTCTTTTACTGCAATTAAGGAAAACACAGATCCAAACGAATGTTTTAAGCCTACAAATTTGAATTGAAATAGCGTAGGGGCCAATCAACGTAAAAGCTTGTCTTGCTCCATTGGATGTTTCCCATCTATTATAATTCCAAACTAATGACGGGAACAAGGTGAACCACTCAGCAACCCTGGTGAAGAGGAAAAAGGGGCCGAAACTCTCGTTTTTCATATTTTTCTACTCGAATCTGGCAGTTCATTTTTCAAGTGGGGATTCTGTGGTCATTAATGTGAAGAACCGCCACTAAAATGATGGAACACCTAGTTCATTCATTTGGGTGAATCAGCTTGAGAGAAAGGATGAAGTAGAGCGAGAAGGATCCGCTTTAATCAGGGCCTCACAAAACACCGCTAGAGGGCTTCATTTTCGTTACGTAAGAGATCTATTATAATGGAAACTTGATTTGAATAAGTAGTTTAATCGTAAATTATGGATTTGAAGAGCGAATATTTCTTCGGCAAGATTGAACAGTGCGCTATTTTCAATAGCTCGCTTTTGATTGGTTTATTGTCACCAATATAACTTGAGGGCAAATCGAATCTACGCATATGAACGTCCATAAAGGCGAATGAAGGTTCGTAAACGCTTACAATGAATTTGGCCAAGGTCGAATCGTCTAAATGCAAATCACCGTGGATCCAAAATATCCTCGCCGTGCAAAATGCGTGATTTAGAACACATGTTCTAAATCATGTGAACATGATTCGAGACACAAAAATCCGCCAAGACACCAACAATAACAACGAAAATGTACTGTTCAAATTGCCGCTTCTGTCACTGTTTTAATTGTTTCAAGAGAACTCTCACATACAAAACGGACTTCCGTCAAGAACCGAAATCAAACCACAAGATTCCGACTCGTCAAAGATCAAAGCATTTGGCCATTACATTGTGGCCAAATGCTTGCTTCCGTTTAGCCGCGAGATACAAAAAAAGGCGTCGTCAATTTTGGCCGGAATCCGTTTCTACAAAAAATTAGTCGTATTGACCACCACCGCCAAAAACTAACTTGAAGGAGAAGGGCATTTATGGTTGTTCGTGGTCATAAATACGTGTTGTTGCTGTTGGTTTGGTGGGCATTCTGAAGGGTTTTCTTCCTATTTCAAGTGCACCCTAAAAGCTCTGAAACAATTAGTGAAAGTGCCATCATGTGTGACCAATGCGATCGTTTGCCTTCGCTTTGAACAAGATGGGAAAAAGAGACACGGTCATAAAGAGACACATCTATTTCAAAACTGGAAACTAGGTCGCTCGTGTCAAACTCGAAATGTGTTTCGAAAATGGACGAACGGCAAGGCGTGGACTCACCTTTGCAGATTCTTTGGATAAATGCTTTATTGGCAACTCCATATTTTACAATGGTTTCTGAACAAAACGATGGTTGATACTAGCATGCGATTAACTAAATGTGATTTCTTTACCCGTATTATGACAAGGTAGATTCATTTCTCGAGGTTTGTTCATTTCATTCAATAGTTGAATCGATTAGTTAATTTTTTTTCGAGTTGTCATAATTATATGAATTACATGAGTTGCTTTATCATTTTTATGCATTCTGATTTTTCCACGTTGTACTAAAAAGGATCCTCTTTTAGTTGCGTTATATATCTGAGCATTCACACGATTCTCGGATGGCTTCCATTCTTTTCAAAACAAACTCATTTCACGTACCTTAAAGGATTCACATTTTACTTCCTTAAACGCCCTTATTATTTTAATGCACTGCATATTTATTGAACCTGGTTAGTTTAGGCAAGACAACCTTTAATTTCAATGATCGCCCAAAAAAGAGATGTGATGTCATCAAAATATTTTATGAAGTTGTTGCCTCTCACAGTCGATAAAGCAAATAAAATTGTAAAAACCGCCTCCTTTCAAATACAATACCAGTTTGCCTCAACTTTCATAGAACGAATGACTGCGTACGTTTTTGATGTGGTATTACTTCGTACCTATATAGTAGTGGTTGTCTTCTTCCGATGACCATGAAGAGGATTCATGTTTTTTCAACAGATGCTCAAGCGAAACACGAGGAGCATCAAGCAGCAAGATCTTCGCTCGGCCAAGGGTTTTTTCAATGCTTAAAATTGGATGTTAAACGTGAAGATAAGATCGCCAAGACCGGGAGGGACCTCCAACGAAATTTATGCATTATGATCCTAATCCAATCTCGCTTTACGTCTTTTCAAGGCGATTGTAATGCCATTGCCGTCGATTTTTCGGTATTCTTGCATCTTGACAAATTGCAACGCTAATTTACAGACCAATTTGAGTTCTCTCCCGCTTTCTGTTTCTCATCATCGGATCTGACGCCATATTTTCAAGGCATTGGAGCATGAAAGGTAATTTTCCAAGTGCATCCTATGCCAACATGTGCCCAAACTCGATTAAATTGCAATATATCACCACTGTCCGAAAAAAGTGGAAAAACGATCCATTTACGGGATCCGGTTCTTTGAACCATTTGTGAAATGTCCTTTCGGTCAGTGTCAGAGAGAGAGAACTGGAAAGAGCTTCTCCCTGGTTCCTTTCACGTTTTCTGTAGTGTTTTGAATAATTCACATGCATCAGAGTGATATCAGAAAAAGTTTGTGGACTTTCCGCTTTTCCGCCATCAAGCCAGTTTTGGAACAAAGCATTCAACCAACTGATCGTTGGTTGGCCTTCTTGGGTTGGGTTGCCTTTCAAAGTTAACCTCTTTGACTTTCGATCTCGCTCTCTGGAAACGGAAAACGGGCAAAGACTGGATATTTGTAATGCAATATTTTTTGTCCCTTCTTGTAAAGGAACACCATTTACATAAATCTTGAAATCACGCCATGTCGAAATGACATAAAAATAAACATTTATATGCCCTTTATATTAATGAAGTTAAGGTTTGTTAGACCATTTTTCTTGCTTTAGAGCTAACATCCCAAGATGTGGTGATTAGCCCTAAATTGAACAATAAACAACCGTGGCGACATCATTTCCCGGATTTAGAGCGACTTGAGAGGGACAGGAAACGAAGCCATATAGATATTTTTATTATTAGGATACAAATTGAAAGGATGAGTAACACTCAAATCACACTTTGCCCTTGACATTTTCCAGTTGGTTGGTAGGTGGTGCCGACCTTTCTCAAGCGTCTCCCACGTTAGGTACTTATTACTGAGGCGTGGTCTGGCCTTATTATACGCCGCCAGTATTGGCAAGGATTGCATTCAAGCAACTACAAGGCAAACTTCGCTAGAGGTCGAGGACGGGAGTTCGAAGTTGATCTTCCAAATTTTAGAGGACTCCTTCTTCAAATTTGGAATAGTTTCCAAGAGAACGAGGTCGAAAAGGCAAAGTCAAAGGCTGAGTGAGCTAAGTAAGGCAAAAGGAGAAGAAGGAGGAGTGATTAAATAGTGGAAGTCCGTCCATCTGTTTTTGAAAACACAAGCGAGTTTCCCCTGAAGGGAGGGGAAAACCAGGTAACTTTTCCGCACAGTTTGACGCGCCTCGAGCTCTAGAGAAAAGTCTTCTAATTGAAATATTACTCAAGATTGCCCTTGTATCCAGATGAAGCCGGAAAGTTTCGCTCACATGAGCCTTTGTTTAGTTTGGGTCGCTTATTTATGGCAGCGAAATCCAAGACCATGGGGGTTTCGCCATTCCAAACGTCTCCTCAATGGCCCAGATTATTCCAACCAACAACCAGCGAGACATGAAATTTTTATGCCCTCGTAGTCTCTTGGTCATATGTGTATGTACTAGCGATATTAGATGTTGTCTGAATGCACTGGACCTTGGTTGGTCCAAAATTGGAACTCTTGCATCGAGAGAGAGAGAGACGGCAAAGGGTAAGAAGACGTACCATGGGACTTGCTTTGGAAACCAGGGATTAAAAGGGGAAATGCCGCACTTTCCCTATTCAAAACCGGGTTCTTTCCATTTGAATACAAAGACTGAGAGCGCTTGAGAGGTTTGAGCTCCCCGAGCTAACCGACAGTGCTAAACACATGGGGCTGCGTGGGTTCCTCCTGCATTTTCTGGAAAGAGATTGCTTTATTGCGAAGAACAAATCTTTGGTGCAGATTTCATGCCACTTTCCATGAACAATAATAATCTCTTACTAGCCGCACGAACCACCCGACCCACGATATTTGGCTTCAGGACAAGGAAAGCTAAAAGATGGGAAGAAGCCGGGGGCGGTCTCGCAAATGTACAAGTGTACCTATTTTTCGATATGGAAAGGGTAAATGGGAAAGTTTCTCACCCTTGGAGGAGGAAACAGCACTTGCCCTAGTTTTGGTTCAATAAAAAGGAAGAGTCAAAAGCTAATAAAATATCAAGCCCTCTCAAAAAACCTTTCGTAGACTACGGTCAATAAAATATTATTCATGGCAAATGTGTTCCGGGAATACAGTCAATTAACCGACGTTTTTCAACGGTCAATTTCCCCATTTTGCCAACGAAATCAACCAAAACTTTCTTGTTGTCAAATATGAAGCTATTTGAGAGTTGGCCAAATCCTGTGGAGTAGAATGAAGAAGAAGAGCAATGGTTCTACGGCAAGCGTTGACACGGGTTCACAACCCTATGTTCGGAGCCTTGTTGCTGACATTAAATTTATGATGGAGTCTTCTTTTCCCCCTGTTTTCTGGAGTTCCCTCTCGTTCCTTGGCTGTTCCGTTTTGAACCTTTCTCTGAGGGAAAAAGGGGATGAAATTTGGACGTGCAAGTTCAATGTTGAGGGGGGAAAAGAGCAAAAGTTTCCCATTCACAGATTTGAAACTCAACCACACAATTCTGTCTGAAGGGTAGATGGAAAAGAACAAAAAAAAGTGAGGAGTCTGTGGTGACTTGATGTGTGGAAAGGGAGAGTAGTCAGAGAACCACATCAGAAGCGAAGCAGCAACAAGAATCCAAAAATAAATGGCTTGACACAGCTGGAATTTGAGGGTGGTTTCATGTTCGGAAATTGTAGAAACTCCACTTTTTAAGTACCAAACGTGGGGCCACATAATAATACCCTAGTGTGACGTGTCCCAATATTCCACCAAAGGGTTGTTTGAGGGCTGAAAGGGTCCAAAATCATCCCCATGCCAATTAAAGTTGGAAGAGCCCTTTCCAAAATTTGATCCCAAACTTTCTCGACCCTCTCAACGCAATAAGAAAGCATCAGCCATCAACCCCTCAAGAGTTGGTATCGTGTTGAAGTCAAGTCAACAACAATTGCTTAGTCTGCTTTCCACTTCATAGAGAAAGTCCACTTGACGAGCTTCTAAATTTCCAACCTTTAATTTGGCATTCTCAAATCCTCCACATCTAGCGTTTGGCTAACCAGGTCGCTTCATCGGCTTTGTAAACCAACCCTTCGAAGTCAGTCTTGCCATAGAATGGTCCCAAGTTTGAACAATTCACCCTCTTCAATGTTGCCTTCAGCCCCAAGTAAAGGGGACCCCGGGGCCAAATCTAGCCCCTCCTTACCCACCCCAACCAACTCCCTTTCCCTCTAGCCAGCACCATAAATAACAGTTATCTTCCCCATGCCAAAGAAGTCTTGCCCCCCACAACGGCTTCCTGATATTCCCAAGTCTCCCTTTTTCACATCTCAATGTGATATTTGTACCATTTGTAGTGGTAATCCTTCACACTGCCTCAAGCGAGTAAAGACCTCTCTGTCCTCAAAACTCGGTTCAACTGGAGACTGGAATTCGAACACAACACTTCTCAACCATTGTTTACTTATTGAAACTAAGAAATTGGCGGCAAATTTGAAAGTCCAAGATCATGCGGCCTTGGCATTCTAATTGTGGACCTTTTTTGTCTCCCGAGATTGTGATGACGATGGATGAGTCGATTCGAATTGAATATTCAATTTAGGAAAGAAGACTGAATTTCAATTTGTGCCAGGTCAACGGGGTCAATGAATCTCTGCTCTACGCAATGAAGTTATGGTACAAAGATCGCAAAATAATGCCATTGAGACCTGAGGAAGGAAGCCGAAGAAAAGAAGATCGTGTTTGCCGAGGCTTGAACGAATCTATGAATTATGTCCTCCATCCCGGGCCTGATTCCTTTTCTTGTGCCTGAGCACATGATACAAATTGCACACAGCGTCTGATATGTGCCCGCACGTACCATGATATTTTGAACTCAAATCTGTCTGGAGACCGGGCTCATTTTTTGAGACTGTGATACACTCGAGACACTCGGGAATTCATCGTAACACCATCACTCGAAACTCCATTCCACTCGGTTGAGTGATTACGACGCATTCCGACGAAGTCACTGAGGTGATCGAGATCAGGTTCTTAGGCCAAAGCTGGTAAAATTGCATTATTCAGGTCGGATAGCTCTTCCATATATCCTACTGCAGATGATGACCCCCCGAGTCACGGGATTGGAACAACCCTCAAAACTTTAGTTTTGTTTCTCATGCGGATTGAACGACTTGAAAGCCCATACATCATTGAGGCGAACCCGGAAACTCAAGGCAGACGTTAGTCACAAGCCCATACCCATTCATTCAGGCTGGATGGATGCGACGATTTGTATGAGCAACGTGTCGCCTCAACAACAACTGAGTAAAATCGTCATGGGTGATATTTTCACGTACGTTATCTGTTATCACTTATCAAAGATCGATCAATCAGCTGAATCCCTGGACTGAGAGTGTGAAGTGACGCCAAATGGATACGATGAATCTTGTCCGTTATTTTCAACTTTTCAGCCAATGTACTTCCATCGATTCAAAAACATCTATGGCCAGACGAAATTGATTTGCAAAATTTGGCATCATAAATCATCAGATGGCAACCCTGATGGCGGAATCAAGTTGGGCGATCACAGGTCAATTTTGATGGGATGCCAATAGTCATTTCCAGGCCGGATCTTATACTACCATAGCTTTGTACGTACTTGGTGTATCCAAGAACCGCGAATCAGGATGGTGGAATGAATTGGTTGGTTTTGTGGCAAGAGTGATGGATGTCCAGGAAATTAGATTTGCACCTCGACAATCTGAAGAATGTCATTTCCACATGTGGATCTGGAAACACTCCCAAAAACAAGCACCCAACAAAAAAAACAGCCGTAGTGGAAGCTGTCCAGAGAGCTAGAGCTCTCGTCAATCCTGTGAAGCCTACAAAAATCAATACGAAATTGCTCCTCAAAAGTTCCTCCTGAAAGAAGGCGAAAGATAATTTGTCTCCCTTCACCCCTCGCATTCCCTCTCTCTCACTCTGTTAGCTCTTCAACCCAAATTATATTCAATTGTCCTTTCAAGGTAATCAATCATACATGATTCTTCTCCTTTGCCGCGTGTCCCTAAAATTCGCGACCTTCGAGACACTTTCCACGGCTAACTTTCTCGGCCGGCAGTGAAACTTTTTTCGGGGGCATTTTTTGTGTCAAGGGGCGGATGATTGCTCGAACTCAAAAGTGAATGAGCTACATACTTTCGGTCTTGAGGGCAAAGTGATCGATGAACACGAGCAGCTTCAAATCAAACCTTTTCCTAGTTATAGAAATGACATGCGAGGATCCGAGCGAACAATAATGATTTTCAGGAAATTATCCAGTACAAGCCGTTGGTTGCAATCGTGTAATGATTAGATTCGCCTTGGCATTTCCGAGACGCAACCGTTCCTCTTTAAAAAAAGGAAGGATCGACGACTATGATTCCTCTTCCAGAGGCCCTCAAAAATGTCCTCAAAGCTCAATTAATAGGAAATTATGAAGGAGAATGAATCTCTCGTATCTTGGGCTAATCGCTCTATTCCAATGTCTTTTGGATTGCTTGCAGTTTGTATCCTTGACGCGTCGAGACTCGAAGATTTTTCTCTCCATCTTTTCTCATGGCCAGATTCAAAAGATGAGAGAGATGAGAGAGTAAAGGCATGATTATATGATAATTGACCAAGAAGCCAAACTTAATAAGGGCTCGGATGGCATTGCCAGCCAATCTCTATTCAGAGTGTCCGAACTTGCCGTCCAGGGGGTCGTCACAAAGTGTGCACTTCACTCCGTTGAAACTTAATTGGAGTTCGACTTTAAATCGTGATCATTTTGAAGATACTTCAACTAATTGTACGTCAAGTGTGCCATATGGCTCCGTTGCATGATCAAAGTGGTCATTGAATCTGTTGGTAAATGGAATATGAATGGATTCAAATCTACCTTAGTCAATGAACAATCGAGTTCCATTCATTTTTTCCGACTCTTCACCACTTCCAATCCAAGAAAGATCCATTAACGCAAGGTCATGGAGCTAAATTACAACGATTCTTTAATTTCGAGACAAGAAGATTGGTTTTCATATCACCACAAGATCATGCAAACTTGTTTATCAGCTCACCCGAATATTCGACACACCCTTCGTGAGACAGAAACCAATCTTCACGCCTGCCTCATTGTTCAAACGGAAAAACCAATTCCTTTGGAGAATGAACAGAGCGAGAAATCTCCCGCTGATTCCAGACTTCCCGGTTTCAGACCATGATTAGAACATCTACCATCGAGGGTCCCGTACTAATTATGGGTGTCGGATTATGCTTCGAGGAAGTGCCAATCACTCTCACTATTGACCTATGACGGCTCTGAGCGCTCGATGGAAGGATGACCTTTTGGAAAAAACCGGGTCAATTTCCCGTTAGGAACGAACTGGCCTCGCATTTGACCATTGATATGGAATCAAATCAGGTCGAGGAACCGAGACCGATATTTAGGCGGAAGTTGGTTGGGGGTCCAGTTCGATACAGTTGTCCATTCATGGCAAACGCTTGAAGAAGAAATAGGTTGCTGCCTTCTGAAGAGTCATGAGTCGATGTGAGAAAATCATGGAAAGTTTGAATCAAGGTCGTTGTCATGATTATCAAAAGCTGAATCTCAGAGTGCATGCAGGAATCATAATAACTGAGATGAGAGAAAATAATCATTGCCATTTTCCATAAATTCTATTCATGGCAAGGACAAGTGAGTCGTTACTTTTGGACTTCTTGAATCAGGGACATTCAAACAGAAGTTTCAATGATTATTGACATTGTAATTAAAAGAGTTGTGAAATTTGAATCTGCAAAAAAACATTTTTTCAATACTTTTTAATGATAAAATGGTTGACCAATCTGCACAGCAGTCCTTTTTAGCGCAGAGAATGAATCTCATTGCCAATTACTCTGCAACCAAGACTGCCCTAGATATCATGTTGGTTCAAATGGTTTCATCCTTGTACGTTATGCCTCCTTTTCTTTGAGAATATCATATTTTCTTCAGTTATGTGACGAATTTTGGTCTATTCGAAAATAAAATAACTGTCTCATTCACTATCGTCGGTTTACCACTTTAACATCATTGCAATCCGATGGTAAGGCATTCACGCTCACAAACCAAATTTAAAAAAACAGGGACAAATTCAAATATCTGCGGTGAACCATAACCATCCAATGATGATGAACTATTAGCATTATAAAAATGACAAGTTGATCCAGGGCCTTGAATGCCATTGGTTTTTGTGGACCTACGTACAAGCAAGTAACAAACGACGTCTTCTTGAACTTCCTTGAGCCACAACCATAAGAAGCCAATGTTGAACAAAGAAAACCGATCCAAAATGGAAATAGTTGTCAAAGGAATCCAATTTAGTTCGTCCTCAAACATAACATCCTGAGCTGAATAGAGGGCTATAATCAGAGCTGAATCGCCAAGGGACGACGCCCGATCTTTCCTTCCATCCGAGTCTCATCTCTAGGCCTCGGAAAAAAAAGTGATGAAAAGTGCCAAAATAATTAATTTTAAGTTGTCCATTTTTCCCTAAAAAAAAGTTTGAAAACGTCAAAAAAAGTAAAAAAAAGTAAAAAAAGTGACGTGTAAAACACCCTTAACAATTGACTTTTGTGGCATAGAAAAAAATCCTCATATCAGGCCTTCATAATTGCCCGAAAGTAAAAAAATAGTAATGAAATTTGATTTTATTATCCATTCTTGGCCTAAAAATGGCCAAAAAAGTGAAAATCCGAAAAATGACCAAAAAATTTTTTTTTCTCAAAAAAACGCCAAAAAAAGTGAAAACTTAATTTCACTTACAAAACTTTTTTTTTCGAGGTCTATTAATGACCCTTATTAGATGAGTACATTTTAACGAGTAGTTTCCGCGTCCAAACATGCAGGATTGCCAAAAAAAAAATCCTCATATCAGGCCTTCATAGTTGCCCGAAAGTAAAAAAAAAGTAATGAAATTTGATTTTATTATCCATTCTTGGCCTAAAAATGGCCAAAAAAAGTGAAAATCCGAAAAATGACCAAAAAAATTTTTTTTCTCAAAAAAACGCCAAAAAAAGTGAAAACTTAATTTCACTTAAAAAACTTTTTTTTCCGAGGCCTACTCATCTCATTTCCGACTGATGAGTTCAAAAAATTAGGTCAATGCTAACGAGACCGAAAAACATCGAAATACAAGAGACTAAGAAGTAATTTGATAAGAAGGGTTAGTTAGTTATTTAGTCGCCAAGTCCATTCAGATTCGTTTCTAAATATACCCTTCGTCTCTGCGGGAATCGAGGATCTCAAAGGAGAAAACCGTTTCACATCGTCTGATGAATCGAGGACATTTGCTTGAAACCGTCGGAAGATGCCCAGTCAGCAAATCCGCCATTTTAGGAAATGCTCCATTGGGTCGACCTAATGAATATACATCCATCTCAGATTGACGCCGGAGAAAGATGAGGAAAATAAAAAAAGATCCCATCACTAGTGCTCTTGGACCCAGAGGGTCGTCATCCTAATCATGACGACAAACACTCTTCTTGAGGCTTTGGTGTTTGGTTGGTATTCAGATCAAAGTCTGGCTGAGAGTCCCCATTGAAGATCAAAGCCTCGAGGCCACAAACTTGACCGTGTTGTTGCTATTCTGGTTATTATTAATGCACAGATTAGCGTCTCAAAACCCCAGAGATCCCCAATGTGGTTGAGAACAGGGCTCAAGCAGAAGGTATCCAAGACAAGACGCAAGTAGTTGAAGCGCTTTGGCGACCAACATGAATAGAGCTCAATCAGCCAACAACTCGTTCGAAGGTCACTAGTTCGTAAAAGAATATCCTCGCCATCTAATGGGCTTGCCAAAACTGAATCCTACAGGGTTGGAGGAATTTTCTTGGCTCGCATTCTAAAGCTACGATTAGCTCGTCAAGGAGGTATGTACTTAATGGAGAGGAGCCCTTCAGG
Organism: Tigriopus japonicus; assembly: GCA_010645155.1. NCBI lineage: Eukaryota > Metazoa > Arthropoda > Copepoda > Harpacticoida > Harpacticidae > Tigriopus > Tigriopus japonicus. The sequence continues at coordinate 3,384,100 of CM021321.1, forward strand.
ACAACTGGGTCTATCCGTCAATTTGACTCAGATTTCCTTCCCGATGACCCTAAAATGAAACCGAGTCCTTCTTTTTTAATGGGCACGGGTCTGTGGTCTCGACAAGCCACAGCGGTTCTTTTTCTTCCCCCCTCTCCTTGAATGATGATCGTCATCATCGATAGCGGGAGCAAACTTGTATCAAACTTTCATGAAGTCACATTCCAAGCAAGTCGAGTCTCTTAATTCAATTCATTGGGTTCCCCCTACCCACGACCCTTGTGCCTTCGTTTGGGGCTTCGAAGGATACCGACTCGGAAAATTCCCCCTCGAGTCTTTCCTTCTACCAAAGTCACAAAACACATTTCGAGCTTGTTGACTTTGTCTCGAAAGGAAATTTGCGAGGGGCATTCCAGGACGATTCCAAACATTCTTTATCACATGCATTTGGATTGATCCGTTCTTGGCAGTCCGATTTTTGGTTGCCATTTTATGACTTCCTAGAATGTAGGGTACTTTGGGCTAAAACTCTAAATCAGTCATTGTAAGAAGGATTTTAAAGAAAACTTGGATGGAACTAATTAGTTTTTGTGCTTGAAGTGCCGTCTCTTATCCACAAAATGTTCATCTTGCTGCATATTTTAAGACGCCAATTTGGGCGTCAATGAAGAGGCAAAGCGGTAATTAAAAAAAAAGGTCTTTTTTGGGTGTTTCGGTGTGATTTCTCCCCTAGTTTATGGGAATACACTATGATTTGGCCATTCAACACTCCTTCATTGGGTTGAAAATACCTCGACGAGTAGAAAAGAACTTTGATTGCCTCGAAGCTTTGTTACATTGTAACCACGCAAAAGAAGACACTTTTATGTGCTTACAACAACTCTTGTTGGAACGGCCCTCGTTTTAAAAAGAAATCTCCTTTTTCAAATATTGCAACAGATTCAAAACTTGACATGGCTCAGAACGTCATCGCGGGTCGAGTGATGAAAAAGAGCACGTTGATTTCGATCTTGTTCGTTGACACGTCATCGCATATCAGAATAGAATTCTCCAGGGAACAGCAAAACGGTCCGTTCGTCAATCAAAAAAGAAAACGAATAAGATGGAATGAACTCCAGCGAGTTCTTTTTCTTCGTGCTCAAGAAAATGAAAGAAGAAATAAATGGACAAAGTAATGGTCACTTAGCCTTTCGACGAATCGTAAATCAACTCGAGCCCTCTAATGAAACATTGCCTGGCTCTTTCTCGTTAGCACTCAAAGTGGTGAAACAGGTGGACTACCGCATTTCCTTGGATCAAAATCGATGACTATTTTTGTCATTACAGAGACATCTTCACTTCAAAAGGCAAGCATATTTTGACACAAGTAGTTTGAACCAAATCGCCTGGTTGGCACACGAATTGTTTGTTTGGATAAAACGAACAAAAATAGGTATATCCGTAAGAACAGGGTTTGGCCCATTTTTGAGGCGCTCGCTGCCACCAAAAGAATAACTTAGCCAACTTTTTCCAATGTCACACTTTGTGCATGCCTTCTTGCTGAATATGACAAACATTTAATAATTAATGATCCTGGAAATACGAATGCTGATGGATGTATAAAAAGTTAAAAACTCAAACCCACGTGAAACCTGCTTTTTAGAATCATTATCTCTATTATATTGTTCATTATTAAATATGCACCCCCGAAGTTTGAAATATATTGAGCCAGAAATTGCTTTTGAATAAATTTTACTTGATTCTACATTCTTATGCTAAGGTTGCTCTTTGTGTTTGACTTGGTATTCACTTTGCCCTCCCGAAAATGTCCTTTTTATTTTTATCATTGCCCATTGTGAACCTAAAAGACATTCGTCGTTTTATTTTTCTTTCTTTTTAGAACGCGACCAAGGGTGAAGAATTGGAGCATAACCTTGAATATGTAAAAACCTCTTTATATCACCTTTTGGACCGAGGAAGTAATAGTTAGTTCTAGGCGTCCCATCCAGCATCAAAAGGAGTCTTAAGCAAAACCATGCTTCTTTTGACGGTTATTTAAAAACACATAATGGCAAAGAGCTCAAGAGAGAAAGAGAGACAGGTCGTCTGCTTGTACTAATACATCAAGGACGAAGCTTGAAAGTGAGCAAGGCCAGGGTTGGTTGGTTGGTTGGTTAGTTGGTTGATTGGCCAGGCTGTGGAGGCAATATGGCATAAATTGGCTAAACCACTAGTTATTCTCCATCGGTTGATCTTTCTCTCATTCCTCGAGAGTCGTGTGGGTGGGATTCCGAGTAAATTTTTTATTCACTGTTTCTTACTTGAAAAATATGACAGCAGTATTAAGCAACGTTTGCGGAAAGGACCATGGGAAAATTCCATTCATTACTTCTTGAGGCAGCTTCAAAGTACACCCCTGCATTCCCCAAATAGGTGCAGAGTCATCCCAAAATTTGAATGGATTTTTTTCTTCCCTCAATTTTTTCTTCACTTCAGTCAGTCAAAACCAACTTCCGGGGCTGAAATATCCAATGACATTGCTAAGACAGTGCAGAGCTCGTTCTCACTTTGTGCACTCAAATACCCATCTTTTTGATATGACTGAGACTCGATTAGTTCGTCATCGCACATGCTTAGAATACCAGAAAGGGACTAATCCGTTGGCTTCCATCTCGACAAAAAATCCTCTTCCTCGACTGAACCCAATTGAAATGATGATGATGATGATCGTCATAATCATCTTCTTTTTCGTCATCGTACAATCGTCAGCAAAGTTCACAAAAGTTATGAATTGGTATTAGTTCAGGATTATTTCCTTCCATGAGAGTGAAAGTGCGTGAATCCATCCTCATATCCAACACCCAACCCACATCACAGTAATCTGTGCACCGGAGATCGGAAGGAAAAACCAACTCATCCTGGCATTTCCAGAGCAAAGAGCGGCAATTAAGGAAGTGGAATTGAATACCACCACAGGCCTATCAATTGTGCGTGAAATCGGGCACTTTCCTTTCCTTTACTCTGAAACAGAACCCCCAGATCTCAATGATTCCTCCTTCACCTCCGAATGCCATGCTGTACCTACAGAGTACAGTTCTACAGTACTAACTATGTAGACTAGGTCATGAGGTTCAGCAGGGCTGCAGGGTTGTGCGAAATGTGCGTGTTCTTGGGAGGAATTGCGCAAGTGATAATGGTCGAAGAGGCTCGACTTCGTTCACGAGATCTGAGAGGATACTATTCGCATTATTAACAGGGCCGCGAGAATCACCTTGATGGTGAGGGCTTGAGGATACCTTTGATGTTAGGTTACCCGAGGACGTCTTGACAACGGGACGGATAGGCTTAACAGAGAACTGATATTTTTGATCGCAATCAACCAAATGTATTTTCATTCTGCAGATTAAGGGTTGGTATTCTATAGAATTTAAAATAGTAAAAGTAAAAAAAAAATCTGTTTCAAAATACAACTGAGTGTGATGCACTGTCAATCTTTAGTGTATAAGAGCGCACAAAGTAATTGAGGTGAGCTTCTCGAATGAATCCATCTACTCTGAGGTTTTGATCCCCATGTTCGATTGAATTGTGAATCAAAATGCACACACAGTCAGTGCAAAAATTGGCCCTAAAGCAAATCTGAACCAATTTTTGGTATTGGTGTTGTAAAATATGACTGTCCATATTTAAGACGTTCTTGGTTTGGTTCAGTTCTGTCAATGGACACACACACACTCGTGCGAGTGACGCGTTAACGACTGGCAAACGGTGACCGCGAATACGATATCCTTGCAGGTCCGATCCAGATTTATTTGGTCCGCATTGGCTTTGAACCAAAACAAAAAGGAGGCCTAGTTCAGTCACCAAACGAGTATTTCCAATGGATTGATAGTAAACTAAGTTTGGAAGGCCATTGCAACCGAGAACTGGTCGCGAATGCTCGACACTTCAATAGGTCCATTCATGACCAAATCATCTTAATTGTCGAAACTCCGAGCCTACAAAATTCCAAATGGTTGAATTGCTAGCATTCAGGTTGTCGGCAAACATGCGTTGGTTTTCAATTGATAGTCCATCGGGATGATTAAAGAAAAAACTTGGGTGTGATTGGGCGAGGAGGTCGTTCCCATCTGAAAAGACGAGGCGAATGATGCGTTCGTCATCAATTTTCGGGAGAGAGCGTAACTGTGCAATCGCCAAGCATTTGAATCGAATCCCATTAAAGGACTCCTTAATATCCCGCCAATTTGTAGGCAGTCAAATTGCCTTTCATATGGACATCAAGGATCCTTTCTTAGTATCCAAAGACAAAGGGCAGAAAATCCACGATGATCATCATCTTGCAACGAGTCACCTTCAGAATTCTTCCCAAAACCGAGGAGAAAATTATTATTCGAGCCCATTTCGCGATTGTTTGTGTCGAAACGGAATTATCAGGGCTGTAAACCGCCATTTCGGGAGCAATTTCCACACACGTTGTTTTGAAACGAGGCGAGAAAAATGCGGATCTACGTACCTACATGGATGGCATTTGTTTAGCTCAGTTAGACCAATCACTGAAAATGAAGTGATGCTCGAGAAGCGTGAATCATGTTTACGGGCACATCTCAGTCTTCTCATTGTGTAATGTGTGTGTAAATTTGACCACTGAAGCATCTTTCTTGTTCAAGTTTTGACGACATTTCCACACAAGCCCATCTAATAATACTGTATAAAGTGGCCACGGCTACGTAGGGTGGTGGGTTGTTGTTCGTCTAAAGCTATAGCTTTGTGTTCACTCAAAGGGCAAACCAACCATAACCATCAAAGCCGAGAATGATGCACTACTCCCTCAAACTGTTTCCAAACAAGAGCTCAGAGCTTTGAAAGACGTCAATGGAACCTGTTGAATGAGCTCTCGAATTTGTCGCTTCAATATCAGAAAACGACACGAACATGAACTGTCCATATTTTTTTCATTTCTCAAGATGGTGGCGGGACATGCGATATCACGCTATTTGCAATGCTTAGGGACACTTTCACACGTGCTCTCCTATGCGACATGGTCTTTTTTATGCTGAATGGTTAGCCAGCGGTAATTTGGGAGGGAATGGAAAATGAAAGTTGGAATGAATGTGGCATGAAACAATTCAATACAGAATCCGTATTGCCACTGTAAATCAGAACGAGAGGGAACACGGACAAGGGCAAAAGTTGAGCTGTTTAATGTTTGGTGGCCAATGCAGATGTCCCTGAAACTTTGCCTTCTACAATTCCTTGGATGCTTTACGAGATCACATTCGAGTATTCCGATTATACGCTTTGGAATGGGAAGCATGATAAACATCATTTAAGAATTCCCAAGGTACTTTGGACAAGACACGTCTTCTAACAATCAACGAGGAACTCTTGAACCATACCTTTTCTCTCATTTTCATTCGTAACCCGTCTAGAAATTGTAAAATGAAAAATATGAGTATTTGATGTTCACCCAGAGTTTGTGATTTTCCACCCTTGATAACTAGCTTTAGGAGGAACTTGTTGTGTTTGTGCAAGAACTACCAGTGAGCATAACAGGAAAAGCGGAAGCACACAATTTGAGAGGGGGAAGTAGAATGAGAAGCTTGATGGTCCTCTCTCTCTCTCTCTCTCTCTCTCTCTCTCTCTCTCTCTCTCTCTCTCTCCCTGTTTCTCCCCATTTATGTACTAGTCGTGAGGCATTCTACCAAATAGAAACCAAGGTATAACTAACCAAGAGAAAGAGAGCTTTCTTGCTTGTCAACACGCCAATGCATCAAGGTCCCTTTCCTGTCGCTATTTTCCGCTTTCAGCTTTTGCAACGAGGGTGGACCAAGAGGGATAATGGAGCGAAGGTAGCGAAGAAATGAGGGAGGGAATGCAAATATACTACATTGCCATGCTTGCCCCAAATGCAGTAGTAGTAGCAATCAATTCCAATCATTATTCCCCCACAGATTTCGGACCTGTGGTCTTCAATTGGCTATTTAAGGCCGATTCCTCCATATTTCACTCGACTCCACCCAAAGGAAAACAACCAGATGCCTCACAGCCGTCATAAAAATATACATACGTGCGTGCTATTGGTTGCTGACCCTGAAACAACTGCAAAAATTCGTCCTCTGTCTGACACACATGAATCAGGTTTTTCATGTACAGTATTCACTATTCCGGACACCAAAACGACCAAATATGTCCAATCCACCGGGAACGGAAGTCAATTGACTGAAAATCAACGGAAGCTGGATACGTACTGTAGATGGACGTGAAACGACGTGCAACCAAACTTGGTCATGGACTACCTACTGTTCTATGGCTTATCATTGGGGGGATCTCCAGCATCTGTCCGCGATTGCCGGTGAAGAATGTGACAAGTTTGCTCATAATTATCTGGCTCGTGAAACAAAAGCCAACAATGCTTCAGAAAGACCATCGCACAATCATCGATCGATCTCGGTTCAAGATTTCTGCGGGATAAGAAGGGATAGCGTCCCAGTTGGAAATCTGTTTGTTTGTGATCTAATCAGTTGGAGGGGGCTTCTTCCTCCGTCTTTTTGCGATGGTTTCCATCTCTGGAACCTTATAACTATTGAACTTGTATGTCACGAGTGTGACTGAAAGTACATCACGAATACTAACACACACACTCATCGAACCCATTGTGATTGTACACTAGGATCGGTTGTTTCACGGTAGTTCTAACGCATCGTCGTGGTATGTCATCTGCCAGAGCTTCTAGTCATCTGTTCCGAGTTTCGAGAGATCCACACGACGATCCGCAAAGATGCGTTTTTGTCTGATAATCAAGTCACATTCGTCACTTTTTTTGGCTAGATTTCCTCCATGATGTGTGTGCGTGTATGTGGACAGATACTATTCTGGTTCTTTGCCAAGGATCTTCGTTGAAGTGACTGCATCTGTATCCAATGATGGTGAGTCCTGATGTTACTTGAGTACCTTGGGTACATAAAACACACTTCCTAGTTGCTCGTTGGTATTCATAAAAACTCATTATCACGTGGTATACTGGGGATTTGTGTTGCTTTACCATTAAATGGACGGCGACGACCTCACTAAAGGAACTAATTTCCTGTGGCATTCCCTCTTTAGGAATATAAAAGGATTCGTGCTGGGTGGACTAATTCACCGTAATTATAAGGCAGGATTTTCAAAGCGCCGTATCTTTTTATAGTGGATTTTGGAAACGGTGGGTCCGTTTTATCAAGGACATTCAAGCTCATTGTGTTTACGTGCTTATGAGTAGAACTCGATATTAGAGTCCATTGACAGGTTTATCCATCAAAGACGGGAAGAGAAGGACATTTGAAAAACCATATCAATTGAAACTCGGCCGAGTAATCGAATCGTTAATCAGAATCGTGGATGGAAAATAGAAACCGTCCGGTGAATCCAATTTTGATTTTAGAGAACTTTTTTCCCATTCGCTGGTGAGGTCAGATGGCGTTTGTTTCGTTCAAACTGATGAAATCCTCGAGATTCCATGCCACGTTTTGTGGCTTCATCCAGGTCTGGACTCTCTAATGGTGCTTGTGCGAGGCTAATATTTCCTGATAATCTTTTGCAAGCACCCTAAATCTTCTTCCACTTCGTCTCAAATACAACAGATATCGCCAATAATCCCCCCTCTCTCGCCTTTAAATCCGCGCTCAAATTTCTGGAAAAGGGTTGTTTCCGGCTTCAAATACGTAAGATTGATAGCCAGCCAAAAACTTATTTGTTCCCCAGGCAAATTTTCAAGAGTGACAAAGTGGTCACCCTTGCCTCGATCAAGTTGTGAATTGAAGTAATGCCAGTGGTAGTGGAACGAGGATTCATGTCATGAATATTCCCCCTGGATTTGCTTGGAAATTGCTTCGGATAAGTCATGTCTTGTCAGCTCATTCGGGAGTTCTCGTTGATAGGGTTGACAATATCCCATGCTCGTCCATATCGCCGCCACAGACATGATCAATGGCGGGAATCCATCACTTTTCCTAGACAACTGGCGGCCTGTTACAAAACTTGTGTAGTTCTAGTACATACATTCATCGACTCGGTATCCATTTCCATATGGGGTGAGGAGGGATTGTGGAATAAGCATTACAACATGCCGTGAATTCGGGGTTGGTTTACTGCCCTTCAAGTAGAGCGATTTATTCCCAAAGAGTGTGCAACAACAGGCCAGACGGTCTCTGGTACGTAGCTCCTGCATGCAGGGTTATGGGAAAAAGAAGGTCCGTTTATCCTGTCTGAATTATTGACTATTTATTAGTCACACATCGCGACAATATTATTGACATCAAGGACTTGTTCTCAACAATGCTCGGTGAACGGTATTTATTTGCCCATGTCCATCGGATACCATTTGGCTCGTCAACAAGTAGACATAAAGAGATATGATGATTGGCGAGCCAAATTTAACCTGCTTCATACAAACACACCGTTAATGTCGGACTGTGGTCGGACAGACACCCCCAAACAAGTGACAAACAACAGATGCAAGGGCCCCCAGAATATAAGAATGCGCTTTGGTTAATTGTCGTTGCTGCCATTGACCACCAAGTTCTATTATAGTGGCTTGAGTTGATATTTGAAATGGACCTGGGAGGGAAGCTTGTCTCCCTGAATGAATGCCCGTCGGTTGGGAAGTACGTACCACGTACGTACAGTAAGTAACGGTCGATGATATTTCAGCCCAAATCGATCAAGTACTTTCAGCCCATCACCAGACACTATCAAAAGGCTCTTCAGCGTGGAATAATATTCGCAAGTATAATATGAACCTTTGACGTGAAAGTAAACATTTGAGGTCCATCCATTTATGCACAAGAGGCTCTCGAGTCTTGACAGTGACTAACATTACAAGCCGAGCACTATGCATGTAATATTCATGGATTCCCTCCCTCTTTCCTGCTGAGTGAAAATTGGGACCTTGGACCTCAAATCAATTTGGGGGGACCCACTCCACGTTCACCAACAGATTCAGACACACTTTCATCTGAAAGATGATGGCCGAGCCGAGAGTGGTGGTGGGATTGTTCCCCGGAAATCAAGAAATAATCGATATCCTTTCTTCCTCCATTCTTTCTTACCTTTCACAGATGTTTCCAAAGACGAGTGGATCACCGAACAGATCACCAACACCCACATCAGCCGCTTTGATGGCAACGGTGGTCGCATCAATAGCCCACGCCACATTTTTCTGGGCTGCATATACACCTAATTGCAACTTATTTAATCACAACACCTTTTCTTCCTCCGGTTTCGTCTCATTCTCTTGGAACAATAACATGTTCCTCACATTGGACACTTTCGGAACTTGAACTCGGATCGATCGCTCGAATAATGTTCCCCTCGCTTATTTAGTGAGTCATGAAAAAGTCCCTTCCCTTCGAAAGGTAGATAGATCCTAGCACAAAAACACACACTCACAAGTTACACATGCAAGTTAGTTAGTAGCCAGTCAGCCAGTCTACGGACACGAAACGAACTCCCGACCGATTATATGAACTGATACCGAAAGGTGAGCTACTCAGCCAACTCCTCGCATAGGGGTGAGTTTGGAACACGGACAAATACAAGTATGAACCACCAAAAGGGAGGGAGAAAGAGGAGCTTTCCTTCCCAGTCAAGCTCTTGTTCCTTACGTTTATGCACGAGTCTCACAAGCACTCAAGTTGTTCCACACGGTTCAACTCCCGTTCCTCAACTGTTTGTTCGAGCTTGGGATCGCAGACCCGCAAACGACGCGCACCACACCGACACAAGGTACGGACGGACGGACGTACATACGTTCGTAGGACACACACCAGTATTACAGAGGAGAACGGAGGGACGTTCGAACAACAGAAAACATGCGCACTTCCAACTTCCACCCTCCACGAAGAGAACAACGGGGCCCTCCTCCTTCTCTGTTTTGTGTTTTGAAGGAGGGTGGTTGGTGAGGCTGACAACCTTTTTCCCCGACCTGGAAGTGGAGGGAATCATGTTTGCAACAGTAGTTTTTTCCCCCTTGGTGTACTCCGCCTCTTTTGCGTCTTTTGGGTGGTGGTCAATGATTTGAGGTGGGCAATGGGCACACGCTCCTTGTGTGAGGGTGCAATGGGTATTGTTTACCTAAGACAAGGGTAGAAGATCTAGAACTTTTGGCCATCGATCCACCTTGAGCGTATTTTTTAGATCAAGCTTTGAACAAATTGACAACTCCTCTTGTGATCTTGATAGTTTTTGGTTGATCGGTAAAAGTTTAGGGTCTCTTGGGGACTAAAGTTTATTCATACAGTTACTTCAATTAAAGGGGAATGGACAATTGCTTAGAGAGTGATCACTCCTAAAGCTGAAGAAGGTCGTAAACCAAGGAAATATAATGAAATTGAAGTATTGAAGTTCATTGAGAGACAAAAACAATCAAATTGTTGTCAAGATAACAAAACTTTATTGACAGAAGGTGATTTTAGGGGCGCCAAGTACGTCAATATCTGAGTCCATTGATGCGTTTAAGAACAATGTGTTGTGCTTGTTTCGCTTCTCTCCGAAGCAGAAAAGTGGTCCTTAGATATCAAAACAATAATTAGTTTCCGATTTAATATTATTAGGCTGAATCGTCATTGCCAAAGAACGCCATTTCTGGTGTGAAACTTTTGCCTTAAAAAACTTTGGAAAGCAAGAAATGTACCATTTCTTAGCAAAGATTGAAATTGTCACAAGTTGCATTATATTAACCGATTGAGGGTCTTATTCCGCCCGTCAACAAAGGAACCCAAGTGAGGGTCCTGATTTTGTGTCTAAGGAAGATGTTTCTATCAATTTAACCAAAAAAAAATCTGGTTCATCCTTTGTGCCTTGAAGTCCTATGATCGGAACATTTTTACTCAATTTACCCTTTGTCGAACTTTAGGAAGAGAAACAACCTTTTTTCTACCGTACAAAACACAACAGACTGTTTCTAAACGAGCAAGAAATAAAATAAAATGCAGGGATGACAACAACAAAATGACATCTCGTAATAATATTAAACTTGTTTAGCAAAACATTAAACCTTACATCCCTTCAAGCAGTATTGAAGAAAAGAAAATTAGTAAAAAGAGAGCAATAATGTACATGACTTTCCTCTTCTTTAGTGTGCCGTTGAAAAGTTGCCTTATTATGATAATTACGGTTTGGTCTCGGATGGAATTTATTTCCTATGCTTAAGTATTGGTTTTCACACCCATCAAAGTCAAAACAAAACATGGCGAAGTACATATATAACCTATCTATAAATCTGTTGTCATTGCATCGTGATGAACCAAGCGAACTGAATGAAACACGCATGTGGAAGACATCATAATTAAATTCACGTCCCTAATGCGAGTGCGAAGGTACGCAGTAAAGAGTTGCGAATGCATGACGATGCAAACACGACCCAAGAACCATCTTCAAAGGAATCAAGTCTGAAGAGGTGCTGCCGATTATTACTATCGTCATCATCATCGTGAAAGATGGTGTTTTGGCACCTTTTCCATATGCATGCACAAGTGCTTTAGTCGACAAAGCAGACGGTGCTTTCACAACGAGAATAAGGGGCTCTTAGCCTTCTTTCTCGCTAACCAATCTGTCTATGAAGAAATCTAGAGTGTATTATAATAATTGAATAAAATCTTGGCCCTTTAACTACGAAACGACAAACATTAGGGTGCTTGTCAAATTAACACTATTGAGGTGGATTGTCAGAGGCTGTACATCGAAAATCTCCATGGTAAGTTCTCAACCCTCGAGAACCACCCTCAATTCCAGGGTCAACAAAATGACAATAAATGTGTTAATACTCACTTTCAAATAGTCTCTTTTGTATTAGTAGTTTTAACAATTTAAAGCTAGCAATGAACAAACATCTTCTTCGGCTGAAATATTGGTTTTGGTGAGGCCCTTTATTGGCCAAAAACTTTCGTTTGGCTTTAGCTCTTCTTGACCAAAAGCTTTGGTTTTGGCCAAAGGTCATTTTGGTCTCTCTTAGGGACCTTTTGTGGTTTCGTTTAATGAGCCTTTGGTCCATGATTATTAAAGATAATATTTCGATAACAATGACAATTTTTAACAAGTCAGTTTTTCGCACGATTGTATTTAAATTCCACTTTTTGAAAAGGGAAATGGTTTTCTAGTAGTACGTTTTCCCGGAATTCTGGGGCGATGACAATATTACTCTTGATTTTCATGAAAGAAAATAATGACGTTTTCCCTATTTTTGCAAAGACTTGAGTAACAAAAGAAGCAATCACTCCGTCAAATACTAATTGCCAATTTGACAACAAACTCATAGCCATCCTGCTAACGATGATCCCTTCACCAATGCCATGGGGAGTAAAAATTTCGCGAAAATGAAGAAAATGGGAGACTCTGTCGTTGATGACCTTTCCGTGAAAATATCCAAGAAGCACTGAAAACTGGAGTGGGAGGCTCACGCTGAGAATTATGATTTCCAGTAGAATTACTTCAATTGCGTTCTTCGGCCAACGAGACCTGGCTTGTATTCAGTAGACGACGTATGTCAATTTTCAGCTCAATCGAACGGCGGAGTGAAAAGTTATGCCTTCTCAAACTTATATACTGATGAGAGCATAGAATGAATGAATTCGCCCTTTTGAGGTAAAACAATTACCGGAAAAGGGCTAGTTCATTCATTCTCGGTAGGATTTGCACTGAACTTTGAGAGAGCATAACTTTTGACTCCGACGTTCGATTAAGCTGAAAATTGAAATACGTATTCTTATCAACATCCGCAAGGTCTCATTTGCAGAAGAACGTAATTGAATTGTTCCTTCTGGAAATCATTATTCGCATTGCTAGCCTCCCAGTCCAGTAAAATTCAGTGGTTCTTGAAATATCGCTAGCTCGTTCCCAAAAGTTCGCTCATACAAATTTGGTTCAAGAGTGGAGCCGAACGAACGAACTTGTCTCTGAAGTCGACAATTTGGGATTGGAGGATCGTAAAAGTTTTACGCACATCATATGGGCGGATTTCTAACCTCGCCATCCATGAATAGACTCGGATGAACGATTCCAAAAAAGCCATGAACTGCCAAAGATCTAACGAATGAGAGGACGTACAAACCAATTCACTGAACACCCTAGCAAACTTGGCTGGCGTTGTTGCTCTTTAAGCCCATTTTTGAGCGCACAAAAGCGTTCCCTTCACTGAATGAACTGAGTGGCTCACATTCGCAATGGAGGTGTAGATAATTGATGGCTTGCAAAATAGCTTCATTCATCACACCAACCAAGGACCTCAAAAGAGTATGAATGGAAAACGAGAAACGAAAACTTCAAATCAGTTTTTTTGGAAAAAAAAATCATGATGAAAAGGCAGGGCTATATATTGAGGGAAGAAACTATTTTATGATGTATGTACAAGGTAAAGTAAAAGTGACCCGTCCAGAACATCTCGAGGTCCAAAAGCTTTGGCAGATGGAAAACAAAGCGAAGTCAACTTTGGGTGTTTTCAGCGAATGATGCCACTGGATCCTGCTGGCTTTTATTTAATAATTGCATATTTTATGACATGTGCTTTCAACTTAAAGCACGTTAATTCGGGTGTTCCTTCATGATAAAGCATTTTCCGTTGTTCCTTCAATTATTTGCTTGAGGTTTTATGTAATGTACGAATGGTAAATGTAAAGAAGAAAGATGTGTAAAATGAATAAAAAATGCTTTGAGGAAATTTGAGCAATCTAATTTGCCAACCAAGCAAAGGCTTCCAAAATCACGTTTAAACTCTATTAAACCCCCTAACATCGATGAAAATTAAAATAAAACGTTGAGACTGAATTCAAAGGAATTCACCAAATGCCTTTTTTTTTGACGAGATAGTCCATGGCATTATTTGTGGCCTAAACATGACAAAATATAGATAAAGTGTTCTATAAGGATTATGAATGAATACATTTAAAATAGCCTGTCAATTATGTCGCAATCCCTAATGAGCACACCAACACATTAACATTTGTGGTTTTGAATCAAAATTGGCGAACTTGTCAAATGTCACCTTTGAGTTGCGTGGTGATATTTTGTATTGTGCAAATGCTCTTGAGGTTGCAATTTTGCCTCGAAAATGAACGAAGATATATGTCAACACATTTTGAAAGGGTTGCTCGTACCGCATACTAAGCCAAAAAAACACTACAGTTAAGTCTCCAATGAGAGCATAACGGAGATCATGAGTTCACGCCAAATGCATCACTTTCCGTCTTCTTCCTCTCACCCCAAATCACGATATTGGTGCAATATTTATGAGCAACAACCATCCATGCACAATGCCATTTTATCGAAGAGCGTAGGATATACGTAGTTCAATCTCCTTCCCTGTTGATCCCTCAGGAATTCCTCCCGATTGGAAACTGATGTTCCATTGTTCCTCGCCAAAAGAGGAATACTCTTGATTCTATCTCTCTTATGTTTTGCACCATTTGCTCTCGTATATTATTATTCGTGGACTGAAACCTGAAACAAATGCAGGGAGAAACATAATGAAGCTGTTTTAAAGGTTATTTTTCTTATTAAAAGTTGTGATGAGAAGAGTGACTATTGGAGTCTTGGACCAACTAGGAAATATCGTTCTCCACAGGGGGAGGCATCTTTGGTTGGTGAGCCCTTTGTTCGAGACCCAGAGGGTAGATTTGTCTTTGCATTGTTCTGGTAGAGTAGAGGACCAAAAGATAGAGAAGCGACCGATTTTTCCCTCAGTGAGATGTGATTGTGATTGATTTTCTGTCACCTCAAGGGTTTGAAAAAAAGAGTGCCAAATGAAAAATGTGTCTTAAATACTACCACGTGTGCAGAAAGATTAGCTGTTAAAGTAGTAAATACCTGATATCGATTTACTAGTTGGGTATTCTTTCAAATTGGCCATACAAAGCTTCAGTTTAATTTTTCAACCCTTTCTTTTTGTTATTTTGAATGTGTCATCCAGTCAGAGTCCCATCGGCTATCAATTTATTTTTCATGTGGAATCAACAATTTAGTGCTTCTTAGATAGTGGTTCTCTTTTGTTTACCCTTGGTCTTTCTTCCATTTCGGATGCATCCTCCTCAATTGGTCGTCATTAAAGAATGCATCGAGGGGAACAAGATGGTCACTGCAAGACAAATACGAAGCCTTCCCGGAAAGGACCTTGAATATTTGCTTCTCGACCGCTTTAAACGTTGCCTCTTTCTGTCGGTTTCATGTGGGAGTCGAGCTGATTTCTTATGAGTTGAATATCTAAATGTGGACAGGACGTGAGGAAGTGGGTCGTGGAATCGGGAATTGTTATGCTTGAGTTCATGATTGTGTTCCCCTCGTCCAAACGTCCCTTTGAACCCCAAGGATTGATGATTTTTCTGGCTATTCAACCTCTCCAGACTTTATCCTGACAAAAAAGGGACTTGAATAGGTTCTACACACAGTGGTCCTACTTACTGTACTTGAGGTAGGTGCGGTGCAGGGTGGACTGAGTGAAGTGAGAAATACAGGAAGTTTCTCTCTTGACTTGATCTTCATGGGCTATGACAGGAATAAGTACCAGTGACGTCATGATTTTTGGCGGGAAGAAAAGTTCGGAAGAAGTGTGTTTCTGATGAGCATGCAAGGAAGCTAAAATGAAGATTTTGGCCTGGTAACTGCAAAAATTCCTTTTTCATCTGCATAACTTGAAGTTGGAGTGGCAAATCTTGACATTTTCCGAAAAATAAGTATGTTTTATTGCTTCTACCTAGAATTTTGCTACATAAATTAAAGGGGCTCTTCCAAACTTTTGAATCAGGAATGCCCGACTTTGAATAACAAGATGGCCAGAGGAGATTGGTTCCTGGGGCAACTAAATGTAAAAACAAATAATTTGTCTATTTGAAAGCATCCAATTTCTCCATTTCTTTTTAAATTACTTTCAATACTCCTCAACATACATCAACCATGCCATTGCTCCTAAATGCAACATAATTTGAAAATCTGACCCTGAAAACTCAGGCAATTTTTTTGGCAAGCCTAGACTGCTAACGGCAGCAGGTCTGTAATTTGATTCGATAATCACTTCCATTGCAACCAATACTGTATTTGTCTTTGAATTAATAACGTTTTGTGTTAATCATTTGTTCTTTTCTTATTCACCTATCCAAAATAAATAAAACAGAAACAACTGTATTAAATTTCCTATTTATAGTCTATTGAAGATTAAATGAACATGGAAAACTAGTCCATCTTATTGTTTTTCCATATTGAGGAAAAACATAACTGTACAAAACCCCTTTTGAATCAGTCCTCTTATAAATTTACTTTTTGAAATTTCAAATACTTTACATTTTGAGCCTGTTTTTGACCCAAAAACTTAAACAAGGGCCAACATTATAACACTAAACAAATTCGAGCGAGTGTGTCTCTTCAATATTGAAGTCATTTGCTCCCTGTTTTTCAACCGACCCTGCACGCCGATCTTTTTCATACTTTTGGCACGATTCAAGTGCCATTCTTGTTTTTTTCTTCCAAAGGTTCAAAAAACTATATTCAGCTGCTCCTAAATTTATTCTCTCGCAACTTTCTCGCTTTCTGACCTAAACGCTTGTATTCAAACGTATTTAAAACACTATTATTGGTTTATTGAAGAGGACGCCTTGTGTTGCAAACTTGCACTCTCACAACGCGTCCTTCCCCCTCAAATCCATTTATCTTACTTTTTTCAAACCTAAAGTGAACCCTCGAACGAGGCCATGAAATATTAATTCACCATCTCAACCTACAGTGCAAGATCATTTATCCCACCCCATGGCATTTCTCTCAGTGATTGTTGGTTTCGAGTTCACAATATGGCCGTTTCCTGAACGAAACTAGAACGAGGGATCTACGTAGATGATGCTGACACGCTTTGAACTGAGGGAGGCTTTTCCGCGTTCTCTAAGGAAACTCTTCCATTTGGGACGTGGAACATGAGGCCATGAATTGGTACGAAAGAGAAAGAAGAAGAGGGAGGGATTGAGGGAGGGATGTTCATTCCTCATTTTCCCGATTTCTTTTGGCCTTTGTGTAGGACGATGTCCCTCTGGAGTTGACACTCGGATGACTCCTTGTCCTTTTGTGGCCGTTCGAGTACTCAAATACGACCGAGAGCTTCACAATTCGACCATCAAATCTCTCCCTTAGAGAAGCTCTCGGATTAAAGTAATAACAGGGCTTTCATAATGTGATTGAACGGAGGTGAATCAATAACCCAGCCATTAACGACAGAAGGGAATGAGAAATTAGATGGCAGAGGGATGATTTGGAACAGAGAACAACTTGGGCGAGTAATTGGAAGTAAATCATATTGCTTTCGAGGCCTGGTTCTGAGATTGGTAGGTAGCCCAAGAGCAATGGTTGAAATGAGTCAATGATGGGGAAAAATGCCGAATGGGTCAATCACAAAGGGATTTTTTGCTAGGGGGAGATGAGTCAAAGGACAACTTTGCGAGGAGAGGGATGAAGAAAGAATGAGACTGATGGGCGAAACAACCCATCATTCGGCGTTTCTCATTCGAGCATGACAACCAACAAAAGCTTCTCTTCGTCACCGACTTCTCTCATTCTTGGTTTGGTTGTGTTCAGGTGATTTGATGTGACCCACATTTTGTCATCGCCAACCATTGGTTCCATATCGACTCTGAATAACGTTGGAGGAAAGGAACTGAAAGTTGCTTGGAAAATGCCCTCAAGGACATGATTTGATTTGGAATGAACTTTTAGTTCGCCATTGCTTTGGGCGATTTGGCATCTAGGAAATATGGCTCAACAGAATCGAGTATTGAAGTGTTTTTTTTCAAGAGAGACTGAGGGGAAAAGAGGACTTTTTGTTTATGGGATGAGTTCATCATGAACCGTCCAATTGGGGAAAAGACCATAGATCTGTCTATTGGATGACGTGCCAAACAAAATCAATAGATCGTGTCATCCTGACTGACAAGACACGGGCTACAGACGAAAGTTCCTGGGATGAAATTTGATCCCACCCCCCGTAGTGAGGGACAAGGGCTACTAAGAAGACTGAATGAATGGGAAAATCATGTTAAAAAAAGAACCCTTGTTATTGCCATGACGAACAGCGCCATCTGGATTGTTCTAGTTCGTTCGGCTGACAGCATACCTAAGAATGCATCATCCAAACTTTGGAGAACAATAAACTAAAACGAAGAAGGCAGCGTTGTCTAAGACTATACACTCTTTATTGAAGGGAACTAGATAGTTAGGTCAGTGGAAATTTGTTTTGAGCTCATTTCCGCAGTCCGGCAGCAAAGGTGCCAAGTGACTTGATTCATCATGTGTTGGTCTTGTTCGAGAAAAGCAGTCGAATGACCAATCCCGCCATTGACTCTCTGAAATCGCAAATTCCAGTTTTGAATCACGAAACTAAATGTAGCCAATGCCAAATCCCCATAACACACACGGTGCAATTGACTCTCTGAAATCGCAAGTTCCAGTTTTGAATCACGAAACTAAATGTGGCCAATGCCAAATCCCATAACACACACGGTGCAATTGACTCTCTGAAATCGCAAGTTCCAGTTTTGAATCACGAAACTAAATGTGGCCAATGCCAAATCCCATAACACACACGGTGCAAGCTTGTTGACTCACGAATGAAGGGGAGTGACATATCTGTCTTTATAGAACTGTAGGTAGTACATAGTATGAAGTGTTATACTGTTCTATGAGAGTGCAATCATAAAGTGCGCCAGTTTGTTCTTCCTTGCGGCGAACGGCTTGCAGATTCCAGGAGATGCACGGATTTGCAGATGTTAACGATCATTCTTCAGCTTTGGACAAGTATTGATGGGGGACTCCAAAGGGATCAGCAATGATGTTTTGGCTGAAATTTTGAGCCAATTTCCTTCAAGATTGGCGTGGAAAAAAATCAGGAATGAGCCATGATTTAGCTAAAGTAGGGATTTCTTAACAGAAGTACAGTGGTTCTTGGCTAAAGACATTTTTAGCTGCATTTTTTAGAGTTCTCCATCGACATTTAAGATGCTTCAGCTTGTCTAAACTGACTTATGATCGTTGCCATCTGCAAGCCATGCATTTCATGAAAGTCCACTTTTTGATTGTTCCTTTTTTTACTGTGCACTAGCATGAAGTTCGGTCTAATCCAATAATCTTGTCAGACAAGAGGACAGAAAGTAGAAGGATTAGTGCCTTATCATGTTTCTGACAACTACCCAAGCTTTGGTCGGGATTTGGAGTTGAATTTTGAACAATGATCGGGAAAAAACTCTCGTAAAAAACTCTCTTTATTGTCTGATTAAGCTTATTTTTTAACGGTACGTTTCTTCATGCTTCTCGCAACTACAACAGCTGAAACTTTCCTCTTGTGACGAAACAGTTAATCGAGTTAATCAAATGGTGACTTTCTTTTCGACGAATCTACGAAAAGTTTTATCAAATCTTTAAAATTATGATGGTAACGTCTCCATAATTGAACATTAAGCATAGAAATAGCAAAAGATTGGAAGCAAACTGTGTTTGAGCCCATCAGGTAGAGAGAGGGAGAGAGAGGTTCCAGAACCGCAGGCCCAACAGTTCAATCTGTACGTGCCAAAAGAAGGAGGTAGAACCTGGTAGAACTAAAGGTAGAACTCATAAGGTGTGATTCTGGCTTAAAGGTGAAGAAAACTAGACTACTTTATTCCGCATTCTTTTTCAGGAAGCAAGGTTTAAAAGAGGGCTTTTGATGACAACAGCAAGAGTAACACATCATCTTCCAAATGTTCGAATTTGAGTAATAAATTGTTGCTCCAAAACAAGCAAAAAAGACGTCAAAAAGGCCCTTTTCTTTTAGACCGAGAAAAACGTGCTTCAATTTTGGACCAGAATTGCACCTATTGACAACGAGTCCTTTCACTGACTTATAAAAGTGAGGCTCAGTTGTACTTTTGGTAGAAACAAGACAACCGCGATTACAAATAACCAGAAACTAGTAAATATAAAAAGAAACGATAAAGAACCTAAATTGTTTGAAATGAAGAAAGTGACACAAGTGTTGGAAAGTCGGTGGCAATCGGAGGGTCGGGGTGCCAAAGTCCGTCGGTCCATTGGACGACCAGAATTGAAGAACTTGGATCCATTCCTGATGTTGGATGAGTTCCAAGGATCTTCCACAGAAGGTGCCGGATTTCCAGACCATCCTCACCGAGGTTTCGAAACCGTCTCCTACCTACTGGAAGGAGAATTCACGCACGAAGTAAGGAGAAAGCCGTTTTTTTTATCTTCAAATTGCCAAACAAGAAATTTTGAATTAAGGATGTTTTTGCCATTTTTTTTAAAGAGCCGCTCTTGTTTGCAAATTTCAATAGCTTGCCGATAAAGGAAAACAGTAGATGCAACAGTTTTATGGAGAATTCGTGCTGGAAATGTTATTTTACTTTCTAGGAGTGTTATCCATTATCTTTTGATCAGGAAAGTCAGAATAAAAAAGAGGTTTGAAAGATTTTAGTTCGGAGAATAAAATTTCAAGTATTTATTACTCTGCAACCGACGTTTAAGAAGGAAATGCTAGTAATATTGGACTTAAATAGAAGGAACCCGAAATTTGATTCAATTAACATTTGTCAATAACCACAACGAATGATATATGTTTTAACACAGGTTTTGATCGAAACCAGTATTTTGCCTTTTCACTAACACTAATTTTACCTTGAATGTTTGGCCTTAACACTGATGGTTGACCCCCAACAGGATTTCACTGGACGCAAAGGCACGTTGCGTCCGGGTGATTTGCAATGGATGACAGCCGGACGAGGAATCGTTCACTCCGAGATGCCCGGACCCATGTTGACTCGAGGCCTTCAATTGTGGGTCAATCTCAAACGCGAATTCAAGATGGTGGAGCCAGCTTATCAAGAACACACTGCCGACCAGATCCCCAAAGCTGAGAAAGACGGCGTTTCCGTCAAAGGTAGATTGAAATCAAGAACCACTAAATTTCTCTGGACAATTGGACTAACGAGAGTGATTGAGATGCCCAATAGGAACAAAGCAATGAGACCTTGCTTCTTATGGCCGTTATTGTGTATTTCAATTTTTGACTCGATATTTACAGGGTTGTCTTTAATTAAAGCCACAAAAACCATGGAACAAAAGAAGACGATGAAGTTAGCCTAAGGTCCAAATGGCTTTGAACAGATGTGTACTTAACACTTCATTTTTTGTCGTCTAATGCATTGGGGCAATATTATTCCTTCTAATGGGCACTCAAACTAAGGAGATTTTTTGAGAATAGAGCGGTCGTACCTTGGGAGAGGGAAACGTTCTTGAAAACAAAACCATAATTTTGTAACAAGTCAATCAATTTGTGACAACTCTGTATGCTCTATTCTGTTCACTGCTGAAGGAGGCATTACTTTTCCCCAACACAAGAGCAAGGTCTTATTTTCAAAAGAATGCAATGGATATCATGATAGTTAATGCTAGCCTCATCGTCCAAAAAATCAATGGTTCGTGGTTAAATTGATCCTTAAACAAGCCAAAATTAGCGTTGTGCTCTTATTGTCCCACTATCCATTATCTAGTGATTGCTGGCGAGTCCATGGGTGTCAAATCCCCAGTAAGAACCCGGACCCCGACCTTTTTCTTGGATTTCACGCTTGAACCACAAGCCAAGTTCATCCAATCCGTACCCAAAGATTGGACCACGTTTGCTTACACTTTATTAGGAGAAGTGAGTTTTGGGTCCAATCAGAAAAAGGTTCCAGCGCATCACACCGTGGTTTTGAGCAGTGAGCATGAGGACGTCAGTTTTGAGAACACGGGATCGAGTCCGGCTCATTTCGTTCTTATTGCCGGTGAGTATCGGGTACCTTAATTTTGCTCTGAGTTTGGATTTTCATGAATTCTTGCGTTTGTAGGTCAGCCGATTAAGGAGCCCGTGGTTCAACGCGGTCCATTTGTCATGAATACTCAAGAGGAAATCATGCAAGCCATGGAAGATTATCAATTGAGCAAGAATGGCTTTGAAAACGCCCGCAGGTGGCAATCAGTCGAAGGCAACAAGTAGTGGTGTAAAATAGCGGTGATATTTCATTGGTTCGTTCGTGCTGTGCTGTTAATCATCTCATACTGTTATGGAAATGCAGTTGTTGCCAATGTGAGAAAATTAAAATACTATATTGGTTCCAGTTTTATTGTGCTGAAGAATCTTCGGGGGCATCATTTGCCAACGGATGAGGCATATCCACGACTAAAAAGCAACCAGGAAAACCCGTTAGCATATTATTCATTGACAAAAATTACTCTTGAAATTATTATAATAGCTCACCCTGTGAACTGGCCTCGGTACTTGGTCCAGGTTGTTCTGATGGATCAGAGGCCACGGGGGCGGTCTTTGAAGGGGCGGAGAACAATCTAGGCATTCGTGTCAATCCAATCGGTTCAGGTTTGGGCGCAGCTTTTCCCAGCGAAGGCATCGGAACTGTCTGTTCAGAGATGGATTGATCAAGACCGCCAGCTTTTTGGGCCTCCTGACTCGCTGAGAGTGATGATAAAGGTGAATCCATGTCATAAGATTGATCCAGGAGCTCCAAAGTTGAGTCCACATCCTATATAGTTTGACAAATTCCCTAGTTAGAGTGTCGTATAAATCGGAAAGAGTATCATCTTACATCATCGGGATCTTCGTCCAAATGTCTGACGGTGATGACCGAGGTGGATGTGGTTTCGTTGGAGGACGATTCCGGGGACAGTGAGGGCGTGTCCGGGGGTGTTTGTTGGGGCATCAGTGAGAGAGGCTGCTCGTTTTGGGTCACGCCCGGTGTGCGTCCGTTCAAGGATCGCGGCAAAAGGGCCAATTTGGGTCGGGATCCGACATGGTGATTGCTGCCCGACATGGCCACCGATGTGGGAATGGAATGGGTGGATTTCGAGGTGCGATCTCGGGGAGGAAGGGGCGGGGTCAATCCATTGTGGTGAAAAGGGTTGAGACCAAACGGGTTCACACTGCCCGGATCCAATTGAAGGCGATCGAAGAGCTGGGCTTGATATTCAGCACTGGGAAATCGATTCCGCCGAGGATCGGCTTTGGGAACCGAGAAACTTTGAGAAGCCACACTTCGATGGGCGTTGGCTACAGAGGTCGAGGGAATGGACGGGAAAAACGCTGATGTCCTGAAATAGAATTTAAATTTCTTAATGATGGATCCATTTACTACTTGATCTTTAGTTTCTCTCTTTCTTTCTAATGATTGTGTCATGGCCATTGAATTTTTCATCGAGAGTCAGTCGGGCCAAATAGATCACTCACCACACCGCTGCTTTCTTCGTTTGGCTTTGTTTCATATACAGTGGATCATAACAAATTACATTAAGAACCCATCATAGACAGAAAAGACTGCACCATCATCTTGGATTTGGAGGACCTTAAAAAATTACAAGAAAACATTTTTCCTTACCCACGATGCTGAATCGACCTTGAAAGGCCGGAGGCAAAGTCGGAGGTGGACGGACGGGATGCGTTGCTACCGTTGTTATTGTTATTCAGATGATTATTGCTACTCGATTGCTGCATATCGATGAGTCGAAGCAGAAGCATCTCGTCCTCAATACTGGAGAGGGCATTTGGCACACTGGAGGCAGCCGAGATCGTCTTGGTTCCACCAGGAGTGGAATAGGTTAGGGACGAAGTGCCCGAGGCGTTGTTCAAGCCGTACAAACTCTCCATACTCTGTTCAGTCAAGGAATCCAGATCCGAAAGCATCGAAGGTTGCGTCACACTATATTCCACATCATTATCCCCTAAAATCCAAATATGTTTTGAAACTTAAAGGCACGGTATTCATTAGTAGAGATGCAGTTCTCTAGCATCTTAGTCTAGAAAGATTATTTTAGCAATATGCTTGGCTTTATCATCATAAATTTTCCGATAGATTTTTTATCATTATGTTTTGTCAATATCATCTGACAAGTTTCAATTGTTTTATTCTTTTCTAGGTCAGAAAAATATAAAAACGAGATCGATTTTTTTTTTACCTAAAACCAAAGCAAAAAACAAGTTTCAAGTCAGTTGGCTTTTTGTTTTTCATCTGCCATTTGGCATTTTCAGCTTTTTTGTTGTCTTGGACTCTAAACGTGAGGCTGATTATTTATAAGTGTTATTATTAGGAACCCAGATTGCCATGCACTAGTTGTAACAAAAATATCTAATATTTTTGTTACGTTCGGGAAGGATAGGTTTATAAAAGGTTTAGGTCAGGTTAGATAGGTTTAGGTAGAATAACTTTGCATAAGTTGGCAATCCGAGTTCATGGGAAAGACGCCCATACCGATTATTAAACCAATCTCCTTACCGAACATGGTCTCATCTTCCACATCGTTCTCACCCTCACCATCCTCTAGTGAGTGCTCTTCCTCATTGGGATTGGCTTCCTCACTGCTATCATCACTCTCAGTGGAACTACTCAATTGACCACACTCCAACTCACTAAAAAGGTAAAAGAACCACCCTCATTGAAAACCTCCCAAACAAACACATTTTCATCCAAAGTGATCAACCATTCATTACCTGGCTCCACTATTGAAAGCTCGACCCACGGCCACGTTGACCTTGGTCCTAGATCTAGCCGGTTTCAATCGTTGAAGAAGCGGTTGATTGCTCGCAGAAGGCATGGAATGCGGCCCAGAAACCGAAGGTTTGGGACTGGCCGTGTCAGGGCGGTCCAGATTCGGAATCATCCCATCTTGCGATGATGACCCCGAGCCCGCTCCGCCTTGATTGATCGGACTCAGAGCGTGACCTCCAGTTTGACTCCTGGACATTTGAAGCGCCAGCCTCTCCTTAAGGTCACCAATTTGAGCGGCATACCCCGATTGCAACGCTTGGAGTTGGTGAATGTACCACTGCTGATCCCGACATTGCTGGAAGAAGCTCGGCGGACGAACTTGGAAGCGCAAGATAAGGGTGTCGTTATCCGTGTTTAGGTAGCCCTCAGTGGCCAGAAGGTCCAATCGGAAGAAGCGATTGTAGCCCCAACACTCGCCCACTTCGAAATCCGAAGCGAATTCCCGCACCACGTTCTTGGTGGCATCCCGAGAGCCCTGATAGATCATCTCGACGCGATATTCGTACTTGGACGTCTCGGGCAAACCCGAACTGAGCTCGAGGAACACGGACAAGTAGTTGCCTCGAACCACACCGTTGCCATCGGGATAGACCTTGAGTCTCCAACTGAGGCCGTTCACGTTCAATGGTGGCGAGTACACGGGATCGGCTTTGTGTTGGAGCGAGCTGAACTGGTTCAGGATGAACGTGGCACTCTCGTATTGGGGCACGATTTCCGATTGGAAGTCCGCTTGCACGGGTGTGGACACGAACGTGGCCGTGGGCTTCTTGTTGATCTCCATGGCCAATTGAAGTAGCTCTGAAATCACAATTCATCAGTGGGGCTAGGGAAAACATTTTTTTACATTAAAAGTATTTTTTTACATGTTTTGTCAATTTTACGTGAATATAACATTTTAATTTTATTTGACATTTTTTGGAAAATTTCAACATTTTTTGTACTTTTTGCTCAAAAATGTCATCCCAAAACCGGTTCTGAGGGACCAATTAATCAAATGAAGGCTTGAAGTTTCCCGCTAAAATTGTCATTGTTCAATTTCACATTACGAAGTCCTCCACGCATCTAGTCCCATTTCTCACACATTTCGTTGACTTTTTTGCCCTAATTTTCAACATTTTTTTTGCTCTTTTAGCTCAAAATTTCAACATTTTTTGCCCTTTTTCCTGACATTTTAATGACATTTTTTGGACGTATTTCCAACATTTTTTCCCGGGCTCTATTCATCAGTCATTGCCGATAATCGGTAAGAAGACGTGACGAAATTCCAAGGCCTAAACCTCATGTAAATTACCTGGCGATTTTGCGATGAGTTCCGATCTGGTCTTGCCGTTCAAATACTTGTCGATCTCGCCCAAGAGATTCTCTAGAGATTCCGTTTCCAAAGTGAGAGCATTCTTTTGAGCCATCAACGTTAGCAGTTTCGACTTTAATTGAGAATCCAAGCGGGCAATCATGAGCTCCACGGAATTACGAATCTCGCGGACCCGCTCATCCTTAGCCGCTCGCACCGCCTCCACATTCCTCTCCACCTCCTACGACACACCCACAGACATCTCTTGATAACCCATCAACCAACACTTCATTCCTTTTGATTTATCTTACCTGAACCAAACTGATGAGCTCCATGAGACGTCGTCTTAACAGACTGACTTCTTCCTTGATGTGGGCCACGTGTTGCTCGTAGATCTCGGCCAAGGGCTTGAAGGTGTGTCCCGAATGGGTGCCGCCCCAGAGTGCACATTGATGGCAAATGCATTGCCGACAAGTCCAGCAATACACGGACAATTTCTCGGCGTGACATTTGCACCGATCCTTGGCTTCGCCCTCACCTTTCGCCGCAGCCGCTGCGGCTGAACCACTCTCCTTGAGGGTATCGAGTTGTTGGGTCACCTGAAATCCCAAGTCAATATGAAATCACCGCGCTTTTATCGGGTTCAAATTCGGTCTGACCTCCTCCACCCATCGGCAATTGACGAGCTCGTGAATGTGGAGCGAAGCTCGACAATGGGGACATTGAGAGCGTTGCTCAGTGAGCCAACGACGAATGCACAAGTAGCAACACAGTTTGGAGCAATGCGGACACAAATGGGCGTTCTGGAGCTTCTCCATGCAGATGAAGCATCGGAAAACATCGGAGAGCGATTCCACGGTCGAGTCCTCGCGGCGAGGAGCCGAGATATCCATCATGTGATAGCCGGGAACTGGAATGAGATCGTCATTGATATCCTACGAGCCAAGTTTGGAACAGAAATCGCAGAAATCTCGAGGCTTGAATATCGTTTATCCCCAAAAACCGTTTCAATTTCGGTGGCTGGCTTCTTAATAGCAAAATTATCTCGTGCCATGCAAGTTGCTCTTTTTCCAGCTCGAGAAGGGTTATACAATGTACAAGTCAGTAAGAAGATGAAATTGCCACTAAGAAATCCTATTAATCAATGGTTCCAATGCCATCGATTGAATATCTAGCGACGATTATATTAAGGATACGTACTGGCCACGCGTTCGCCGTGACCTCGGGCCACGCCTCCATCCCCGGCATGAGCGGGAGGCGGACCCGTATGGGTTCGGGGCGACGATGAAGCGCCCGCATTTTCGCCCGTTTGGCCCGAAGAACAAGAAGCCGACGCGGGCGGACTTAATTCCGGCAGAGATAACGAGGCGGCGTGCACCATCAGGTTGCCGCCCCCGGCTCCGCCCCCTCCGTGAGCCGAGGGCGGGTCCATGGCCGGTCGGCGATGAGGCAAGAGGGCGTGTCGGTGGTGTCGTGGGTGGAGGCCGTGCACCGGATCCGAAGGATCATTGACGGGCGGGGAGCCCGAACGGGGCGTGTCACGGGTCATTGAGCAGCCCAATGAGAATCACGGATGCGTCCTCACGCGCGCGCCCATAAGTACCACGCCCATGGAATGAAGATATTTCGATCACGATGATTTCGATGGATTTGGCGAGTTGTCAGGTAAAACGGGCCTTTTTCCTTAGGCCAACACACACGGACAACGATTTAGGCCCAACCACCAGCGTGACCGACTCTTTCCGATCAAAAGAGCCGAAACAAACCTAACTACGTGTGACTGCTATGCTGTAATGTGTGGGTGTCCACGGTGTCCATGGTCCGTTCGAGGGAGTTCACAAAGGTGTCCACAAGTCACAAATAGCTATCCATTGTTAACGGAGTACGACATCTCAAAATACGAGTTGTTTACGTGACAAGTTGTCTCCTCAAAACCACTTTCAGTTTGAATCAATTGGACCCAATTATAAACCGTGTAGACATTCAGTTCATTTCAGTTCATCCCCGACACAGGTACAGATACAGGTATGGTTGGTTCCCTTCTATGAACTAGAGCTCCTCGACCAAATTTAGCGCCCCTTTCACCCTTTTCTCGCATACAACTGCCACCAATTTTTTTAATGCTCTAGTCTAGAGGGCTAACAGAGAAATATCACTCCAGTGGAGTCAGTGGAGATTTGTTTTGACACACCTCATTGAACCAGCAGCAAGGGTGTCAGGCACAGTTCATATAATGACTAGATGTCGCATTGGCCCGTTCCGTCGGCGAGAGAAAAGTGACACCACTTGACCAAGGTGCCCTACCTTTAAAATCTCAGGGTCACCGCGTGCTCAGAAGTAACAATGCTCGATCGCGTTGAGAACAAAGGATGTATGGTACGTTGGGTTTATTCACAATTTGGCCACACTGGCAAGTTTTTGAAAAATTCGAAATTCCCACCATTTTAGGGAGTAGTGTTATGGATAAGCTGATGAAGCAAAGTTGTCCACCTTTTTCTCGCACAAACCGAGGTCTAGCCATAATATGGTCTGTCGTGTCAAGTGACTTGATTCATCATGCATTGCTCTTTTTCAACCAAAGCAGTTGAAAGAGCAATTTTGCCACTGACTCCCAAAAAAGCAAGTTTTTTTTTTGGGTTGTTGGTGCTAGGGTTGGAAGGTTGAGCCTCGCCCGGCCAGCAAAGCCAGCCATCACATCGTCCAAATCATTTCCGATGGGCAATTTCAAGTCCGGTATCAGAATGGTTCTCCGTCTGTGGGTGTGGATTAACGTCTAAAAGTTTCCTTGAGAAAGGTCGGGGAGGAGAATCGAACCTGGGACCTCTCTCACTAAAGGAAACTGCGCCAACCACGACACCACGTCTCCTCCCAAAAAAAAAAAATTTAGGTGGTTAATCACGTAACTTAATGTATTCAATGTCAAATCCCACTGCAGACACAGTTCAGGCTTGGTGACTCACGAATATTTTCGGAGTGTCATTTTTCTGTTAGCCCTCTGCCCTAGTCTAGTCAGGAACCCCTGAAAGGGGTGGACACGAACTCCGATTTATGAAAAAATGGTATGAGGCCGAGGCTATATTTTGACACAACGTCATTTATTCCTTATTAACGGCTAAAACTGTTGAACATGTGTCTTGAAAGAATTCAGTCAAACTTTTTGTGGTAATATTTGTGGACTGGATGTTCTTCACCTTGATTTTAGAGGTCCCAGCACTCTTTTTACTCGCATCATGAACTTTTGACATTGAGCTCTCCAAAGGATTTTCGTCCTCATATCAATCAGGAAAATACATAGATGGTATCTTGCTTCACCCATTAGTCCAACTTCTGTGAAACACTGCTAAATAGAAGTATCTGTGGTGATATCTGGAGTGTTACTCCTCTTCCATCCTCTTCAACACCTCCCCAACGCAGGAACCATTTCCATAAGAAAATGAAAGAACAAGAATGGTCTCATTTTGAAACAAGATGGAGTCCAAGTCGGAGATGTTGTTGGCTATAACTATTGAAGGGCACTTTTGACGATTCTGAATCAGATCAGCCATCTGATCCGGATTGGAATAGGAACAAAGGCAATCACAACATCCTTGAGACAAAATGAGTGAAAAACATGAGGATTAAATCCTTGATTGTGGATTTGATTGAAAATTTTTCAAGTCTTGGGGCTCAAGAAGGTCAGGACCACGCAGGACGGGGGCTAAGGGTCCTAGAGGACCAGAGTATCATGTCTTATGATTTCAGGGATAGGCTCTACAGGCTTGATAAAGTTTGATTGATCTTCTTAGATCCCCTTGTCCAGGAATTAACAATCAGATTGATTGAAAAAATCCACACAATTCAATCTTGATGGGAGCATTTCATTCTAAAGAGGGTTCATATAATCCGGGTTAGACTGTCAGATCACCAATTTGGGCTGACTGACTTGAAAGGCAGATCAAAATATTTAGCCCATCCATTGCTTGTAGGTCCACTTGATAGGTTTCAAAGTCATCTTAATTTGTTCCTCATTTGATCGAATTCTTGACACTGAGGACTTCTTCTTTCTTTGTTCTATATGGACCTTAATCCGAACGCAAATTCCTCTTGAAAACGGATTAACTCTTTCAGGACGATTGGGTGTTACCCAATCGTCCCAACGCGTTGGGACGCGTACCCAAACCCAACGCGTACCCAAACCCAAACGCGTTTCTTGAAACCTGTTCTTTCGTCCTGAAAGAGTTAAGAACCAACTTTCCCCACATACTCGCACCCGGATCAAAACGGGGAGTTTTATCGCACTCGTCCATCACACAACTTGAACAACTTAAGAATATCTTACCTGTCCTTATTATCCTGAACTAAAAAACACAACCATACAATAAAAGAAATTAAAAAATGGATCATCATTCATAGAACATTAAATTATCCCAAGGTGACACAACCTATAACAACCTTGATTTCATGCAAAGTTTGGCATGTGTTAATTCAATTCAGGATAATACCTTAAATATTGATGGATGGGTTCAATTGTAAGTTCAAAGATACTAATAAAACGTTCAAGTCGGATGATATATGAGCTCGGAAAAACACGTTATTTTGTTGTTGATAATTCATGGAATCGTAAAATATTCTTTGTTGTTCAAGTTGTGTATTGGATGTGCGTAAAGAAACTCCCCGTTTTGGTACGGGCGAAAGTTGGTTCTTAATCCTTTTTCACGAGGAATTTGCGCTCGAATTCAGGTCCATATTCATTCTATTTGCTTTAGATGAGGCTATCACTTCTAAAGATTGTAGCAGGTAACCTGGTCATCAAATTTCATTTAATCACTTGATCGTCATCTTGAAGTAAAGACACCTTGCGGGTTCATTCGCACTTGTAACCAATGAATTAGCCCTCCATTATGTGATCATTTATTCACTCTTTCATTCACTCGTTCATGGCTGAACTTGTTGTCTTCAAAACACCAACATCGGACTAATTTTGGGGCGTGGGGTTGACCTTTACCAAGGCTAGGACTTGGCTGGACCCGCTTGAAACACAGGGAACACCGATTGGCGCACTATCTTTTGGAATTTTGGTCGATTTCCGTTTGATTTTCCGCTCCCAACATGGCCGGCGTTTGTACTTCTTGTTTACGAATCTCGGCCTCATACCGGAGGTTGCGTGCCGGAGAAATTCCGCGAGTTCGCATCCAGTATTAATACTATTATATAGGTTATCCCTGGTCTAGTCTAGGGCAGAGAGCTGTTGTTGTTGTTGTTGTTTTTTTTTGTATTCAGTGATGGCTAATTTTCGCTCTTTGTCACTCAAACCGAGCATTTTGGGCGAAAGGTTTTGAAAACCCTATCTTTTCTAAAGCAGAATTTTTCTTTAGTCTAAAACGTGACAGATAGTCAAAGCTGCATATCAGAATAACTCAATATAATGAATATGCAGACTGTTTATTTACAATTATGTACAAATTATACATTTTGCGTTAGAAAATTTGACGGCAAAATTGTTTTGCCAACAGTTCAACCTAACTAACGTGAAAACAGCTTAACCAAAAACCGCATATTCTGGCAGAGGATATTCCAGGCTAGAAGTGAAGGTTTAAGGCACAAGAAACAGTAATTTACAAAATGAAATCCACTAAACGAGTCAACTTACTTTGATAAAAATTGTTCACTCTTTATGACATAAATTAGTAACTGAAAACCGTTTAAAACATGAATGGATGACTCTTCGCTTTCCCGGTCACGCTGAATATTTTTCTCCGTCTGTCACATGATAACAGCTGCTATTGGCTTTTGCTTCTGACAAATTAAGTGATCTGTTTCCAATTTCTATCCCCAAAACACGCCCCTCATCCGACACAATGCCTCTGTGCGGGCCCAAATTGTCCCTATGTTGCGTGATCCTCAGTGGATGGGGTATTATTCAACTGGTAAGACCATTTGTCTTGCAAAGAATTAACTAGCCATAATCTTAAAACGCATTTTTCCAAAAGGTCCAACAAAATCAAACCTTGAGTGGCCAAACGTACTCGGATTTTAAGTTTTAACTCTGCGTTTTTCGAATTGTAGGCGTTGATGGGCGTGTTCTTTTGGACGAATAGCGTAGCCTTCATCGAAGATATTCCTCTGGAAGAGGAGTACTCGTCCAAAGATGAACTCATTAACGATTTAGAGCAAGGCTACCAACAGGTCAGAAACATCCCGAAATGATTTCGAAGTCTCAATCTCTTAAATGTGTGGTGTTTTCTGGCTCTATTTTCTAGAACGCCTTAAATTGCTGGATCGCTGCCCTTTTGTACTTGGTGACGCTGTGCGTGTCCGTACAACAGTTCTGGATGAACAACCGCTCCACATACAGCGTGTAATAACTAGTGGAGGACTCACAAACAAACGTACTTTTGATTATTCCCCGATGATTTCCGTTTTAGATCTAAAACCCTTATTCGCTAGAATAGTTACATTATCACGTTTCAGACTTTCTTTGTCAGATCTAATCCATTTATAAAGCTATGTTGGGCGATTCCTTTGATTTTTGTTTTCAATGTTCTTTGAAATAAATTGACCCCCCAACCATGAGTTTCAGCATATGTGTCGAGCTTATTTAAAAAAAAACTTTTTGGTATTATGTTGTGAATTAAAAAAGGACTTGTTAAAACTGGTCGTGCTTTAGGTTTCAATCATTGTAAAGGGGTGGTGACGCGGAAAAAAAATTAGAATGATTGCAGCTTCTAAAATGATTCACCAAGGAGACAAGCAGAAAATAAATAGTTTTCCAATTACTGATTTCAAAAAATGCATGTGTTGCGTCATGCTCAGTTTTGTGGACTGGTCTTTTTTCAAGCCTGAGTTGAGTACACTTAAACCGCCACAAGCTAGAAATCCTGGATAATCCAGTAACATGCGGGGTTGCGACTGTAACAAAGTTAAAGTTATCAAATGTCTCAAAGTTATGCTTTGAGAAACTTAAAAGCTTAAGGCCCATAAGTTTTTTAGGAACTACCGGCTCGTCCAAATAAAAAGTCTCCACATGTTAGACACGAAATATTGTCACATTAAACAAGTATAAAATTAACTTCAAATGGCTTTGGTTTTTTTTGTAGTGAGACTATTTGCATGTATTCAAAGTGCTTTTAAGTTGAAAAGTTTACCAACAAACAATAATCAAGCAAATCGGTGCCTATTACTTTTAAAATGTAATTAAGTACAATTACTTTAGCTTTAAAAATAACTTAAAACAATTGCATTTTTTATTTTCAAATGTAATAAATCGCAATGACAATTACTTTCAAAAAGTAAAAGAACTACATTTATCATTCAAAAGCAACTAAAATTCATATCTCATTAACTACAATAATGTGACAGGAGCGTCAAAAACTTGTTGACTTTGTGTGCATCAATTTAAAAACATAATGAGGAAAATTTGAGGATCTTATAATTCAGAACCTTGTTCCAAAACTTATTTTGAAGGTGAAAATGCAATTGTAATTTGCAATTTAAAGTTGACAGATTTATCTGAAATGTGTTGATTTTTTTATTTTTCTAAAATTGAATTGGTTGAAATGTGCTTAATCAATAATTACAGATTTTTATTACATACTTTGATTTCAAATGTCATTTGTTAATAATTACAATTACTTTGAAATGTGATTCACATTCAGTAATTGAAATAACAACAAAAATTACACACAGCTGGAAACAGGTAAAAAAATTGTGTCAAGGTGTATTTGCACGTTTTGGCGCGCGGTAAATAGGTTCATAATGTAAAAAAAGTACCGGTAAATACGTCACAGAAGAAAAGGTTTCGTTAAAAAGGTCACGCGGCAAAATGGTTATGTTAAGAAGGTCACGCGGCAAAATGGTTAACGTTAAGAAGGTCACGCGTTAAAACGGTTGCGTAAAGAAGGTCATGCGGCAAAATAGTTACGTTATAAAGGTCACGCGGTAAAATGGTTGCGTAAAGAAGGTCATGCGGCAAAATAGTTACGTTATGAAGGTCACGCGGCAAAATATTTACGTTAAGAAGGTCACGCGGCAAAATGGTTGCGTAAAGAAGGTCACGCGGCAATATAGTTACTTTAAGAATGTCACACGGCAAAATGGTTACGTTAAGAAGGTAACGTGGCAAAATGGTTACGTTAAAAAGGTCACGCGGCAAAATGGTCACGGAAAATGCGTCACAACAAAAAGGTCACACGGCAAAATGGTCACGATGAAAAGTTTACAGTAAAAAGGTCACAGACCCGCCAAGCTACGGAGATAGCCCCTGATTCGTTCCATGGTGAAAGGTCGTCCCATTAGACCCCAATACTGACTGGGTGGAACACAATGCTTCCCAGACAAAGGTTTCATTATAATAGTCAACACGAAGCCATTTCCAACACTTCGTTCTTTTACACCAGGGGTTCTCAAACTTTTTTGACCCAGGCCCCCCCTCAGGTCTTCTTGAGAAGCCCGGGGCCCCCTTATACCTGGCATAAATATTAAAATTTCACTTTAAACGATAAAGTTTCATAAATTATTTTACCAATAATTCACTTTTTAGGGGTTTCATTAGTCCCGCAATCTCCCAATCTTATGTATTGTGTTTTCCTTGTAAGTTGTTGAATAAATGACCATCCCTTGACATTATTGCACTTACTGCCGTCCCCAATATTATGCAATTATAAGGGAGCAGATTTTTAGTTTGTATAAACGCCGAAGCTGTTCCCAACAAAATAAACAGAAAAAATTGAAAAAATGCCAAACTTGTCGGGAAAATGCTAAAATAGTTGTTAAGTTGGTGAAAATGTAGGGGCCCTTCACATGCCCTGACTTTAGTTAGTAGCATATTTTGAACATCTGCTCCCCATTCGAAAGGAGACTCTTGTTTTTAATAAAAGAAATTGGCAGAATTCAATCATAATGGGGCATACAAGGTTGATCATGGAAGCGTTTTAAATCATACAGTTAGCCGTTGGCTGTGCTGAGTTGCTCAACCCATTTTGGTGAATTCAAGTTTTTTCCATCTAAGAGTCCATTCAATGGTTCTAGATCCCCGATAACGGTCTTTATTTTATGTTGAGATACCCCTGCTTATCCCTGGTTGAAAATATGCTCAGTTTATTAATTAGAAAAAGATACACAAAAAACATACATTACTAGAGAGTCACATAAAAACTATTACATTCCTCTCTACGGGAAACATTTAGAGATATTGAAATGATTCTTTAGAACCCACTGAACAAATAAGCAGATTTAATTTATGGTTTAGATCAGTGTTATGTCCAATCAGCTTGTTTTTCTCTAAGAGTAATTGTGATGATTCGTTTCCACAAAAAAGGCTAAAAGGATTGAATTGAAATCAGTAGTGCCTTGTCTGAACTTGACCCAAACGGCAACAGTTTCGATGTTTTAGAGAGGGAATGTCTCTAAGACAAGGGTCGGCACCCAGTTTTGGGTCAAGGCCCACGAAATTCGATTCGTGTTGTCTGGGGTCCACTAAACAGGCATTGGTAGGTTCAGGGGCCCACAAATTAGCGATCAAAGAGCTTTGGGCCCACAAGCACAGTACAATGGATGGCTCTCGGGTCCACTATTTTGGACTTTCTCCATAGCTCCTTGGCCCATCAACGACCACCCTTGGGCCCACATTTGGGCCGCGGCCCGCCAGTTGCCGACCCCTGCTCTAAGACATCAAATCGGTTGCTATCTGGGTCAAGTTCAGACAGGCACTACTTTTAGGCTCTATTAGAAACATTGCAATACGTCTTTTTTCCCTTCCGTAACTTTAGAGCGACTATGGGCTGGGTGCCCATATCTATCCATTTTTCATCACCCCGATGAAAAACACTGTTTCTAGATTTTTGAGGTTGGGAATAGAAAATTGGATTTGGGAATTCTTCACATGGCGAAAAGACAAAATAGTAGTAACATTGGTAATGACTTCGTATCTTTTCTCTAGGATTAGGAAAAAGTTGCAAAGTGTAACTTACGAAATAATTTGTTTGATTTTTTTGGTATTTTTGGCCAAACTTATTTGTTTGTTTTCGCAATAAAGTGCACCTTGAGCAAACAAATATTTAATCAGTTTATGGTTTGACCAAAATAATGGCAAGTAAATAGCAAAGTTTGCCAATTTTGATTGCAACTTTTGGCAAAAATATTTTAAATCTTTCGAACCAAAACACTGCAAATTCAAGCCAAAAATAGTAACTTTATCCGAGCCCTACCTATTTTGTATGTGAAAATCTAGTCCATGAAGATGCAGTACTTTTAGACATGTGTGTAGGTTACACAAATGAGTGTGGGTTTTTATTGGTCTCTTCCAATAAAGCCAAAGCCATTCGTTTTCAAAACATACCCATATATTGGGAATCGCAGATACGAGCCACCTATTTGATTAAGTTCAACAGTTTTTTTTTCTCTTTCTGTGCGTTTTTGACTAATTGTACCTACCCCCAAGAGCGATGTTCCAGATGCCTCAATTGTCTTTTGATATTTTTGCCGGCAAATTGTCTTTTCAATTCAATTCGACCTTTTGTGTGTCATGTAGTGATGATCTCGGTGTTCAAAGCTATCCCAAGTCTGCTTTATTTCAACCACCTCTCTTTAGTCTTTAGAGCCTCATGATAGCAATTATCGTTCTTAAGAAGGCTCTTTTTTGACAAGCGCCTCACACAACAGAAGTGAATAACTGCCAGGAACAAAGAACACGTCACATTATCCCCGTCTTAGGTACGGAGTCAGTACGTAGAACATGAACATCGTATGTACCTATGTTTTAGAACCTAGAGATAAATCACCCATTTTAAGGATTTCAAAGTCATGCTATTCCAAAGTTCATTTATTTCAACTAGCTCACCCCTTACTTGCAATACGAGCATATATCGCAAGTTCAGACAGCAGAACCACGATCTCGTGCAATCATCCGATGTATAAGAGTGTTGTGGGCTTTGCGTGTCAATTCAATTTTTCGATCCCTTGATTATCTATTGATTCTGCCGACCAATCTTTGTTGGGCGGTGCATTCTTGTGTAGTAAGCAAGTAGTACAATAATATCTGGCTAGGTGAGTGCTTAATGGTATTTGAACCGATCGAATACCAATAATGTTGGCACTCTTGGGAGGGCAGGATTCAATGGGATAACGGAACCCGCGTTGTTTTAACACTCGAGAGTGCCAAAAGCACGGTTTCATTTATAAATCATGAAGGTGGGAGCCCACGAATCATCCTGGTCAGGTTGAAATCCTGAATGCGCCACTTTGACAGTCATTTTATGGGGTGTGTCAAAGGCAGAAATAAGCACGTGTGTCCCCGACCTGCACGTGGGACTTGTAATTTAACAGAATTTAAAGCGAGCTTAATGTGAGAGGTCGGAACAAAGTCACGATTTACCTCTCCATAAAGTTTTCCTTCCAAAAATAATCGGCAAGATTTAGCAAGGGTGCATATGCCAGTCTGGAAGCAAACTGGTTTTCTCTTCCTGCTTGAAACCAACCACCAACCATTTGAGGAGTCTGTGTGTTCAATTGACGGCGCGTAGGATTTCAAGCTCAGACAATTAAGGATTTATATTGCTGTTGGCATCAAAAATATTTATTAGGCAACGTAAATAAATGGCTGAACAAAAGTAACAACTGCAAAACAGGGGGGAGGAAATGCATATAACAGTCTGGACCCAGTCATTTGACTCCCACCTGCATTCAACGTGTCAGAATAACGTCTCCTTCCCAGTTCAGACGCAAATTTCGTCTCACCCTCTGCTGACTTGTTAGCTTGTGTATCTTGAATGAAAGCGTGTTGGTCGGAAGTCGGACAATCTTTGTCAATTTGGCCACATTCAAATGGTATGCATGCAAATAAACTGCCGTCGAGACTTGCGGAGGCGTGACATGAATTAAACGCTTGTAATTCACTTCAAAAGACGGTTAATCGAAAAGAGAAGGGCGGTAATTAATTTGCTCACTTTACGGCAGGCAAGATACATGGCTAGTTTTAATTTATCAGGGTGATTACCGCGTTAAACTGTTCAAAGGTGTTGCGAGGAGAGAAAAAGCTGGCGCATAAATTATTTTCCCTTTTCCGCGCGAATGATATTTTTGGCTTTTCAAGAGATGGGTATAAGACGCGAATGGAACAGGCTCATTTATCTTGGGACTTAATTACCAACTACTTATGGGGCCTTCTGATTTATGGTTTCGACGAATCATCAATTCAAGTTTAACCTCACGAGGAGAAGGATGTCTTCATCATTAAGCATGCAACATACGTCAGTTCTTTATTTCCGAGTCAAAATGTGATTCCACTTCCACATTTAATTATGTGGTGCATGGTTGCAGCATGTTACGACACGAGATTTATGATTGGTATGATTACGGTTATCTTTATCATGATTATCATTGTTTTATTGTTGTTGTAGTTGTGACTGGTGAGCATTGCCAGACGGCGGCGATTTTAAACGCGTAAACACTCGTCCGATTGTATTCTTTCTAGGGGTTTCGTCATTGGGCGTGGAAACTCCTTTCACATCCGTACACATGTACACACTGGGAGAATTGCTTCATTTACTGATTTGGTCTCTTTTTTGATTAATGCCATTCAGGTCCATTGATTAGCTTTGGATGGCGACAATCACATTTCACAAACTGTTCGTCTTCTTTTTCTCACTCAGGTTCGTCTTCCACCGAACAGATGGAGATTCGCTCGTGTTGTACATGGCGTGAACCGATGCCGGCCTATTCAAATTAAATTGGATTTCTCAAGGACGGTTGTGTCCGGAGGCTAGCTAACACGGATGACGACGTCGGTTAAGTGCCAGAGAGGAAAATGATGGTCTTAAACCTCTGCGGTTCGATTTGATGTTGATGGTGCACCAACTCCTTATGGTAAGGACCGGCCGTGAGCCGCAAGTGATCTTGGGAGCCTCCACCAACGTTTCGATCCAGTCTGAGATCACTATGGCCGTGTTTTAAGCTTGTGTTCTTCACGAATTTGCGCTCGTTCCGATCATAGATGAAGTCATTGTCAATGTCGTGTCGATGGTGGTAGAAAGCGTCCTCGAAACGAAAAGTCGAAGGCTTCACTAAGAAACTGTGGCTCCGACTCCGGCCTTTGAGGCCACTGCTGTTCTTCGAGTTCTTGGATGAATCCGATGGCGACGGCGTGTTTTCCCGGGAGACCGAATTCCGGGCGTCCGATCGTTCGAGACTTCGAAAGCCCAAATAGTCTCGGGCTCGATAGCGATCCTGGCTTTGACTTTGTTGGTGTGGTTGAAATTTATTACTATAACGCGATTCGTCCAAGCGTGTGGACGTCAACAGGTTGTTTTCCGAGTAGGCCGGGTAAAGTTTCTCTTTCCTAAATTCTGTGATGTAGAGTGGTTGCCGGAATTCCACGTGTCCTCGGCGCGTTTCGGAAGCAAATCCAGTGTGTTGAGCCCCTTGGGACGTTTCTTGACTTACATCCTGGGACTCAAAGGTGGGATAGACCCTCCTCTCCCTGGGTTCGGGCACCCGCTCTATAGTGACTGGTCTCGACCGGCGAGAATGATTTGAATCCAATTCTTCCCTAGTGAAAGCATTGTGATTGCCTTGCTCCTGTTTGTGGTTATGTTGGTATCTCCGACTAGAATGGGACTCCTCAGTTTGACGGTAAGTCTGCTTATTCTGAAATTGCTGATGATTTCTGGTTTGTTGTTGAAGTTGTTGCCGTTCTTGAGGTTGATAATGCCGAATTCTTTGTTGTTGTTGTTGTTGTTCTTGCTGTTGCTTCTGTTGCTGGTCCTGCCAATGATGACTGGTCTGGTTTTCTTGGTAGGTTTTATGAGCTTCTTGGCGATCCTCTTGGTACGCACTTGTCTCCTCTTGACGTCGCTCATTTGCATAATGATGATTTTCCTCGTCTTGAAAGCGTTGACTTTGCTCTTGTTGATATTGTTGGTGTTGGTACTGATGATGCTGAGGCTGATTGTGACGATGGGAACGCCGATGTAAGCTTTGAGTGGAGTGAAAGCGGTCAATTAAGGGAGAGCTTTCCTTCTGGCTTCGTCTACTGCTCGCAATGGACCCGTTTTTCAAAAGAGGATAGTCGATTTGAGGCGAGGCCAAGTTAAAGGTACTATTATAAAGCCGTTGCGTATGAATGGCAGGATACTCATCTCTCGTGATGGTCGTGTGAGTGGTCCTCTCCATGGTTGGGTGGTAGGTAGTGGTGGTAGTTTTAACCACTTTCTCCTTCTCTTTCGTTAATGTTCGGCTGTAGTCTCCAGGGTGGTTCGAGGGATTCTGATACACTATGGGGATCGAGGTGAACGACATGCTTCGACGAACTCCTCGGTTTCCATGGGCAACTGGATTCGAGCTCTGTTGTTGAGGCATAGTATTGGTGTTGTTGTTATTATTGTTGTTGTTGCTTTTGCTACTGTAATGCCCATTGTGATCAAACTGGTACTTCCAGAGCCGTCCTCGGTTGGACCCACTGGAGGACGTGGTGAGACTCCAATCACTCCCGAAATGTTGCTCCAACCACTTGTCAGTCTCTTTCTTCCTAGTCTTTTCCTCTTTATAGAAATTCAGGGGCTTCTTTGTGAGCGCATCTTTTCTTTCGGCAGACTGAGTGGCATGCAATCTTCGATGGACCATCTCTCGGTTCTGCTTGATCCGATCCGACAATTCGTCCCAATCGAAACGGCCTTTTTGGAACTCTCGCTCCTCTGCGGTGATATGCTTGCCTTTTCCAATGAATTGGGCCTGTTTGAGGCTACGACTACCGGCAGGAACTCGATAGTACTCGGTGAAATCTTCATTCTTAAGATGGGAGTACTTTTGCTTGTCCTTAATGCAGTAGTCAGAGGGTGACCTTGTGGTATGGGAGCTAGTATCGGGATCCTCGCGATCGTTGATGACTTCATGCTCTTGAGTGCGATAAGTTTCCGTATACACTTTGCCGTTGTCCAACCGTCGGCTAATGTTGTGAATGTCCTCAGTGTCAATGATTTTCTTGTGGCGTTTTTGAGTATGCACTACTTTGGGCCTGGGTGCCACTTCACTGCGGCTCCTTGAGCTCTTTTTGATCACATCTCGAATGGGTCGATTCTCACGAATGGCCTTGTCCAAGGCCCTTCGAGAAATCCGTCCCAAGGGTTGACTGGCTTTCGTTGTGGTTTCGTTCTCTTGGACATCATGGGTATTGATGATTCGAGTAAAACGATCGTCCACAATGTCATCGGAAGCACCATTTCTCTTGGAATGCCTGGCGTACTCCAACCTTGGAATGTGATCAAATCGATATCGACGACCATTGGCATCCCGATCGTCTTCACCGTAGTTCTCTTCATAGGTTTTGGTGTCCTCTACTCGATCCACCACGACCTCAGGACTGGCACGATCAATAATTCGACCATCGTTGAGCACCACTTGACGCTGAATGCGTTTCTCAGTATTTTTAGTGGTCTTGGTTTCGACCTTCCTCTTGGTGTAATAATCCGAGGAAAGATCATGGTGATCCACGAACCAATGATTCGGCGGGGACTTTGTCTTTTTCTTGGATAAATGGGATGCCATTGGTGAGGTCGACGAGGATGAAGTTGGTGAAGGCGAAGAGCCGTTGGTCGGATAGTGTACTCCGCGATAATATCGCCTCATATCCGTACTCGGCATCTTGGTCGACTCAAGAGTGATGATCACTGCTCAAAATTTGAAAGTCACATTTTGCCGAGGAGGAGTTGGTTTGTGGTCCAGCACAAGAGATCACTGCAATCCCGAGGAGGAAATCATCACTGATCGTCATATTTCACCTCACATATCACCATTCCATCTTGGATTCGGCGAACCTTCAGTATGAATTGTTGATCAATCTCTTCTAGCAACAATATTTTTCTGCTCCGATCGCATGCGGAAATCTCCCGAGTAGTGTCTTCGTCCTCCACCAGATCCGAACTACCATTCTTCTCCTTCACTCTTGATCTTGGACCCGCACGCACATCTACACTCACGTCGTATCAGAGTGTTGTTGGTGCAACCATTGCACACACGGGCACAAAACCAAGCACCAACGCCGCTTCCATGTCTCATCATCATCATCATTGTCGTCGTCGTCGCCATCATCATCATCAGGACCTGAATTTTCAAGCTCAACGCTCGAAGCACCTGAGCTCATGGAAGTGAGGAGCTAGTGTTTCCGAGTCTTTGGGAGATCCACAGAGGAAGCGGACTTCTCCAAGTTCATGTTGAGGCCGGCGCCCAACAAAATTGCGTACGTACGGACGCCAAAAGAACATTTCCACCTCTACGTTGGATGTGGGCTACATATCCTCTACTCTTGGTCGATCAAGGCACTATTGTCAACTCAGGCCCAGGAGCGAGAAGCGTAGAATCTGGGCGAGATAGGCTCATGGTTTTGGAGGTCAATGTTGCCTATCCTTCAGCACAAGCAAGTGAATGAGCGAGTGAGCGAGCGTGAACGGAAACTTGAATTACGGGCAACACAAACCCGAAATTCTACCTCTTTGGGGTCCTGAAGTAGCCAGATCCTGTCTTGGCCAAACTAACCTACTACGGACGAACAAACTAGACTGTTCTCACCTTATTAAGGAGCGACTAAAACGCCTTGTCTGTTCAGAGGGGAAGTAGAACCATCAATGTGGAAACTAGATTCTAAATCAAATGCTGGCCTAAAGCACTCGAAATGCGGGGAAAAAACTTGTCTTAAATAACCCAAATTCTTGCTATGCAAGAGCAAACATCAGGATCAAGCCAACAATGCAACAGACCTAGTAAGAATTTGAAGTTTGTTTCCATCCTGTTTCCCTTCACATTTCTATAGATCTCTCACCAAAGAACCGGGATCTATTCGGATCGACTGCAGAGTTTCCTCCAGTGGCCAAAGCTCATCTCCTCTATGAATGTTCGTTCTGTATTTGCTATGCTACCAACACTTCAAATTGTATCTGAAGTGTTTGCCAAGGGCTGTAAAATTACACACATCATCTTCATCAAGCCAAACTTTTCCGCGCTTCACTAAATTCCTTGCCATGATTGAAAAAACGGATTCAAGTCAGCGGCTCAACAACTTGAATCAAGAAAGGATCGACAGCTGCTCTGGGATCCAACGCCATTCATGAAAAAATAGTGCTTTGTTTCTTCCTACCTTTTGCCGACAATTGCTATTTCTTTGACATGATCTCGGTTTAATTTTAGCCCTCACAAACAAAACAGACCAAGAGTGTCTCAAAGGACGTTTTGCCTCGTTCAAGAGCATTGATCTCAATTAGTGATCCGTTTGAAGGCATTTTTTCCTGTTACACAGGTCCAATCCAATGTGTTTTTTTTTCCACATTGGGAAGTGACATTTAAGCTTTGATTTCCGTGACTCGAAGTAAGATTTGGAGCCCTCAATGGCTAATTATGACCCGAGATGATTGCGGCGAGCTCAGTGTGAAATGAAGGAACGATTCCATTATTTTCAGCAATGAGTCGACCACACAAAACCAGTCTGCAGCTGAACCTAATACATTGTAAACAGTGAGTTGACATGCCACTTTTTGAGATGGATCTGGGTACTTCCAAAGCGTCTTCGTCTTGGCATTCCTTAGCGTGAGAATGAGGGTGTTATTCAATCACTTGACAAATCAAGATCCCGTTAGTTCCAGCCTGGATTCATGAGTATCGTTCGTTCCCAGCATCGTCACTACCACCAACCAACCAAGCAGCATCCTCTTATTGCGACTACTTTAGAGCACCAACAACGCCAACAAAAACTTGATGGAGACCCTATTGGCGACAGTGTGTCCCCACAGATGACACAGGCCAATCAATGAATTATCCTGGCTTTGGAATCAATGACTCAGTCAGACATGGGCACACAACTCAAACAGAGTTATCAGCCACTTCTTGAATGGAAACAAGCTTGTGGGGGAAGAAGCTGTACATGAGTATTGAATGAGTCGGTTGGCTCGTTTTTTTGACGTGTGACACCCAACAAAGTCAAATTTGTGGGCATGGGGAGGGTGCCAGAAAAAGGTGATTGAATCCCCTGATTTGGCCAATTGATTCTGGCGGAGAGCATATTTGGATGGGCCTTTTACCATGGGCGCGACCGAAAACAAACAAGCAATTTATATACGATAATTGAAGGCGAAAAGGAGGGTCACACACGATGCCCTTGAAAATGGAATGTCTAGCGACTATTCAAGCTAAGGAGATGGCTGGCACATGATTAACCGTAAAGAGATGCGTCTAATTTGTGGGGATTGGGTAGCTCATGGCTCCATTTAAGCACATTGTT
Source organism: Tigriopus japonicus (assembly GCA_010645155.1). Classification (NCBI taxonomy): domain Eukaryota; kingdom Metazoa; phylum Arthropoda; class Copepoda; order Harpacticoida; family Harpacticidae; genus Tigriopus; species Tigriopus japonicus. The sequence continues at coordinate 3,428,165 of CM021321.1, forward strand.
GAAGGAAATAGTTCGTTAGCATGGCTCAGAATAGTCTACCTGTTTTAGGAGATGGCTTCTGGATCACACAAGAGTGATTGGTTCAATAAAGACATACAGAGGTCGCATGGAAACCAGTATTGGCCTGTGTATAGAGGGTATAAAAACATTTCATAGTATTCAAAGTATTAGTTGATTTTTGGGGGGTTATGTTTTTCAAAGAAATGAGAATAATCTCTTCGTCCATGCCACCATTAAAAATTGTCAAATTAGTGGAAATCCAAAAAAAAAAACATTAATGTTTTTTTTTCGTTGGCGTTATTACCTACGGGTGCAAGTTTTGAAAGCCAAAGCCTCAGAAAAGGCCATCCCAGTGAGGATTAAAGTGATATGGCAATTATTTATTCCTCATTGTTTTATTTAGAAGTGGAAGAAGGCAAAAGTTAAAAAATACCAAAGGAACCTTCTTAGTACACCAAATGCCAGAAAAAGTATTTTTTAGTTGAAGTGGTAAGATTTTATATTTGCTAGCATATGTTTTACCCTTGTTCTACGAAATAGGCTCTTAAGAACCTGAGACGTTTTAGATTAAGGACCGAAACAAAAACTTGATTGTTAAATCTTCAAGAGTTCTAATGTTACGAGGGTCATCTGGGGTCTTCAATATGTAATGTAATGTAATGTAAAAATAGTCTCCAGGAACCTGTAAGGTTATGTGAGAGACATCAGGTACAAGGAAAAGGAAAGAGGATTTTGTGATGCAATATCGGTTACATGAGTTGGCCCCCTCGTGAGGCGTCGTACCAAGATTTGAATTGGTTGATTGTGGTACAAGTTCGACCTTGCGAAGGAATTTTGTTCCATATTTTCACAGCTCGGATGGTAAATGAGAATTTTCGAACGTCGAGATTTGCTTTTGGGATCTTGAGGTTGTTTGCTGCGTGCGAACGTGTATTAATTTCATGTAGGAGTGGCTTAAAAAGGTCATTCCAATCTATGCCGTCCGTTCCACTCAACATCTTGAACACTTGGATCGCGTCTCCCCGCTCTCTTCGCATCTCCAAGCTCGTCAAACCTATTTCCTTAAGTTTTGCTTCGTAAGAGCCATTGAGTTCCGGAATCATGCGTTTTTGAACACCCTCTATGAGTTTCACATCCTTATGAAGCCACGGGTTCCAGAATGGGGCTGCATTCTCGAGGTGAGGACGAACAAATGAGGTGTAGATATTAACAAGTGTCTCTCTTTTCCTAAAAGAAAAAGTTCTCTTTACTTGTCCAAGAATTGCGTTGGCTTTCTTGACAATGGATGCTACGTGAAGCGATGGCTTGAGGTTGTCTTGAATTAAGATTCCAAGATCTTTGTGGCTCTCTACTGCTTCCAAGGGGGTTCCATCAATTTCATATTGTTGCCGACCATTTTTGTGTCCAAAGTGAATTACTTTGCATTTGGAGACATTGAAGCGCATGCCATTCTCACGACACCACTCTGTTAATCGATTAATATCACTTTGAAGTGCTTTGTGATCGTTTTTTCCTGGTTGTATGGCTCGTCCCAATTTCGTATCATCAGCATAAGTTCCAAGGAATGAGGGACGTTTGATAACGGAAGACATATCAGACACATATATCAAAAACAAGATTGGGCCAAGGACACTTCCTTGCACAACCCCACTTTCGACGAATGTCCAATCTGATGATTCTCTATTTATTGTTACCCGTTGTTTTCGGCCTGATAGCCATTCCTTAATCCATGCAAGAAGTTTGCCTGAATATGCATACCATACCTTAAATTTTCCGTTTTAAAACTGTTGAATACTATTTATCTAAAATGAAACTTGTGCTCAAACGATCTCAAGATTGAAAGGCTTCACCGAGTGAATATGGTCTTCCTTTTGTTCTTCGTTTGGCCATTCACTGAACTAAAACCGACCTCTTTCATGGTTTGGGTCGGCATTTGCAGCAAAACTGAAAAACCCAAGGAGAAATGAAGAGGATCGGTCAGAATAAAAATAAAAGCAACATTGTCTATAAAGCTGTAGATTTATGAATGACAATGTCGACTCTTTTTGAGTTTCGACAGAACATTTTGGACAAGGTTTGCCTGGAAAAGTAGCCTTTGTTTCATCCGAATACCACAAACATTGGTTAAGTTCAAAGATAAACCATGTCCCGAACAAAAAGCAATTCACTTACAAGCGTTCGTTTTCGAGAAAAGGCCTTTCTAAACGGACTTTCAACGCACAAAAGGCCAGCAACTAAATTCCTTTTCTTTGATTTACTCTCTACAAAATAATGCACCTAACGATGAAAAGTATCCGATTCCTAATTATTTTTTATGATTACGTTCAAGTCAAAACTCAGAAGTTAACAATCCCCATATTCTACGAGCAAGCACTTCGGATTAAACCCATCCATCTACAAATTGATATCAACTTGTCTCAAATTGCCAAACCCCGCCCTGAACATGAAGGTGGATATCATATCAGCCCTGGGACGAAAGACAAAGCATCCAGCCGACGGGTAATGCTATTGAATACATATCTGCGTACATAAAGTACGTACGTACAGTACATGTACAACTTGCCAAGGGTGCGCAAGGAGGTCTATTTCCATTGAATTGATTCCAAAACCAAATCAACGACCAGAAATATGGCTCAAGGAAATCCATTCGCCTCGAAGCGAATAAAAAGCTAATCTCAGGCCCTCTCCAAACAAGTGAAACTTACATTTAATGCACAAAGAGACACTGGAGGCTTCTCCGAGTCCGGTGAAAGAACGAAGAAAATCCATAATTGATTCGTCGTCAATTCGATATTGGCACGGTGGCTTTTAACCTGGACAGATTCATTTGCGGTCCACCACAAGATGATGATGAGTTGTGTGGCAATCCCCACCTATGGATGTGTTGTACTATTATGTGCCCTTTGAATAAACATCGACTCGGATATGACTCGAAGAAGTGTGTAATCTCTATGAGTCGAATTGCTAGTCTGAGTCATGAAGTGATTATCACACTTTAAACAGTCATGCCATCTTGTACTCGTAATTGTCTTTGAGAGCCAACCAACCAGCCGGTATTGGCCAACTATGTACGTACATACATCCAAACTGTGCATTATATGAAGAGAAGATTCGTGTTGTGGAGAAAATTCAAGGTCCCACAGGCCTCATCCTCCTTCACAATGGGGTTCTTCAACGCTTTGTCTGTGTGTTTTTTATGACGCCTCCAGGGACTTTCCATGAAAGTCAACGCATCTGCTTGAGACAATAATATACCCCGTGCAGACAGTTATTTAGCTAGTCGAGGTTTAAACTTCAAGATGGACTCGATTTATTTGTCACACTGTCAACACTCGTGTTTATGGTTGTTGATGTTGTCAACCAACTCTTGGCGCCGCAGAATCAACCACGATATCGTCGGAAACGTCTGTCAAAATTTTGAAATGCCCTCTGCCGTTTTGATAGGCCTACTATTTAACTCGATTGGAGTTCACTTTAAGTTCAGCACCACTGATGAGATGTATCCTTGAGGACTCTGAGCATGTTTTTGTGCCTCGACGCAGGGTGCATGCAAATGATATTGAATTTTGCCAGTGGGGAGTGGTTAATGTCGGTCGGTTACTTATTAGCCAGATTAAAGCCTAAAATGCCATGGGACGTGCAAGAGGGCAGGACGTCATTGGTTGTCCTCATTAATCACGTCGAATTAAAGGAGTCCGGGATCGAGCTTCAAGCGTGTAAACATCCCCGGTTCATTTCCTTCATGTCTTGATCAGACTCAAGCCCTTGCTCTGCTATCTAGTAGTCTATGCTAAAGCGCAGGTAATTAATCATGATGATGGTGATGTTACTAATAATCACACAACAGCAGGTAAAGTTGGGTTCATGAGGCACCAATTAAGGCGTCTGGAGGGACTCCTGACGGATGACGATGCACACCGACTTTTTTGGCCTCCTCGTCTGTCATCTCAAGTTCTCTTCTCGGATTATGTATGTATATATCCCTCCATACCTGTATGTCCAACCTCAGTAAAAGCCTGACTCTCATGAATTCATCGAAAGTGAAGAAACTGTTAACGACTTCCTTGGTCCAATTGCACTTCCTTACTCATTTGAAAAGAACGTCCAAGACGTGATCTGGTGGCGGGGACCGCTGTACTTTAAATGTTACTAGTGTGAAGTTGTGAACAGACCAAAAAGTTCCATTGGAAATCACGATCTGTGATCGCTAAAAGTGGGAAACGTGAGAGAATGTGCAAAAAAATGCACCTTTTTTACGTTCACTTGCAGCCAACTCGGTTTTATCCTACCCAAGGTCAACTCTTTGGCTTGCTCCATATTCAAAAACAAAAAGCACTATTATTGGCATCTGCATAAGGCAAATTCAAATTTCCCGCCACGATTAGGCGATTCTCAATTTACATCCAAGGTGACCAAAAATTTAAAATTTGATTTTAATGCCTGCATTTGGCGTTTGAACAAGCAAGCCGCAGCACAAATTGAAGGGATAAGGAGCCATAACATCAAGGACCATATTCGTAAAAAACCATCCCAGGATAATTGATCACAACAAAGTTCGAGGAGATTTCAACGCTTGGCAGCGTTCGTTCATCATTGTGTGTGTTCTATCACCTTTCAAAACTTCTCATTACTCTTTTTTTTTCGCCAGGAAGAAGGCATTTAAAACGGATGAAGGGAGTTTTTGCGATTGTTGTTCTTCATATTGGCATTCTCCTTTTTTACCGCCAATGCCAAGTGTATTATTACAGACCGTATGGATTGTATCCCTTATTAGGGGGTCTGCTGTTAATTTTATTGAATTTAGTTTGCCTGGCCCAAGCTTAATGGCCATCGCTCTTTTTCTGTCTCTGTCGCTAATCATAAATTGACAATAAGGAATTTTATTTGCATGACTGAATGCTTAAATGTCAGCGTGTTCGCCCATGGCCAAAAAATGCATCCTGCATTGGCCTTTCTTGTTGAAAACGAGCGGAAAAAGAGTGGAATCTGTTTTGGGAATATCGCATTGAGGGCATAAAATCTAACCACAAATTTGGGGCAAAAGCAATCTGTCATGAGAGCAATCTCCATTTTTGTATCTTTCTGATGAGCGAGGTGAGCGAACTAAAAAAAGGTCTTCCTTGGATGGCGTCGCATTAACTGAAGACGCGATTTAATCGTGAGGAAGATTCTTCTTGCCCTGACACTTTCGCATAATTAATGAGAAACGAAAGTTTCCTCAAGATTCCTTTTTTAGAAACATATTAGTTTATCTTTTAGTCAGATCTTTCCCGGTTTCTTGGCTTTACATTTTCCACCAAGAAACATTTTTGGTTCAAAATGGATGCATCTACTTGATCTACGCAAATTATGCCTTTAACGTTTTCTTAGACGTCGTTCATAAGATCTTTATCTTTTAAAGGGAAAATGATTGAAAGATCCAGAAGGTTTCAGAGCAAATTCCATCGCTCGCATTAACTTGGAATTTCGCCATTTCATGCCATTTTTTGAGATTCCCAGAAAGAACTTCGTCAAAGATCAATCTTTCTTTCCTCCATCTCAAAATTCTGGGAGTATTTGTGCTGTTGTCGTTGTCTTTGCCATTCAGAAACAACGACAACCACGATGTCGACCTTCACTCTTGAAGACATTTTCATGAGCACTACACTAGTACATGGCAAATAAATGATCTCAAGGAATTCCGGGGAAAAATATCGATTGATAATGACAGTAATCTCGGCAATTTGTAAGGATCATGACTACTCCCCAGTGCGGTGGTTTGACAGCTTCCCAGAAACAAAATCTCGGTTCCTGACATCCCATCATGAAGGAAGATTCCAAGATACAACCACTATCAATGTACAAGTACAAGCACAACCATCATGCCCTGTCACAGTACAAGATAAGAAACGCTTCCCCAAGGTTTGCAGTCTCTCTGTTTACCGTATTAGAACACGTTAAATTGTGTATCTACCTACTTTAGTAAAATGCGCCACCAGAGTGCTTTATTCTGCCTTGGGCTTTTAGTAGTTTATCTTGTCGGGCAATGAGTGCAGATTTATTGAAGCTGAAAAGGATTACGAGCTGACAACCCATCGTTGCTCGTTGTTCGAGAGCCCCAATGATGATTACTAGCCATTAAAAAACGATGAAAATCGGATTGCGATGGGCGTTGTTACTGAATTGACGCGGACGTCAAAGGCCTTATTTCCTTTGGATTACGTAAGTCGTCTAATTAAAATCTTTTGAAAAGATCAGATATCGTTTGAGCGCTCAAGCATTCACAATTGAGAGATCTTCTTGTAATAAGAAAAGTCATCATTTCGTAGAAGCAACTCACAAGTAAAGCTAGCAAGCCCACCACGACCGCTACAATGGCTTGCTCTCCTGTTGGTCTGACAATTGGCTTCGAGTAGGTTGAATTTAAAGTTTTGCTCACAAAGAGCGTTTGACTCACGTGGAAACCAGAGCATGAGAGCGTGAAGCGAAAAACCTGATCTTATTACTCGATAGGCCTCAGCCTGGAATACAATGGTACTATTGCATTCATCCCATTGTCATGCACAATTCCAAGATCCGATGCAATGGTAGCTTAGGATTCAAGAGCCCCTTTTATTGGATTGATACCTTTTCTGAGGGACGATTGGAAGCCCCCAAGATTGAGATTCAATCGTAAAACTTGTAACAGGCAGGTGGAGCATTCCTTGGATGGATACAATTACATTGTCGAGACTGCCAAGTCAATCGAGATTGTCCAAAGAAAATGAGCCCCATAATTGGAAGTTAATGAGGAGAATTCTTTGCTCCCTTGAACCTCTATCAAGACATTATCTGAGAGATTGGGTATTTTTTACTCCATGGTCGAAGGTCAACCCAATTTCACGCAAACGACCCCAAGTTCGTTATTGAAGTCCATTTTGACAAGCCTGCCTTTTTGTATTTCGCGCTTTTTTAGCTCGGACAGGCGAACAACAACAAGTTAAAAAGCGGCTCAAAAACAATGATCGGCAAAATTGGGAAACTGTGATCATGAAAATCACATTCCTTAACTTCATTGTTGTTAACAACCAAAGTTGGCTGGTGAGTCCGGATCTTTATGAGGCCCAGAAAATCGCCTCGTCATCAAAATATCATGGCACTTTTCTGCCATGTTTGTTGAAAGTACAATTGAAGGTGAGTGAGCAATCGTCACATGAAACTTCTTTTCTGTTCTGTTCTATGGTTTGTCCTACTAGCACCAAACAACAACAACGGCAATAATAATAACAATAATTATTATTACGATAATGGAGGATGCAGGGGGAGCGCATCATCACAAACTATTAAGCCGATGTTCTAGCTGGATGGTAATCCAAACCTCCTGAGCTAACAATGCACAAAGATCTTCATGAGAAACGTCTTCCTGAAGTACTTGTCGCATTTTTTCCGGGTCGCTGTCAGAGCCTTCTTCCAAGAGCGAATCAATATTCTGCCATGAAAAAAATGCATGAAAAGGTCCTTGAGAAATTCGGGAATGAGATGATTCGCCACGATGCTCTAAAAGCGAGCGAGTAAATTAATGAGTTTGTGCAATCTTCTCTGGCATTCCTTGTGAGAATTTATGTAAACCTTTGTCAAAACCGAAGCCAATTCCTCACATTCTCCAACTTTAAAAAATCATGAAGTTGCAAGCTCCCAAAAAAGTTTGCCATAATTTGATTGCGGTTCTTTCTTTCAAGTAGTCGTCATAAAGTACGAGCTATAAAAATTCACGGAACGTGGGTTCCGTATAGTTCGGTTCTGACTTTGTGAGGGATCTTTACGTTTTCTTTCTACATTGAACTTGAAACCGAGTGCATGCACTTCTCATTCTTACTCCATCTTGGTACGATTTCCAATGTGTTCGGTAAATTGTCGCTAATGTGCGAGACAACTTGAGGATTGAGCCGGTTCTCGAACGTTTTTTAAACTAGCCAACCTTGAATCCGGTTGAAGAAAAACAACAACGAGATAATACTAGAATCAAAATCTTATCTATTCGAAATGGAATGTGGAATGAATACCTTAATTATCCCAAGCAAAGAAGCTAAATCTCTAATCTCAGAATTTCCAAAATAGCCACGTTCCTGGAAACATTGTCTTGCATCACATCAACAAAAAGTAATGGTAAAGTAACGCGTCCAAGGAAGTCATAGATCAAACTTCAACTTTTTTGTGGCTAATGACCTCCTCTCCTCAATATGAAATAATGCGTTTTGAAACCAAAAAAAAATATCGTATAACTGGAGCCTGGTTATTTGCTTTGATTTAGAATTTCCTCGGTGTATATATTTACTTCGAAACCGGGTCCATGTGCTCATGTAGTCCTTGGACACATCCAGAAGACTAAAAGTGAATGTTGAGATGGCAATGGATGAGAATTGAGAAAAACGGTCTAAGTAAATGGATTCACGTCAAGTCATCTTCATTGACAAGTGAGTCCGCAGTCGCATATAGTAGAAAGAAAGAAAGAAACACTGTCAAAGACGAGTGAAACTAATTCTCGTCTCGTTGAAGGTCTTTTTAGCGCCAATCCGAATGCAAAAAGTCCTTCTACGAAGGAAAAATCATGTGAGATCAAGTTTTTTAGGGACTGAGTGGATAGAGGAAACTGTTTGTTGGCGTCATTGCTGCCTTGAGCCCATTACATCGCCTAAATGGTCTCTCGAATGCCATCCGTGCATCCAGGATATGAAACTATCATCTCCAGAGGGGAAATCTTGTTTTCTCTCCATGTCTCTTATCTTATTCAAAGGGTTGTAAAAAAGGGAAATGACAAACACGTACTCAACATTGAGCATCCTCGTATTCCTCCTAGAAACCTTGTTGTTAAGATGAAAAATCATATCCTGAGGATGAAGTAGGCAGAATGCACATGTCGCCTTCTGGCAAGGCTACCCTGAAATTTAAATCAGTATCGCAGCACCTTGAAATGCGCCATTTTTCTCGATTTTTTAATGGGTTCTGCAACTTCTTATTTTCAATATTACCACGACGATTTGATTGTTTTGGAAAACGGTTTTTCTTTCTTCAAACCCTCCCAACTTAATCTTTTGCAAATCCCACTTTTCTTGACCTCTTAGTTAACGTTACAATATATGTGATTCTAGTAGCTTCAAGATAAACCCCGAAAAACATTCCTGGTACGTAGTAGAGTTAATCTGAAAATACATCTTTTTATTTACGCCTTTAATTTGTTTGTTCTTTGGCACAAATAACCCAAATAACAATTAAGATTTCAATTTAGAAAAATGAAGATAACCTTTCTCATTTTACTTAAACACTTTGTTTGGAATGACTAACCTCAATTACAAAGTAACCTTCTAGAAGGATGAAAAAATCGCTTGGGAAAACAGTTTTCTCTAAATATGTGTATCACTTACGAAATTTAATCAGTTTGCCTGCCTTACGCATTAATTGCTCTGATACCCAAGGATCAGTCTATTTCAAAGCCGATCTGGGTGCACTTGATCAAAACGAAATTTTTAATCAGCTATTATTTGGAACCACCATTCAAGATCGGGGTCGTTGTGGTGTTTGAACTGATTTTGAGTAATAATAGAGGGCGGTTTGGAATTGATTCGCTCTCGAGATACCCAACCAATATTGGGTTCATGCAACCAGCAGAAAAATCATTCAATGCCAAAGAGCGTCTCCTATAGTTACGGGCGGATAATTGAAAGTAGTCCGTTCTGAAGCAATCCGCTCTTGAAAATAGGTGATGAAGGAAATTGAAAATTTGAGTTGCACAACAGGCTAATTTAAAAAGTTTCATCTCATTGCAAGCTACTTTCATTTTAGAAGTTTTTGAGACAATGAAGGATTTCTTTTTTATCTGTAAAAGATGATTTCAAGGGTAGTTTTTAGACGGTTTTGAATGGTTTAAGAAGTGTCACTGATTGAAAAGGTGATACTGTGGCTATTTTGCCGAGCAAGTTTTAAAAAGAAAAAAAAAGGAAAAATCCAAATAGTTTTCGTTCAAAGGTGTGAAGTTTATGTGGTTGTCATCGTAACCCAAGACACGCTAAAACTACAAAAAAACGACATTTTGCTTCAAACGATCGTTATCATTGCTCTTAACGACAGGCAAAACTTCCATTGGTTGCACGTTGCAACTTGTTCGAAAGAAGAAGCAAGAAAGGAGGAAAGGGATCGTGGTTTCAATGGGACTTGTGTTACATCCCGATTGAGACCTCTAAATAGACCATGTAGCATTTCCATTGATCTAATTTAGGGCAAGATAATGTTGCCTGGAATAGCCGAGGACTTCCTTCCTCTCAACCAATCTGTCGATCCATCCATCCCACCCTGAAACCCTGACCTCTTTTGTCCACAATCATTCCGGTCCTTCTGAGGAATTGCAAATTTCCTCCTCACTGTTGTTCTCAACCCACCCGTTCAAGTTGGCAGTCCAAGAAGTCCTTCTTCTTCTTCTATCCTCCTCAATGGCCCAAATGGGTGCTCCTTTACCATCCATCGAAGCCAGCAAGCAAGCAAGCCATCTCTGGCCCACTACGGAAGTAAAAATTGCATCCATTTATAGGCTTGATTTGCGTGGGCAACGACAGGATGGAGAGAGAAAGAGAGAAGGGCTCATTCCATCTCAATGGGCTCCCAGAAAGTGAACTTGAGGCGGAAAATTTAGCGACTGGATATCAAGTAGGGGGATCTTATCTAGAAGTTAGAAGAAGAAAAGCACATTTCTGTTCCTGCCACGAAAGCCGGTTATTGTGGATTTCCAAAAATTGGAGAAAAATGATCGTTACAAGAATTATAAGATCAATTTTGGTGATTGATTTCTTATTCCCATGGATTATTCATTAGCTACTTTCGTTGTGATTATTCAGCATCAGCATAATCCTATTTGGCATGAAAATAATACTTACAATAAGAAACTTGGATTTGACTCCTTCATATCAGGTTTTCTCATTTCACCTCATCTCAAGTCAGGTCTAGATTGAAATTCATACACCCAATAACCTATTTTTTTGTTTGTTGGGCTGCGGATTTGTGTTACCGCTACGAGGAATGGAATTGATTTCCTGAAAAGAAAATTAATCATTAACGTTACAGTATAAAGTTAACATTTGTATGATATTTGGTCTACCAACAAGTTACTATTGGCAGAGATGTACAACCCCTGAACAATGGATTGATCAGGAATAGTATTCAAACATTTTGTCCAATCCTGCCTTAAATGCTGTTAGAAAATTAACTATGAATTAGTTTATTTTATTCTGAAAATCTAGTCCCTCTTGAATTGAAATTAGTTGAAAATTAGTTGATCAGCTTCAGAGTTATGTAAGTTTCAATGGCCCATTTTTGGCTCAAAAAAGTGAAAAAAACGCTCCCGGTGAATGAAAATTCAAATGGTGTGTTTTGTAATCATGGGTCAATTAATGAGCAGTATTACGTAAATCACACATAACTCTGCAACTGTTTAATATATTTTCAACTAATATCAATTCAAGAGGGATCCAGACAATTCTAAAAATGTGTTGACTAGATTTTCAAAAATTTGTTAATTTAGTAGGTTTTAGGTGTATAATTTTGAATCTAAACCTGTCTTGGGTAAAAGTAAGAAATCAAAACTATTCCACTTGGTTTGCTCGGTCTAAAACATATTTCATAGTATTTTGGAATTTCTCGCCAAACTTTATATGATTTTTTTCAGTACCGTGATAAGAGAACAAGCACCTTCATTCCTAAAGCTTGTACAAGTGTGAGTACAGACATCTCGCCAGACACTAGTTAACTAGCTGGCTTTGTTTGCCAAAAACGAAACGTCTTTGTAACCCGATGCTTTGAATCCACGAAATTTCTATCTCAACCTCTTATGAAAGGGAGAGGCCCTCTATATTCTGCCAAGCGAAATTGATCCACAGAGCTTGACCTTCAATTCTTGTCGTCATCGTCGGGTTGGACTAGATATTGAAGGACAAAACGGCTAATTAATACCCACAAATATGGTGTGGATTCGGGATTCGTCTCTGTATCCAGAGAGATAAAGAGCGAGAGAGAAGTCGGGAACTCCATTTTGGGAGCGGAATGCGACAAGGAAACACCATATTCGGCATAAAGACCCTCCAATCTCTCTTTTCTCTCCTCTTCAAATGGGGAAGAATCCCAGAACAACGAGAACGAGGAGGCGGTTATGTACTCAAGATCAGTCAGTCACATTGGAGGCCAAATTGCAATGGACTTGTTGAACAACTAGCAATTGTATGAAGAGAAAAGTGCTTAACCCGAGTGAGTGGTTGAGACATTGAGGAAACGTGTCGGTAATCCGTCCTATTGGCGGTCTCCTCCCTCCCTCGCTTCTCCTCCTTTTTCGCCTCCCACTCGTAATTTGAAAGACAGATCGTTCGGCCTCGTGTAAAACTCCTTCCTCTTTATCCGGCCGAAAAAAATCTCGCGAGGAATGAGCAGAGTCAAAGGCATCACACCAATAACGTCCGGACTTCGTTATGAAGACCCTGGAGAGGGCCCATCAATCAGGAGGTGGAAGCACACCGTTATCTGATTGATTGATATATTGTTTGATTTGAGATAATGCGAGTTTCTCAAAATTACCGGTTGAGTTTCAGATCGAATCCGGAGGACATGGCCTCTGGCATTTTGAAAAGGGAAACAAATCCTGCTCGTTTGTTTTGGCCGCCTGGTTGAGACCTGATACTGTTTCAATAGCTGCCAGGTTTGACCACGTGGCCTCAGGAGGGTCATTTAAAGGAATGGTGTTAAACACGGGTTTTGGGTTCTTTCCGCCTCCCACCAAAAAGTCTCCCGAGTTGTGCATCATGATCTGGCGATCGATGCCATTAGTGGTTTCCATGCCAATGAGAACCGCGAGTCATGCCCGCCTGACAATGCTTTAAATATCAAACTCAATCAGATAAAACAAAAGACAGGGGCTGACAACAATAATCCGTGCCCTTTCGGGGAGTATATTGGAAGTAGAAGAGAGGCGGGCGGGTCCCGTGAAAAGAGCAGAAGTCTTTGTTTGATTTTGAGGCAGAAATACCATGTTGAGATTTTCGAAAAACTAGAACCACTCCAACATTTGGCCCCACTCAAGATTTGTGTCTCATTGTGTGTGACCTTTTAGGGGCAGATTAGCTCACGACGTTGAAGCCCATGTGCTCGAAATGTATTTCGTACAACATCGGATGGATGTCAGTCAGTCAAACGATCGAATTCCAAGATTTGAGATTTCTATCGCCACATCGGGACATTTTGGCCCGGAAATGGTGAAATGGAAGGTGTGATCTTTACTCAATCAATGTCGGATTTTGTTCAGGGTCGCTCCTTCTCGTCTCGTCGCATTGCTATTGCTGCTATTATTATTATTATCGTTGTTGTTGTTCTACTTCAGAATCCTTGGCCATTGGTTTCTATAGTACTGTGTTCGAATCACATGATGCTCAGGCTATCGATGTTCTCGAATTGGACGGAGGCAAAAGTGCAAATGGATGTGGGAGCTGGCTTCCTTGGGGGGCAATTTCTATGGTTTGGTAGTCAAAAATGGGGATGTCGACCTTCACAGATCTGTTGCCAAAGATCAGTCGTTGAAAGGTGAAGAAAATGGAGGAAACAAAAATGCCACATTTCTCGTTGTTCTCTAATCTGATGACATTTGCCGATCAAGGTGGCAGGGCAATGTTTGGATGGGTCGCAAATTGACCATCAAGATAATTAATCTCGAATATCTTTGGAAGCCCTTCATCCTTGGCCCTTCAGTTCATAAAATTGGGGGAGCCATCTATCGATCCAGCCATTCAGTCAGCCAGTCAGTCATTCAGTCATTCGCTCAGTCAGTCTCTTATCAGATGATCAAGATGCAATAAGATGAAGAGCAGGGTCGTTCGTCCTCCCTGGCTTCAACTTGCTCGACGACGACCTTGATGATGAAGCTCAACAAATCTGGGTTTTCAATCACTGATCGCTTCCAGCCAAGGATGTTGAGGGGGGGTCACAAGCCTCACAATGTCTTGATCGCAATTTCTTTTCATCCCTGGAGAAGACCAAAGAATGCTTTTGTGTCTGTCTCGCGTCGAAGTCTCCGATGCCCTGGGTGGGTGGCCAGTCACTCATTCACTCACTCTCTGAGTCAATCGGGCTTTGTTTTCAATAACTGAAAAGTGCAATTAAAATGAGGAAATGGCTAGGAGTGCCAAAAGTCCAGAGTCCGTCCCCAAAATCATGTGAGTTTGCCATCAAGTTCATCATAATCATTACCATTATTATTAGCGGCGTTGTGGCGGGAATGATTTTCGGGGAGATGGAGTTCAAGTGGCATGCATAATGAATGGCCCGGACAATGGCTGTTTGTTGTCATGTTTCATTTCGGAAATGATTTACAGCGATCCCATTGAACGGGCCGAAAATCCTCTTCCAAATGGATACTCATGGTTTAAAATCAATTTATCACCACTACTGGACGAGCAGGCTTGCTCAGAGTGAGCAACATCGTTAGTTGAGGGGCTTTTGTTTCAAGGCAACAAATCCGGCAAATGCCGATCGGAGACGGATTCTCGTTTCAACACGGTCGTCATATATTGGCATTCGCAACTCCATCGATCGAGGAGCCTGTCCTGCCAGTTTTTTACCCAGACCTTGTTAATTGATAAAGAATGGATTCTTTATTTATGAGGGTCACGTTGGAACCCCGCAAAGATACCTTGACCATTAGTAAGCCCACAATTAATATCCGAAGATAAGGAGGCCCTTTTACACAAACAAGGAAGACACTGTCCTGCCTCTATTACTGCAAGCACTTCTCAAATGACCATACTTTGCCATAGGCAGAGAGTCAACGAATCTGTCCGAACTGCTCCCTTCATACACACACTTACTCTTTACGGACGTGTTTATGGCAGTTCCTCGTCCGGAAATTCAGGGGACTGATGACCTGATGCAAGAAGGAGTCCTGGAATTTTAATGCTTGTGGAGGCACAATCTTCTCGTTTGTCCGTTCGCGGCCTCTCAATCCTGTTTGACAGACTGCTGACAAGTTTGTAGGGTTGCCCTCGGGTCCTGGATGAGTCCGGACGTGAATCGAGTCGAGCGAAGGAGGAGAAGGAGCACCTCTCTCTCTTTCCTCTTTCATATGCTTGAAGAGCGTATTATTTAAACGAACATGGACTCAAGTACACCCTTAACTGTTCGTGTTCAGCCCAACGAGCAGATTTACTAAGCTTAAAGACTCATTTTTCACTCGAACCACATTTTGAGGGTTCTTGGACTCCGGCCATTCGCTTGTCAAGGTCAACACTCGAAAAGTCTTCACTCGATTATGATTACTAAGCGTATTCTTCATTTATTGCTTATTCAAGATGGTTTTATGACTCGACTTGAGTGGAGAGAATATTCCAATAGAATATTGGTTAATGCAATTTGGTATTCTCTCGAGATACGTACTGTGCAATTTTCATCTTTCTTGAATTCTCGATGGTCGCCAATATTCGAACGGTTACTTTGAGAACATTTTTGAATATCCCGCTTCGGAAGAAAATAATCTCTGGGATAACTAATGGAACTTTCGAGTGGTCATGCCAATCTTGGTTCTTTTGCAAGACTAAGTGTGTGAGGGGCCCAATTACCAAACCATTTCCCGCCAAGATCACTTTTTGCTCGTTGTCGTTGCGGTTCAAGGACCTTTGGGCCTAATCGGATCTCGAGCTCAACCAAGCGTTGTGAGGATTAGGCTAGACCTAAGGTAATAGACCGATTTATCAAAACGCTAAATTGTAAGAAGTTCGTTGTTCTAGGCCGAAGTAAGTGTAACAAATCGGAGGGTTCAATTTATAACCTCACCACGAAAGAAAAATAAAAATAGCCTTTTCAGTGTTCCCCTTTCGGAGATTAAATTTCACAAAAAATGCTCATTGTGAGAACTAGCTTAAGATATTTTAATATAAGTAAATTCAATGGCATTCATGGCCTATAATTTCAGTTTCAAAACCAGTATGTGTAATCAATTACATTTTTGGGCCAAGTAGTGTAATAGTACTAAATAATATTTTTTAGCCATGTAATTGAAGAATTTAATATTACAAATTAGCGATAACTTTCAAAATCTCACCACTTCTAACTGATCATAAAGACAAGTTCATAGTTCACGATTTGGAAAGGAATACATCAATTTAATGGCCCTAACAAATAGCTCATGCCACAAACACCACTAAGTTATAATCTTTTTATCACTTCCAAATCAGAAGAGCTTTTTACAGTGAGTTTGGTTTCAGGAGGTCAAGCCTTTCACAACCAAGGCTGGGCAAGAACTAATGAAAACGAACTGTTCTTAAGTCATAATATTCCTCATATATAATCTTTGTTTTTTCGTTAAAAGAAACGTCTGGGATGTCTTTGTTAAAGCGTGTTTTATGTTCTAAATACGTTAACATTTTAGCCTATTAAAGAGCTCATGATTTTTTGTTAAAAACTCTTGAAGCTGAACCTGTCAATGATTGTAAATTGCTGGATGGTCCATCACTACTTTCGGTAAGTCGGTTTATCTTTCATTGGTTTTGCATTTTTCATTGCGTGAAAAGGTTCGAAAATGATACTGACATGTACATTCAATTACAATTTGGGACGACGTAATTGTAATAACATTTTTCGCCCAAGCATTTGTTGTTATTATCAATAGGCAGGAAGTTTGCATAAAAATGCAAATAAAATTGCCAAAATGCATCAAAAATACAATAAAAATGCCAAATAATTCAATAAGTGCAAATTATTGAGGAACATAAGGACTAAATTAAAATTGCAATATTCACAGATCCTATCATAAAAATCACAAAAACTCGTAGCGCTGTTTTCATTGAAACTTTACCAATTTTTTTTGTTAACCTGTTTGCTATTTGAACTTGCCTTGTTAATTATCAATATTTGAAGTATCAAAAAGAAAATTTAAAACTTTTAGACAAGCAGTTTTCTTACATGGCACTCAAAAATGTTTCTTTCTCTTTCTCGCAATATCTCAATGGAAAAACGATAACATCCAAGCCTTTCAAAAGTAGAAGAAAAAAAGAAATAGGTGTACAAAGAATATGCCATTTTCGATAAAAAGGCTAAAGAATTAAAACATACAAATCAACCAAAATAATGACCAAATACAAATAATTACATACAAATAAATAGAATGCACTTGCATGAAATTTGCCGCCCTCGTAAGCAACTACATTTTTCTACCAAGGAATTATTATAATAAGAAACTACATTTTTTCAAGCAATTGACCCAATTCTGTTTGCAACATCAACGCTTAAACTTTTGCAATCTCGCCTTATTCCACAAACCGTTTCCACAGACTCTGACATGACATGACAAACCCTAGTGGAACGCGTCGTCACGCCTAATCGTGGGGAATGGGCGCACTATTTGTGTCACCCAGTGCCAATCACTCAATGTACCGAAGCACCACTCATCATCGACGTTATTTGGGACAAGATGACTTGAGCCGAGGAGGAAAATGGCCGTGACAATTGAACGTCACAATTTATGTGCATTCCTCAAACTTGGCACATCTCCGGATGTTCAAACTGTGTCCAGAAGAGTCGTGCCCAACCCAGAAGCATTATCGCACACTGCGCACACACGCACACAACCAATGGTTGGTGGTCGTGACTCGACGGGAGATCTCGAAAAACTTGGACTCTGGACACGAAATAACTCGGGGAACGTCTTAATTCCAACGGGAATGACGGACCTCTACCAACATGCGTGCACGTGCACGACTCCCGCGTCATATCTTCTCCCAGACCTGGTCTAATCAGAGGGATTCATTGGGTGGTTTCCACCACTTCCACAGCATCCTTATCGTCCGCATCTAGTACAGCAACAACTACAACATTGTTGCCGTCGTCGTTTTCATGCCCAACATGTTGTGAAGAAGCCATTAGCATTTGCTTCGAATCTTCGAATCTGCATGACATGGTGGATTTGAATTCGGAATTCCGGCGTTGGGTGGATGGAAGAAAAAGGTAACGGGAACACGGACAACAATGTGAATAGGAACAATATTACAAGTGCCTTGGGGCCAATCAGGAGATCAAACGGATGGTTTCGTCCGTGTAGAAACCCGAGCAAAACAAAACGGTTACTGACTTCCGGCTTAGCTTGCCAATCACTTGGCGCAACGATGATTGAAATTCATTTCACGGGGATTAAACCTGTTTTCAGATTTATGAAAAGTGTCTAGACGGGTCAATTTCACATCAATTTACTACTCAATTTTGGCACGCATATGCGGACTTTGGTTTTACGTAGGTCTTTAGACCTAATCGAAGCGTGGAGTTCTTCGCTCAATAAAGAGGGAAATATGAATAAGGGCCAAAACTGTTCCTTAATAGTTCGCAAGATAATGGAGATCGAAGCAAATTGTTCCTGAAAAGGTTCAGTCTAATACAATATCTGTTTTACATGCTGGAAGACTGTTACCCTGACTTGATTTTAGGATACTTGAGCAATTTGAATTAGTGGAAGTAATATGCAACTTTGAATATAAAAAAAAATCAGCGGTAAATTTACATGTATGCATTGAAGGATAGTCAAAATTAGAGGGCTAACAGAGAAATGTCACTCCAGTGCAGTCACTTGAGATTTGTTTTGAACACACTTCATGGATCAGGCAGCAAGGGTGTCAAGTGACTTGATTCATCATACATTGCTCTTGTTCATCCAAAGGAGTCGAATGAGCAATTTTGCCACTGACTCCCCACAAACACAAGTTCAGGTTGTGAATCATGTAACTTAGCGTGTTCAACGTCAAATCCCATCACACACACACAATGGAGGCTTGGTGACTCACAAATATTTTCGGAGTGTCATTTCTCTGTTAGGCCTCTAGTCAAATTATACTGGCTTTACTGATTGAACTTTAGGCGTTCATTGTTGGTGAAATTAATTAAAAATCCATCCTTGCAGTGTGTCCAGTGAGTAAAAATTTGTTCTCAATTATCCCCAAGTAGTAAATCTCAAGGCAAAACACTTGAGTTCTCTTTGGAAAAGAATGCCCAATTCAGATTTTGACGCTCCTTCCCGAAAAGGTCTTGGTTGAAGTTCGAGGCTCATTTGAAGGAGCGAAGAACATGCTTTGCTTTGCCCACAATAACACTTCATTGAGGACATCCTCTTGAGATGATGTCTCTTCTTCCTGTGAGCGAAGATGAGAGGCCAGATCGACCCTGAAATAACCGTATTGTTCCGAATTGTTGCTTGCCATGTCAAGCTCAATTTTCCAACCCATCATGCAAGCGTTCTGTAGCTTTGGACGCCTTTCAATTTATGGACCACGAGAACCGGCGCTGAAGTATGGTGGGTTCTTATCCCATCATGACGTTTCTGGCTCGAGTAGATCATCAGGATGTAACTCAATCCCAAAATTGAAAGAACTCTGAAAGGAAACCCTTCACTGGTCCAAGATCGATGGACCGTCATGAAAAATAATCTGTGTAGTATATGCGTGTAGACCACCCAAAGATCGTCTTGATTTTCAAGAACAATTCAAGAAGGGTTCTTTCTCAGATTTGACGAGCTGGATCTTGAAAGCTTGTCATGTCAACTGACATATCTGCATGCACCAATGATTCCATTCTTGGCTTCTTTTGGAAGCGCATTGGGGATTGTTGGAAATGCAACCCTGACACAGTCATCTTCAGCAATCCAGTGTCATCCTTGGTGACCTGGCTTTGACCAACTGACAAGGCCTTTCATCGTTACCGTCAAGTTTTGGGCTTCAACGATCGTGCCAACCTCAATGAATATGTTTGTTAATCCTTCCCCCTCCTCATATAATCATCTTGAATAGATCTTCTTTTTCTGGGTCGTGATCCTTTTCTGGGGCCATGAGAGAACCTAATAGTCTATGCGTATGGACTCCTATTAGCTTGACTCCAAAGACATCTTACTATACGTGGCTCAAATTCAAACCACGAGTACATCCATGAATTGGGCAATTGTGTGTATGTGTGCGTGATTGTATTGCACTGACAGGGCCTGGTGAACCAACGAACGAACGCGAGTGGCATGGGGAATTTTCGCTTTAGAGGTCACTTTTTCTCATCCAGTGCGGAGGAGGATTAAAAAAGACTGGAGAAGGAGACACAACGCACGGTCCGACTAGAGCTACAAAAAGGTTAAAGTTGCATATTTGTAAATCAAAATTCAAAACACCAGCCTAAGACCATACCCAGGGTTTAAAGCCAACAAACCTCGGGGCGATCTGGATAAATGGCGAATAATTTCTACATTGCCACGACGTTAAATCATTTTGTATCGCTTTGTATAAATTTCAATCTACATATATATTTTCAGTAAAGCTTCTACTAAAAATACATGCTTACCATTTTACCCTGCGATGCTTATTCTACTACACTCGAAAGAGAAAATTAGTTATAATTTTTACCTCTTGAGGAAACTGGAATTCATAAAACGTCGAGAAAAAAATTGAACTTTAAATTGTACCTAATATCGGACAATAAATTGAAAAATCCCAAAAGGAGTTAAAAAGAAAAAAACATCCATGAAAAAATACAGTTTTAGGAAATATTGATAATTGGTTATTTTAAAACTAATTTTTTAATTGTGTCATAGTTTAATATGCTCACATCACTCTTTGTCCGTCCCAAGTAACAACATAAAAAAATAACCGGAATGATGTGTGGCATCCACCGTGGAAGAGGAGGCGTCAGGAAGCTCCTGGGCAGAATTTGCTAAGATATCGGGTGTTGCGGCGGTTGTTGCCCGTCAATGTAGTAACGCTCACCTGCGTGAGTGCCCCAAGTATTTTAACGAAGGCACGCCACTTACCCATTCACCCAACCGAATAGTCGGACCGGGAGGAATAAATTGAGAAAGGGTAAAAACTTCGAGCTGGCCCTCTCCCTCATCTCGCGCAGGATGGAAGAATGCGACCTTGAGTGGGATAATAAATGCATTTATTGGTTCAACAGGTGGGTTCTCCCAATTCGGCAGCAGGAAAAAATCCACATCGTCATCCTCGATCTCGAAGCAAAGGGTTGGTTGGTGGTTGATCTCGTCATCATCCGCCCCTTTGTGCTAAACACACCAGGGGGTTGGGAGCTATGACTTATTAGTTAATATTAGGGCCCTAGGTTTGGGTAGGCCATGAATTTATTGAGTGAGCCGACAAAACGACTAAACCAACACGCCTCTATGGTGAATCTCATTAGACCTGTCAGACCACCGGAACATCGCCAAACAAGAACACGGCTAATAATCATGAATCTACGTCTCCTCTTCCCAGTTTTTTCCCATCCAGCGGATGTTTTTCCCCGGTGTCAAAGCGTTGGAACCATTTATTGTTGGCTCGGTTTTTGTTGTTGTCGCCAGAACCAACCGCAAGTTCAAGGCACACATTCCAGGGGAGACCCCCAAGTTTTTATCAATGCTCAAGACTAATCCCCTCCGTGATTCCTCGTATCTTGGTACACCCATCCATCGTGGACGAGAGAAGAGACAAGCGTTCCTTTTACTAGCGAGCATGGCCACCGATTCCTTGCTTCAAACGACGACAGTGCAATCTCTTATCAGAGAGTAATGCCGTGCATAATTCGGCCTGAAAAAAAGACCTCCACAGAGAAAGTTAGAAGAGGCACAAAATCATAAACAAGCTAGCATAAACATAAACATTAAGTAAAAGCAACATTGCCTCCAATGAATGCTAACGAATGGTAGTGTACGTTCAAAAGAATACCTTTTTTTAATGTGGCTCCTCTAGAAACGTCTCTGATCAACAGGGCCTGACTCCCAAGGAGCGAATGGAATGAGGAAATACAAGACGCTTTGCGATTGGATCGAGTATTATGAGTTTGAGTATGTGTGTGTGTGTGTATACTGTACATGTTAGTCGTGTCATTTGGGAGCAAGGAACCTCAATTGAAATGGGGGGGAGATGAGAGACAGGGGGCTTTTAGTAATCAGTTAAGTGAAGCCAAATGGATCACTTCAGAGTGGCTTCAATGGACAACCAGTAATGAGAAGTCCAGTCATAATATGGCTAAACATTCAAGCAAACCACTAAGCCACAAAGACACAAGGCATGATTAGACAAACTTGGAAAAAAGGACAGGGGATTTGAATTTGCAGCCTTATCCTTGGCCCAATTGACTTATGACATCGTCACAATTTCGACGGCTGTCACCAATTGGCATTGTTCGCATTTGAATGTCAATGAACACGTTAGAAATAGCTCAAAGAGCATTTCTGTCCTGAACCAACCAACCAACCCAACACTATTTCCAACACTCACGTTGATATGACGGCGTGACTTGGCGGATAACAGTGCTTTATTATTCAAGAGTCAGCCAAAAGTCTAGAGATCTTGATCGTTACTTTTAGCACTGCCAAGATTTGATTTTAGCGCTAACCGTTACGGACTTGCCAATAAATTCTTGGTCGGCCTGGGAAATCGATGAAATGTTTCTCAAAATCAATCATTGTCAATTCTTTCCGGATTCATTGAAGCCCTCGAACAATGTTCTTTCTTTCTTTTTTTGTGAGTACCAAGTTCGAATGGGTTTGCTTATGTCGAGTATGTGTGACGCAGTTTAGTCGTGGTTCAATATCCTTCCCATCTTAAAGACCGCTAATTACCGTTGTTTGAAGAGGGGGTCGGCTAAGGTCGATCTTGATGTGCACGAATATCTAGATCTTCCTGACATTCAAATACTTTAAGAAGCATTAAAAAGAATGCCAAAGCATTACTCATGTCGAGGGAGGAAGGATCTGGAGAATGCTCTGCAGTTAGATGGATGGTTGGTGGCTCAGAATCGAGAGATCCACAACACCGGTAAAGATGTTTTAACAAGCCAACATAACAGTACATCCTCCACTTGAAATCTGGGGAATTTTAATCTCCATTCAGGACACAAAGGGCTGAATAATCGCGCCAATCTTGCTCGTTCTTTTGAGCTGCAGCAACCATCTTGTGTTCTGGAATCGTGTTGGTTCGTCACTTGGAATACTGGGTACCAGTTCATGTACGTACAGTATGTCAGTATCTGGAAACACGCCCGATTACCCAATGGCAATCATAAAAGCTCCTCAAAATAAACACTCGTCTTGAGTGAACATGAATGTACCCCGCAACTGTTTCTTAGAGCTTTGTGAATGTGCACATTTGCTCACGTGGGCAAGAATTCTGACAACTGACATTCATGAAAGCGACAATCCCTCCAATTTTCATGACAAAAGGGATACGTGTCATGGAGCTTTGATGAAGCCGAAAAAATCCGGACCATCTCGAGTCATCGTGTGCATTGATCCGAAAAAGCGAATTTTTGGGTGGACCCATTGGATCGGATGTCCAATTAGAGCGAGTTTGAAACTTTGGAAGATTGTTGGAGATGGAGAATCGTGATGTCAGAGATGACATCTCTTGGAGCAATGCGGAAGCCTGATCTACAACATTCATGCTGAGCTTGGCAATGAATCGTGTCGAACCATTAAGTAAGAAAGAGTAGGGAGGCCATTCGAAATTCAAGATACATCACCGAGAGCTCTTTGCAGATTTGGGCCGTCCATCTTGGCACAATCCGTTTGTGCACTTTAGATGACATTGCCAATCGTACATTGATGCAACAGAACTAGCAAATTTGTTATCTAAGCCGTATACATTGTTTTGGCTGAACTAAGTATTTTTCTTGTGAGAGTACTTTGAAGGGATTTTGTACCGTGCTTCAGGAACTTGTGGAGGTGATGCCCATGCGGGTCATTCTTGGTCCATTGCCCTGAAAGTTGATGAACGAAAATAAATGCAATTGAGACTGAACACAAAAACAGTCAGTCCATTTTAGGCGATATATGACGTTTCTCGAATCCGCAAGATCGGCCCTAGATTAGAAATTTATGCCACAAGCCCCAAATAAAGATGTTCTTAATTGATTCAAATGCAAGAGATCAAGAAAATACCGGGGTATTTACAATATCGATAAATAAGCGACATGCCGTCTTTGAAGCCGGAGGAGATGTTTTTAAATTCCAAAGACTTTTGACATCAGTTTTGAAATTGGAAGGTACCGCCGTACATTTATTTCAATTCTGACAATAAGGTCACGGGCAAAAAACGATGTAATTTTTTTCAAAACATACTTGATGTAAAGTATTTCAATATTTTCTCTTTTGAATGGCTCCTTTTGAACAACACTCTCGAAAGACGCAGTTGAAGTTTTGTTTCTTGAAATTAGATCCCGAACTGAATGGCTATCGCAAATATTCTACGTAAACACACCCATAAAACTATTATAGAATTGAGAGAAAGACTATGCTCAAGTATATTATTGGAAGTTTGTTTTAAGTGGCATTACAGCGGTTTTTGCCCGTGAACTAATTACAAAATCACATGAATATGTGGCAGTACTTTTCAACTTCAAAAGTGGCCTCAAAAGTTTTTGGCATTAGAAAGCGACTACTCCGCCTGAAAAAACACCGTGAACAATTATGATTAGGCGTACGATTAGGCCATAAGACACAAAGTCTGATGCCCCAAAAGTTGTTAATTTGCTATTTGCTGCTATCATCCTTTAATTGCCAACTACTGTTTAATTTTTGACGAAATATATTTTCGAAACCAAACTTTCAATCTAAAAAACGAGACCGACAAAGAATTCGACTTGAAAAATAATTTGTTTTTTTAGGCAGATTGTATAAGTTGTAAATTCAAGTGTTCAAAGCTTATTACTACAAAAAATGGAATTGATTATGGAAAACTCTTGAGTGGCATTGAATTTCGGTCAAGAGTTAAGGTTGTATTGTTAGAAAATGTTTATTTTGCTCTTGCTTTTTTCCATTCAAATGGAGTGCTTCTCTTTCTGTCTAGACAAATATGGAAGAATATCCAAAAAAGAACAATAATGTCTCAGTTCTAGGTTTAAGTAAATTTAAAAATGACTGCCTTGAAATTGATTTGGATATCAATGCTTCTAATTTCAAACCAAGTCTGGTTTTCAGGGAAAAAGAAACAAATAACTCGAATTTGGCAAATTCTTAGACCTCGCACTGGGGAATTACGAACTACAAAGACACATCAAGTTCAAGAAAAACCATGAATTTGCCCCCTTTCATTAGCATCAATTCACTTGGGCGATCCAGGAAGTAAAAGGAATGAATTTTATCCCAATGGACTTCCTTTCTTTTTTTTCTCAATCCGTTCTTATCCCTCAAACTCCCACTCACATTTCCCGAATCGATTTGTATTCACTCCAATGACGGTTTGTTTTTGGTCCAGCAGCCAAAAAAGCCCTCCCGAATAACTGCCCCATGAGGCTGGGATGAGCTTCGTTCTACGTTTCTTGTCCCCTTCAAGAAGATATTCTAACCACACAAACACTCATTCAAATACCCATCCATCCAGAAATTGATCAAATACGATTAGTATCCTCAGACATGTTTTTCTCTCACTGAGGTGGACTACAAGAAAATTTTAGCTGGTCCTTCCGTGACCAACGTGATCGCCTTTAATAAGCCTTATCTGGTCGACAATGGATGATTTTAACGATAAAAAGACACTGACACTGTTCAATGTCATCCGTTTTTTATATCCCGACAGATGTATTGGGTACAAATTGAACACTTGATGAGTTCTGTCTATAGGTATAGAGGTAGTAAGTGTGTGTGTGCGGTTCTCAGGTGGTTGACTTCCAATGGTTAAAGGTTAAGTAACTCTCGTGAAGCCTTCAGGCTTTAATTGAAAATGGATGAAAGTAACTGTAGGATAAATTCGATTAGGCTCCTGCAACACGGTGCGAGACAATGCCATTAAATCCACCGAATGAAAAATGGTTCAGCATCAAACCTAGACAAGTGCAAAAATCCTATGGATGCCTCATGTTGGTAGATATATTATTTGTAGCTAAAAACCTTTACGGATTTGTAACCAATACGAATAATGTTATTCAAAGTAATAATAACAATGGGAAAAGGATTTTGCTAAAAAGATGTTTGCTAGTTTTTATGTAGACTACGTTGTCAAAAGTTTGCATTGTATGGTAGCTGTAGTCAAGAGCCACTGAATGTTTCTGGACCGGGAGGCTAATGCAAGAGATTATGATTTCAAGTAGGAACAGTTCAATTATGTACTTCTGCAAATGAGACCTTGCCTATGTTAACTAGGATACGTATTTCAAATTTCAGCTCAGTCGAACGTCGGCGTCAAAAGTTGTGCTCTCTCAAAGTTCAGTGCAAATCCTACAGAGAATGAATCAACTAGCCCATGTCTGGTAATTGTTTTTCCGTTACGGAAAGTGGAACCCCCTGGTATAATCAGTACTTTCTTTTGGTTCTGGATTCTTACCCTCCCCTGGGAGAATGTAGCATTTTCTACCGGGAAAATATTAGTGACAACAAGCTTTACGGGGCCCATGTGGGAACAGGGGGTTTTGGGTGGGGAGAAGTAAGCGGGAGAAGTAAGTGGGAGAAGTAAGCGGGAGAAGTAAGTGGGAGAAGAAAGTGGGAGAAGTAAGTGGGAGAAGTAAGTAGTAGAAGTAAGTGGGAGAAGTAAGTAGTAGAAGTAAGTGGGAGAAGTAAGTAGTAGAAGTAAGTGGGAGAAGTAAACGGGAGAAGTAAGTGCGAGAAGTAAGTGCGAGAAGGAAGCGGGAGAAGTGAGCATGATAAGTAGGGACAGGAACTTGAAACGAAAAAAAACTATTCGTCTTCTGAGCCTTTATTCGTCGCGAATTTTTTTTCGTCTAATTTGCATATTATTCGTCTTTTTCAAGCTCTTTACGCGTTGTTTTCTAATTTCCACGCAAAAAATAACTTCGAAGAAAGTTCAACGTCAAAGCTTCAGCCAAGGAAATAAATTGATTGATTGTCAATTCCGGTTTTGCACCAACAAAAACAATCCACACTTAAAAATCAACTTGGACTCGTAGCATTGCCCGCCAGACACAGAAAAGAAAGATTACTGTTAGGTTTAAAAAGCTTTCTGGCCATGAGAACAATTGATGTATCTGTAATTCTCACTTTATGTATAACTCTACTGTATACTCTCCTTAAAGGAGGCATTTTCTAACTTTTGTTTTTACCTGACATATGTACCACTGAATAATTCTTGCCCATTAGGTTATTCCTGTTTTAAATTTTCTAGATTTTGCCGTTTTTGCACAAGTAGACAATTTTTTCGGTCAATAAGGAGATACATTTTGTCTGTTCAGTAAAAGCAGTTTAAACGTCTTTTTCGGTCTGTACAGGCACTCAATTTGTCTCCGTTTTTATCATAGTTATGAGTAGGGCTAGGGAAATTTTTTTTTACATAAAATTTTTTTTTTTACATTTTTTGCCAATTTTACGTGAATATAACATTTTAATTTTATTTGACATTTTTTTGGAAAATTTCAACATTTTCTTAACATTTTTTGTACTTTTTGCTCAAAAATGTCATCCCAAAACCGGTTCTGAGAGACCAATTAATCAAATGAAGGCTTGATTGAAATTCCCGCCAAAATTTCCCGCTAAAATTGTCATTGTTCAGCTTCACATTTTACGATGCCAATCAGTTCAAATCTTTGGAGAGGGGAAAAAGTGCCCTTAAAGTTTCTTTTTGTTATTGTGAAAAAGTTCACATCAGAAACTTTGTGACCCTTGTTTCCGTGATTATTTTACGTGGGCTAAATAGCTATGTGTAGAGTAAATTATGTTTTAAGTTGGCACTGTTGCCATTATTTACTCAGACTTTAATATCTATTGCCTTTCAAAGGGTCTGATGAATGAGCTATCTGACTTATAACATAAACTGTTTTGACGTCTAGCTTATAAAAGCACCCCGCTATGTGAAGTGCAACCTCCCGTTTTTTAAGCTAGAGTTTTGACGGCATTATTTCCTTCAGATGTCTGATCACACTGTCTTAAGTAGTCTTCTCAAGTCCTCCACGCATCTAGTCCCATTTCTCACACATTTCGTTGACTTTTTGCCCTAATTTTTAACATTTTTTTGCTCTTTTTGCTCTAAATTTCAACATTTTTTGCCCTTTTGCCCTATATTTCAACATTGTTTGCCCTTTTTTCCTGACATTTTGATGACATTTTTTGGATGTTTTTCCAACATTTTTTCCCGGGCTCTATTTATGAGTAAGTAGTTTCATTCGCCTTTTGGGCAAATTGATTCGATTTTTTACGTCTTTTTAGTGAGTTTTTCTTCCTTGAGACCTTGCCTATGTTAACTAGGATACGTATTTCAAATTTCAGCTCAGTCGAACGTCGGCGTCAAAAGTTGTGCTCTCTCAAAGTTCAGTGCAAATCCTACAGAGAATGAATCAACTAGCCCATGTCTGGTAATTGTTTTTTGTTTTACCACAAAAGGGCGAATTCATTCATTCTATGCAATCTTCAGTGCATAAGTTTGAGAAAGCATAACTTTTCACTCCAGCATTTGATTGACTTGAAAATTGAAATATGTCGTCTACTCAATACAAGCATTGTTAGCCTCTCACTCCAGAAATTCAGTGCTTCTTGCTGTAGTTCACAAGAGCCGGGGAAACAACTGCAACTCGTTTCCTTTTCTACCGTCAATTTGTTCCATTGATCAATGATATGTTTACTTTTGTGGGTGCTCAAGCGATATATGAACAGGGTTTTAGTTATGGTTACCGGATTCATTAACTTCCCCTTTTTAAGTGGTTTTCTTTTGTTGTGTGTTCTTGTTGGTGACGTGGAACAAGGATCGCAATTTTTCAAGCACCCAAGAAAAATGTAGGATTCAAAGTTTGGCAATATTTAATAAGACTTTTGAAATTGTATATTACAAGGTTTCGTGCTTCCATCAAAAAAGGAAATGACGAAAAAAGATTCAAATTTGGATGGGACAGCATATTTTCGAAGCAAAATTCGAGGTTGCGTAATTTTTTTTAGAGTCGTTGCGTTCGTTTTGCTTGAAAATATCATTTTCAAGAATTTTAATGTCAAATATTAAGTAATTTGATTCATTTGAACTGAAGTCAGAACTTTGCAAGGAATATTTGACCTGTCTATCGTGCACTTTAGGGATTTTCAATTGTTGATCAGCAATTTCCAGTCTTTTGAATGACTTTTTATTGCGACTCTTGGTCATGTCAAGGCGTATAAAGATATACTAAAAATATATATGTATGGTTATATACATGGTAAACTGACGTTTCAAATGGCAAGAATGTAAAAACTTGATGATTAAAATTGCGACATCGCACATGAATTGATTAGATTGTTGTCAGTGCTCATAATAGAAATGGAAAGGGGATAAAATGGAAAGAAATGGAGAGGGAAGACAGGAAATCTAAAAAAATATCATCGTAATATGGATATAAAATGGTAAAAAAATGCTGTAACGATGATGTTCAGAGTATGCTAGTATGGACACTGCAATGGGCAAGATTTTAATCAACTCCCTCAACCCAATTGTACTTGTATTGTATGTTCATATCATGGAATGATGTTGCTAACGGATAATATTCTTTCGTCGACTGTAATCGACAATCAAAATTTCAATACTTCTTAATTGATTCCTTCAATACAACATTCTTTTTCTTCATCTATCCTTAGGTTCTTAGGAAAACAAACGATAGCTTATCCAGAAACTGAGGAATATAAGTTTTGCAAGGTTTATGACATCAATGTGCCTTGTGAGGATATTCTCACAAAAAATGTTTCTAACATTGAATAGAAGTCAGAAAAGCAACACTGTCGTCTTACGCACTGTACATTCTTACAAGGCGCCAAGTAAGTCATAAAAAAAAAATATTTATTAGTGGTACAAAAAGAATAAAAGTAAAATTTAGCCCCTCTAAGCATGATTCATGGCCCAAGTCTAACCACAATTTTAACCTTGGATTTTACCATGAATCAGAAGATTTTCTTATTATTAATGGTCATCCAGGTCAGCAGGGGGTCCATGCCGATATCAAATCCTCGTGAAAACCGACAATCTCACTTTCAATCCAGAGTTCTGAAGCAACTAAGAAACACGATCTCCCCACCAGAATAACTAAGTTATCTAAATCTTGGGAAAAACGAACTAATGGGGAACAAGTCTGACGTGTGCACCATCAACGTCAGGGATCCCAGATGAGCCATCGAATTGGGATCCCATTTGTCGTGATCTATTAAGGACGATACCATTGATTTACCTTGCCTTGACCCTGTTCATTTTGAACGAAATTATGCTAAACAATTGATCTTACTATTTATGGACTTTCTACAACCATCCATGTCCAGTAACGAAGTTCTTGGGTCGGTCTATACACGTGCTTGGTTTGAACCTCAAAATGGCTATTGACACGACAAGAGTTGTGTGGTTTATTTTCTCTATTCTAATGGGCTGGTTGAGCGTAATCGACCCGGTCTCTACAGGTAAGTAAGCATGCTGGTGGTTTTCATCGATTGAAATTTTCTTGAGTGGGTCTTCAAAGCAAAATTTCACAAAGAAAACTGCACGACTATGAACTTCTTTAACTCGAAAGTTAAGAGCGTTCATTTCTCAGAAGTGCTCATTTTGCTTCGTCCTCAATGTGGTTTTGAATTGACCAAAAGTGCCTTTGATTTAATGGGACAAGATGAGCAAATGCCATAAGTAATTGCCGTCAAATTTGGTTCCCTATTCAGAGGTCAAATTCAAAACACAAAACGCTTTTTGTATTCATTTAACTTTTTTTAGAAGATACCGATAGAGGATAGCTCAAATTACAGTTGGCCGTGAATTATTCACTTATAAATACGCATGCAGCTAGTTTAGCAATTATTCAGTGGCTTAATTTGTGAAGCCACAATATTCTTGAAACCATACTCCCAAACACCTTAAATTAGAGTATAATTTTTAAAGCGCTTCCAGCGTCATTGTTCGACATACGTAGTTAGGAACCAAATTCTGCAGTAACCTTTTATTAAGTTTTCAACTTCGATGATCGATGAAAAAAAATCTATTTTTTTGGACAATCCATCCATAGAGGTTGTGAAGAATTGTTTGTTGTCCCCCTCTATTCCCGCCCCACCAGCCTGCCGCGTAGACATCGCTAAAGGCCAGCCAGCGTTGTCCATGCACTCGGGAAGAGACAAAACTCAACATAATTTTAACTATTTCGCAATATGTTTGATATTGTACTGATAAATAAGTATCATAATTGTTTACCGATGGAAAAGGACATTGGTTGGTGGCATTGTTGGCAAATTTACTTGAAATATTAGGTAATTTGTCTCTTTCTAAGTGGCTGGACGGTGCTGGCTGGCCTACAGCAATGTCTACGCGGCAGGTGTTGGCAGCGTCCATAGCGAAAGACAACAATCAATTCTTCACAACCTCTATTGACATCGAATCTTTCTCAGGGTTCTGAAAGAGGCTCTTATAACATCTCGATTCACGACAAGTGAATATTGGCTAAAACTTACCGGATATCTAAGCTTAAACTTTGGATAAACAGTGTCCTGATAAACTTGATATCTTTAGGCATTATTTCAAGCATACCTTTAGACGGATTTGGCCCAAAAAATAAAATCTATGATGTTTGGATGTTTGAGTATCCCCCAAAATGGGAGGTGCATTTTGAGGGCATACTCCCCTATTGTGACCCCCTAATCAGTGGTTACTTAGAGTTAGTGGGCCCACACAGTACAACAAGCGTTAGATATTGTAGATAGTGTTAACTGGGAGCATTCAGAAGAAAGAAACTATTTACTATCTGATATTGTCGTGTAAATCTTTTAACTTAAGGTTAGGGTCTGACATATTATGATTTTGCTGAGGAGGAATTTGCCATTTTCTCCTGTCGTGGTTAGCTCAGTCTCCAAGTTTGAGAGCGGTCCCAGGTTCAATTCTCCCATCTGACTGACCTTTCTCAAGGAAACTTTTAGACGTTAATCCAAACCCATAGAAGTACAATCGTTCGTATACCAGGCATGAGATTATCCATTGGAAGATGGATGGCCTGATGGTTGGTTTCACTGGCCTGGTGAGCCTTGAACCCTCCAATCTAAGGACCCAACAATCCAATGAGAAAAAAACGAAAACGAAATAATAATTACCCCTGTTCAGTTTTCAACGCACAGCAAATTTGGCCCTAGGGGTTTTGTGCTTTCTTCCTACTTAACTTTTTCAAGAAATAGCCTATATGCTCTTATATAACCTGTAACCCTTTGATATGAGATACTAGTATTTTAGTTCTATTTTAGTTCGACAAGCGCAATCCAGTAAAGTATGCAAAACCTTTCTGGGCGAACCTGGAATATGTACGGACATTCATTTATGTCGAGCGGTCCTAAATGAGGTGAACCAAGGCCTTCTTCCCACCATATGCCACTTTGACTCGAGATCGAAGGCCTTATCCATTTGTTGCAAAACATCCTTCCAAAACCAATGTGGGGTGGCTTTCCCCAAACATGGGGGCTTTGGAAGGTGATTTCTCCTTAAACGTTGATTATTACCATTTTGCCTTTAGTTCATCCACTCCTTCATTGCAGTGCCTACGAATCGCGCTTAAAACGCGAAAATGTGACCAAACATCGCAAATCCAAACGACCAATTCCTTTCATGGCTCCAACCGAAATCAATGCTCTCTACGATTTGGCCAATTATCTCAACGAATTGAAGTCTAAGGTGCCATTTGCGGTTAAAATGGAGGCCTCTAACCACAAAGATGCGGACATTAGTAAGGGCCTTGATGCAGCTCCATTTGAATTTCCTTGGATGGCGATGCTTGGCAAAATTAAGACTAGAGGTGCAAAATGGATTGATTTTAGCTTGTACACTTTGCAATACTTTATTCTACTTTAAATTCTCACTGTTAGGAGGCCCATTTTGGTTTTGTGGCGGTACTTTGATCAATTCCAGGTGGATTCTGACTGCTGCCCATTGTCTCATTGTGAATGTTGATATTGTTCGTTTGGGACAATTCGATCTAGAAGAAACTCATTCACCGCATTTGCAAGATTTCGATGTGGAAAAGGTCCTCTTACATCCCAGTTATAATTCTTCTCTGCTTAACCATGACTTAGCCTTGATTAAGCTGAACAAGCCAGTTCAATTCACAAGAGCTGTTCAGGTACTCTTTGCTTGTTTAGAAACAGTGTTGCTTTACATCTAACCAATGTCATTTTATTCTTAGCCCCTTTGTTTGTCCATGGGAGAGGGTTTGGATGAAAACTCGGCTCTCATTTCTGCTGGATGGGGCCACACGTCCCATGGGGGTCGTCCCAGTAACATCTTACAAAAGACCCATTTCCTCTCCCCAATTCCACCAATCGAGTGCAAGTCACTCTTTAAAGATGTTCTTGGCCGTGGAATACCAGTGGATGGATATGAAGACCTAATTTGTGCTCAAGATCGTCAAAAATTCAGTGACCCCTGCCAAGGAGATTCAGGAGGGCCTCTTATGTCTTACCATAGACAATCCCACTCCTTCAGTTTGGTTGGAGTGGTAGCAGCAGGCATAGGGTGTGGCAGTCGACGTTTTCCTGGAATTTACACGAAGGTTCATTATTATCATGATTGGATTGAAGATCAAATAAATCGGTTTTAAATAACATGAGTCATTCATTCATTTGAAATAATAATAACGAGGGACCGGCAAAAAGAGCAAATAAATATAGCGTTTTGGCTACAAAAGTCGCGGAAAAAATGTACCCAAAAGTGTAAAACAAATTGCAGAAAAAGGTTGAAACTGCAAATAAATGTTGAAAAAAGAGTAAAAAATTGTGTTTGGCCTTAAAAAATCACTCACAGAGTACCCTTACACTGACCTGCCCTTAGATTTATTTTCAAGTTTACAAGGGCCTTCTTATTCCTTGTGGGGCCTTGTGACGTCATGTGATGACGTTGACTGCAGGTCACGTAACCTCAACACAAAAGTAGGACATCATTCTGAATTCAATGCCATGGTTGGTGCCAAAAACTGCTTTAGCTCAGTAAATTGCACTGTTCAAGGCTTTAAACTAAAAAAAAAGACGTGACAATAAAAAATGGTTGAGATTCAAAGTTGCTAATTGTCAGTTTTAATCCAAATTATATTTGCTGTTGCTGAATGAATTTTTATTCAATTTGAATTCATAGGGTAACTAAATGGTCTCTAAATATGGATTAAATACTTTATTGAAAAATGTAATAAAAATAGGTTTATAGGTATATAACTTTTTCCCTGGGCCTAAACTTTAATAATATAATAAAAGTGAAACTGTTTCCCATTGAATTGTGGGTCCAAAAAGAGCCATGATGTCTTTGGGTATTTTGATTCAAACCCAAAAAGCCATTCGGAACAACGTGCGGTTTTTTACGGGTTTATATCCGATACAGGAAATGCAATTCCTTGTTAACATGCATTGAGGGATCAGACTCTGTATGATATTTGATCGTTTAATGTGTTCGAGTTAGCTGCCCTAGTATAGCATTTAGGTCTAGCCTAGTGTTTAGGTCTGGCAAATTTTTGAAGTGCCCTAGGTGACCCCTATTCCAATTGGAATATTTTCAAGGGTGCCCTATCTTGCCATTGGACATGTTCCAAAACCATCAGAGCACGCCTTATAAGGCCTCCAGACTTCGAAGCCCCTTTCTTTTAGCCAAACTCAACTTGAGTGACTCAAAAAAGACCCTGACATCCCTATACGGGCTCCCATGCACGACACGCAGTTACTTCTAACACATTGGGTAAGGTATGAACTGATGGTTGCTTCTGTCAACTTCTATGACCACATGGTCCATTTATCACCAAAAAAAATTCCCCGTTTTTCTTTGTAATGAAATGAATTGACAATTCCTGGTTTGAACTCATTTGCACAATTGTCTAAATATTTCACAGGTGATTGTTCGACAAGATCGAACAACGGATAGCTCTCTTTTGAAGGGTACATAAATGGTTTATTGCTGTGCTTTGACCGTAATATTCCAGTCCATAGGTAAGTTTTTTAAGCAAGAGAGCATCATTTGAATATTGACTGAAAGAGCGCGTTTGTTCCTATACATTCGTTTAAAGAAAGCTCTGGGCTGCGCTCACATCAAGCTTGAACTTTTGGGAGGAGTCAGTTCAAATTCAACAAAGATCGAGCTGAAAAAAGCTAGTCTAAGGTCTTGACCCAGGGGTCCTCAATCCTTCAAACCTTCCCAATCGTAGCCGCACTTTGGACGAGCTCATTGAGCAAAAAGACTTTGTGCCAAGGGGCCTTGGTTTTTAACTCATTTTTATCATTGGTAAGGCGCAAGAATTATTTTTAAAGGAAATGGTTGCCCTCAAAAGTGGAAAGGTCAGTCCCAACAACTCTTCGTTAACGCATCTACCTGCTTGTTGGGATTACGTGAAAGAAGTCACAAGGTTAGATCTGACATCTGGCTTCTTCCTTGAAAGATTCATTTCTTGACCCCACTATAATACTCAAAGGGGAGGTGGTGGAAAAGAAATTAATGCACCTGCATGACTAGACTTTTGGCAGACAGTTAATAACTATTTTTCCAAAAATTGATTTCAGCGTCTTTCACTTTTTCTAAGTGGATACCTGACGAAATCTCATATTTTTCCATTTCCCATATTTTTTTATTTGATAAAATTTTATGATTTTAATCAATTTCAATAAGAAAAATATCCTTTTTAAATTGTGTATGACGTGCTTCAGCAACATTCTAGCTAATCACTAGTGGATCATTCGTGGACCCCAAAAGAGATTTCCTCGTTCCTTTCCACGGAAACATCTTTAGGACCTCTCCTTTTGGCTTTCCACGTTCATAGAATAATTATGTTCTTGTTGTGGTGAGTCCCCTCAACATCATGCGTTTGCGTAAGTTGGTGTAAGCTGACCGCTCTTGCTTCGCTTTAACATTTGCTCTTATGATAGTTGTTTCTGAAGCCGCATGCACTAAACAAACAAACAAACATTAGTGGATCTATCTTGAAAAATCACTGTTTTGAAACCTGACTTACTGAAAAGCATTTTAAGCTAAAAATTATATGAACAGCATTGATGGCATTCATGACATAAACTCATTTTCTAGAGTCTTGAGAACGAGCAAAGATCTGGTCACGAAATCAAAGACTGCCAGGAATATGCTGACAAAGGTACAGAATTAAGAGCAAATGTGATGCACAAATATCATGGGTGTGGACGGGTTTGTAAACTGTAAAAACTAAGAGAATGTGAAAACTGACATTCCTTTACGTGATTGGTGAGATCATTTTCCAAAAGGAAATTGCAAAGTCTTAAAGTTACATAACACGGCAACATTTCGGGCTGATGTTGTCGTTGATGCTTTGAGTGCCAGATGGATCCTAAGCACCGCGTGCTGGTTCGTCAGATACTAAAGCATCAACAGGAACAGGATCTGGTTCTGGGACAACAAAATGCGTGACTATGTCGATCTCGATCATTTGTGTGTCATTCCTAAAAGAGATATGCATGATACATGATGCATTTTAAATAAGACCCAAGAAGTGGAATATTCAGACTTCACCTGTTGCTAACTAAGTGTTTTCCTATCACCTCCTGTAGGGTCTCCGTGTGTAAAATTTCAACGTCTTGACCATGAAGGGTAATGGTGTAATCAGCAGCATCTCCTGGGATTCCAAGGAAGTACAAAATGTACCCGAAATTCCAATTGTTGTGACACTCTCGAGCACTTGTTTGACACGCTACACCAGCTTGGTGTACGTATGCTTGTACTTTGTTCCAAAAATTAAAAGGTCATTTGCGGGGCACTTGTAACGAAAGTACTTGGAATGAAAGTACAGTAATTCGTTCCTTTCTTCGCAAAAGGAACTGTAATGCCATTACATTTAATATAATGCTGTAATTGTAACGACCAAAAAACTCAAAAAGTACTCGTTACTCGTTTCTTTTCCAAGAAGAATTGTTACTCTTTTTTTCTTGTTTTTTAAAGTCTGAACACCAGATTTTCTCACATGGTCAAACTGAATTTTGGTCAGCCATTTTCTGTTGATATTATGCCTTACAGGGTCGGCGGCCCAAGTGTAGACCCCTTAATACCGTCATAAGTATTCTGGTTTTTGATAGATTTTTTTCAAATTTGCAGTTTAACAATCCCGGACTTTTAAGGAAAATAAATTATTTTAAACATATCCTTGTTGAAAACCTTGGGGATATACGAGACCATGACAATGATTAAATAATTGGAACAGTTGGCACAGTGCCTTGCATTTGTATCTCAAGGGGAGGAGGGCAGAGTTTTGGGTTGGAATTGACTCTTTGGTATCCCAACATGTATCACTTTTAAGGATGGACAAAAAAAGGAAGTCTATGAGCCTCAATCAGACCTAAAACGGGCACGGGTTATGTACTTAAAAATGCCAAAATCTACACTTGGACCGCCGACCCTGTACATGCAGAAGGAACTATTTCTATTAAACATGATTAACATGGTTGTATATGAGCAAGTATTTCGGACCGGCCGTGCGTTAAACCAGGAACCCCTGAAAGGGGTGGACACGAACTCCGATTTTTGAAAAAATGGTATGAGGCCGAGGCCATATTTTGACACAATGTCATTTATTCCTTATTAACGAGTAAAACTGTTGAACATGCATCTTGAAAGCATTTAGGTTAACTTTTTGTGTTAATATTTATTGACTAATTGTTCTTTACCTTGATTTTAGAGGTCCCAGCACTCCTTTTACTCGTCTCATGAACTTTTGACATTCAGCTCTCCAAAGGATTTTAGTCCTCTTAACAATCAGGAAAATACATAGATGGAATCTTGCTTCACCCAATAGTCCAACTTTAGTGAAACAATGCTAAATAGAAGTATCTGTGGTGATATCTGGAGGGTTACTCCTCTCCCATCCTCATCAGCACCTCCACGACGCAGGAACCATTTCTATTGGAAAATGAAGGAATGAGAATTTTGAAACAAGATGGAGTCCAAGTCGGAGATGTTGTTGGCTATAACTATTGAATGGCTCTTTTGACGGTTCTGGATCAGATCAGCCATCTGATCCGGATTGGAATTGGAACAAAGGCAATCACGACGTCCTTGAGACAAAATAAGTGAAAAACATGAGGATTAAATCCTGGATTGTGGATTTGATTGAAAATGTTTCAAGTCTTGGGGCTCAAGAAGGTCAGGACCACGCAGGACTGGGGCTAAGGGTCCTTCAGGACCAGAGGATCATGTCTTTTCATTGCAGGGATAGGCTCTACGTGCTTGATAGGGTTTGATTGATCTTCTTAGTTCTTAGATCCCTTTGTCCAGGAATTAACAATCAAATTGAGTCAAAAAATCCACACAATTCAATCTTGGTGGGAGCATTTCATTCTCAAGACTTTGAGAGGGTCCATGTAATCCGGGTTAGACTGTCAGATCACCAATACGGGCTGACTGAGTCAAAAGGCAAATCAAAATATTGAGCCCATCCATTGCTAGTAGCCACACCTGATATGTTTCGAAGTCATCTTAATTTGTTCTTCATTTGATCGAATTCTTGACACTGAGGACTTCTTCTTTCTTTGTTCCATGTGGACCTTAATGCGAACGCAGATTCCTCTTGGACAGGAACCAAATTTACCCCACAAACTCTCCTCCGGATCAAAACGGGGATTTTTATCACGCTCATCCATTAGACAACTTGAACAACCTAAGAATATCTTACCTGTCCTTGAATTATCCTGAACTAAAAGACACAACCATATAATAAAAGAAATTTGAGGATGGACCATCATTTATAGAACAATGCCAAGGTGACACAACCTAAAACAAACTTGATTTCATACAAAGTTTGGCATGTGTTAGTTAAGTTCAGGATAATACATGGATGGGTTCAATTGGAAGTTCAAAGATATTAATAAGACGTTCAAATCGGATAATAGATAAGCTCGGAAAACCCCGCTATTTTGTTGTTGATAATTCAAGGAATGGTAAGATATTCTTAAGTTGTTCAATGGATGAGCATAAAGAAACTCCCCGTTTTGGTCCGTGGGAAAGTTTCTTCTTAATCCTTTGGCGCAAAAGAGGAATTTGGGCTCAGATTCTGGTCCATATTCGTTCTTTTTGCTGTAGTTAGGTCTATCACTTCCGAAGGTTGTAGCCGGTAACCTAGTCATCATCAGACTTCATTTGATCACTTTGATCGTCATCTTGTAGAAAAGACACCTTGTGGGGGGTTCATTCGCACTCCATGATGTGGTCATTCATTCATTCACTATTTCATTCACTCGTTCTTGGCTGAACTTAATGTCTTCGAAACACCCACATCAGACTGATTTTGGGGCGTGGGGTTGACCTTTACCAAGGCTAGGACTTGGCTGGACCCGCTTGAAACACAGAAAACCCCGATTGGCGCACTATCTTTAGGACTCTTGGTCGATTTCCGTTTGATTTTCCACTCCCAACATGGCCGTTTGTACTTCTTGTTTACTTACGAACTCTCGGCCTCATCCGTGTGAGGTTGCGAGCTAGGAAATTCCGCGAGTTCGTATCCAGTATTTATACTATTATATAGGTTATCCCTGGTTAAACCATGGACGTCTCGGGTGGACGACTATCGGAACAGAATCGCCCAACCTCTCCGACCCCTTGGTTGGCTAAATTCTGAGCCCATTTACTGTAGACTCATTTGGCTTCACAAGTGATGTTCAGGGTTAGACTTATTTTGACTTGAGCCCAATCAAGACTAGTTTTTCAAAAAGAAGAATGGACAAAGTTGTGCAATAATTGAACATTGAATAATGATTTCTGAATGAATAGTATGTTTTGGGTCCATCTCATTAATCTTTTCTCAAATTACTATGACACAAAATTAGAAATTTGACTTGCCCTCTAAATGTTTGTGACCCTTGACAATGCCAGTAGTTGTCTATAAAGGAAGCACTTCAGTTTGTTCCTGGTTGTGGTTGAATTTAAAGCATCAGGAAACAAAAATCCATAAAAACAAGTCAAATGTGGTCTTTAGACTTTTTTGAAGGGGTGTGAAGTGAAGTGGTGGGCACCAGGGTGAGACAAAAGGGGCTCCATGAGTGGTGGGGAACTTCAGCCATCAATGACCAACAAACACAAATGTTGAAAGATATGTTCAGGAGTTTCCATTCGCTGGGATCTACTGAAGTGCTTACAAAGGTAGGCAAATCTAGATTTATTTGAAGTATGAATAACCAATATGTTGCAATACACCTCATTTTGGTTGCTTCTTTTGGATGCATAAAAGCAAGGCTCGAATAGTTAATGACCAATTTTGTTTCGCAGAATGAAACCTATCTCCACATTTTTTAAACACATAATCCAAAAATATTTAGGGCACTAAGAACTGGCCTTCTAAGGTCTTTATGTTAACTTTTTCATTTCGTTTGTTTCAACTTAACTCTGCAATGGACTATACTAGTGATGGACCGAAAGGGCTCATAACCAAAACCGAAAGTTTCGGCCGAAAGAGGGCTTAACCGAAACCGAAACCGAAAGCAGTGTTCACTGTTTACAAAATTGTTCAAATGCAAAATCCGCCTTAAAAATTAGTGCTCGATGTTGGGTAGTCGCAAATTTCGAAAAATCTTAAAACTTAAATTTCAGAGGTTTTTGGACCAATTTTTTTCCGATTTTGTTGTCAAACTCCATTTTATATAGTGCTTGTCTGCTTTCGGTTTCGGTAGGCATAACCGAAACCGAAGCCGAAACCGAAATTTCGGCCGAACGCGCTTTTGGTCCATCACTAGACTATACAGGCCTAAAAGGTGTAAAAATATGGAATTAACATGGTGATCAAAATTTTGTGCTTTCAATTCACTTGCCATTTGCATTGAGCATTTGTTTATTTGTAACTTTTTTCTTTATTTTACAATGTTCATACATTTTACTTGCTGGTTGTATTTGTCAATAGTTTAGGTCCCATGTGGTGACCAATGTTGTTAAACAGAATTTGTCTAGAAATTTATCTTTCATGTAAACCAAATGACGGCTTAGCAATGTTGATACAATTATGCCTAACATAGCATTGCTCCATCAAGATCAACAAGTCAAGATTGGCAAATAGAAGTCAACAGTGTATTAAATCTTAAGCCCTCCATCAAGTGTTTGGTTTGGAGGCTGTTCCCCATTTTACTTATGATGTAAAAATTTTGGACAATCTATCAAATCCGGCCGAAACAGTCACTTTGAAACAGTCTTTTCACAGAAAGTTTATAGTTTCATCAACTTTTTCAGAATATTAATATCTACATCACTGTCAGCTAAGCTTTGGTTTTGAAAAATTCCATTTTGATGTTAGTTTTTGTGACTATAACTACCATAGTTTCTCAAAACGTTTATACATTTGTGAGTTGGATGTGCTTCTGAGGTGTACCAAGGAAAATTGCTTAGTCCTGTATTCCTTTCACCAAGATTTTAAAAAAATAAGGATTAATATAAGGAATAAGGATAAGCACAAAGACTGTCTATCCTCTTTTTGAAAACAGTAACACTGATGAATTAAACCACAAATGCAACAAAAATTAGAGGAAACTATGTCCTGAAAGGATATAGTGTTATATATTGAAATACTTCTTGTTAAAATATACCAAAATAAACACATATATAAATCAATGTTATCAACCACGTTGTAAAATAGATGAGAAGGCATAGAAAATAAATTATTGCAAACTTGTCTGTATCATGTGAAATAATAGCAGCAAAAAACTCGCATGGTTAAAATCAACCATTCAGGAAGAAACACGCAAATATGACAACAATAACCTTCCCGTTAACAGGTAAAACGGTTAGATAATTCATGCAGCAAGAAAATAGGAGAATATTATGTTCATAGTTAAACAGGATCGTTAAGGATGAGTTAACAACACCAAGAAATGAAAAACTTGCTTCTTTGCTTCATTCCCTCCTCTAGCCAACCAAGCGGTCACCTCGATTTTCCGTACGACATCCAGGGTCAAGATATCCATGGTTAAACTTTAGGAGAGGGAGAGGGAGGAGAGCACAGGAGAGGGAGAAGGGAAACCCAGGGTGGCCGTGTTTTGCTAGGTTTTGCTTAAGTTAAAATTTTTCGTGACACAATAAATAAAGAATGCGCTCAAGATTAGTGATGTGTTTCGAACTAGGAGTGCTGCCAGTTTTGACCCTGAAGTTTATCGCTGTTTAATAGGACAGGTTGTATTGAAATTTTTGAAAAGACCTAAACAGGGACCAATTTGGCAACACTCGAACTAGTTCGATTTCGAGTTCCATCCATAGTTATAAAAATGAATTTCGAGTTGGCAGTGCTGCCATATTTTATGGTAGATAAGGTCTATTGTTTGTTGATAGTTTAGTTGTGGTCAGATTTTTGACCCTAGAAACCAAAATGGCAAAACTCTGCCAAAAATCCAACTCGAAACACATCAGTACTCAAGATGTGTACTAGCTTAACTGAACCCGGTTAGCTGAAAAGACCTGTCCCTGGATTTACTACATAAGCCCGGTGTTGGAGTTACCAGCTAATGTTATTCCAACAGTTACTAGTGACGTCATCATTTTTGGCGGGAAAAAAAGTTCGGAAGACCTGTATCTCTGATGAGCGTGCAAGGTAACTAAAACGAAGGTTTAGGCCTGGTGATTGCAACAATGCCTTTCATATCTGCACAAATTGAAGTTGAAATAGCAATTCTTGACATTGTTTTAGCAAAAAGGTATGTTTTGTTGCTTTTATCTAAAATTTTGTTACATAAGTTGAGAGGGTTCTTCCGAACTTTGAAATTAGGAATGCCCGACTTTGAATAACAAGATGGCCAGAGGAGATTGGTTCTTACGGCAACTAAACCTAAAAACAAGTAATTTGTTTAATTGAAGGCTTCCAATTTCTCCATTTGTTTTCAAATTACTTTGCAATACTTTTCAACATACATTAACCATGCCATTGCCCATAAATGCAACATTTTTCGAAAATCTGACCCTTGAAAACTGAGATTTTTTTGGCAACCCTACACTGCTAACGGCAGTCAGAGACGGCAGCAAGTCCGTAAAATGATACGGTAATCACTCCCATTAATAGTTGAATGGGGTAAAAAGCTGGACAGAACTTTGGACTGCGCGTAATGATGTTCATTATTTTCAGTTAGGCCAGCTCAAAAAATTGACTTAACCACTTATTCCATGATTAAAAATCCATTGCTCTATTATTGAAATGTGCTGTTAGGAAGTCCCTCATTTCAGCAGTTTTTTGAACAACACGTTTGGTCATCCTTAGTCTTATCCATGCCTTCTTCTTTAATATGACGCACGCCCGGTCCGAAATAATAGACCTTAACCCAATGTTTGAATGTATCAATGGTATCAACAATTACCACATGAAGTTGGAACAATTCATAGCAATTTATTTCAATGTACATTTCCAAAACAATAAAACAATTATTAAGCTTTTGTGGCTTTTTGCCAAACTTCTTCCTTATTTACACAATTCATCGCAACTGTGAGAGCTGGTCAAAGTGTAATATAATTTCCCATGATGAATATGTGCATCCGATCTTGCAATCCCAAAATAATACATTGATAATTTTTTAAGGATATATTGTAAGGATGTCCTGAGCTTCTCAAGAAAAAAAATGAAAGCAAAGAAGCTTCCGATCAAATTGAGTTTACCTTGTATCTTGAAAGACTTGCGGTCCTGGTTGCATGAATGAATGATTGCTGACGGCCATTTCAACAGTGGACGGGAACCAGCGCTTCTACTCTCAAATAAAGATTCTATTCTCTCAAATAAAACAATGTTAGGCTTCAGAAACAAAACAAAACCCGCCCAACCTTTACCATCTCACACAACCTGCACTTTTCGATGTCCGTGACCTTTTGTCCTGAGCAGTGTTGCGATATTTTGTGAAAATTTCCAATTCTTGGGAATTTGGGGAATAACAATTTCCCCATTCGGAATTCCCAAAAGTCCTTAAAACTTGGGAGTTTTAAACCTAGAGGTATTTTTTTTCTCTTTTCCAATGAAAAAAGTCAAGGGACACAGTCCTACAACCACTAGCAGTTTTGGGATTAAATGCACACGGTGTTAAAATGCCATTGTGGATTTTAGCGCAAGCTTCAAAATT
Organism: Tigriopus japonicus; assembly: GCA_010645155.1. NCBI lineage: Eukaryota > Metazoa > Arthropoda > Copepoda > Harpacticoida > Harpacticidae > Tigriopus > Tigriopus japonicus. The sequence goes on from CM021321.1 coordinate 3,472,122, forward strand.
TACCATTAGATGGCGCCAAAACAGGGGCAAAGTCTTGGGAGAATAGAGCGTAGATATTTTTTAACTTGATGTGAACCTTAGTGGTTGAGACTAAAATGCCATTTTTTCATCATATTTTCATCCTACTCGACCTTAGGAACAATGTCTATAAGAAAGAATATCGCCAAGTCATACTGTTTGATCGTAAATTAAGGCCAAAGATTGCATCAAAATGTGAAAGACTAGTTTCTGCCGCTAGATGTCATTGAATGTCATTTCATTGGTACGTGGAATTGCTGTTCAAGATGTTCGGCTTCCTCTGGACAGGCCTCAATATTTTTCCATTGAAAGCCAAATTTTCATTCTTTGCAAAGCTACTTGAAAACAAATTGATAGTTTTTCGTAGGGTTTCTGAGCAAAAAAAAGCTCAAAATTATTTATTAATAAGGCTAGGACTTTTATTCAAAAAAATATAAAATATTTTTTTGAATATTTTCGGGAATTTTGGAGAAAAATGAATATATCTGTCATTTTGAGGACTGCCGTTAGGCGAGAAAATAAACAAAGAAAATATTTTGACTCCGCCTTGTCATCCATCAATCATCGATCACCATGAGTATCTCTAACAGGAGGAAATGGCTTACCAGCCTTAACACCGGCAAGGACTTCCCCTACAGAAAACTCGATAACAGAGAGAGCTCCATCTCCTGTGGGCCCTGTGAGAGCCTGGTAAAAGCCAGTTGCAAGGCGCAACTTCAGCAACACTTGAAGACGTCCAGGCACATGATCAATCTCAAGCTGAAGGAGACACATGTTGCCAAGAACCAGGCACACATCGAGGATGTGTTGCAAAAAAAAGAAGAATCCTTCAAAATCTGAAGAAATTGGCAGGGAACTCTGTTCAGTTTTCTTAGCTGCCAATATTCCTTGGTCGAAGTTGGAGCACCCCCAAATTCCGCGTCTTTCTGGAAGAGCACCTTGCAGTATCCATCCCAAATGAGTCCTCGCTGCGCAAGAACTACATGCCCCAATGCTAGGAGGAAGTATCCTCCCAGATCAGGGCTGACCTCAGTGGTTTCCCCATTTGGATCAGTGTGAATGAATCCTCTGACTGCTTGGGACGGGCTGATGCAAATGTGATTTGCAGAAGACTTGATGCCGAAAAGTACCACCAGCCTCACTTAGTCCTCTGCAAGTTCCTTGAGCAAACAGATAGCATCACCATTCCCCGTCTTGTGAATCAGGCTGTGCTTTGGATTTCCCCTGATTTTGACTACAATCTGGCAAAGGTCTTTGTGACTGACGGTGCAGCCTACATGGTCAAAGCCGGCAAGGATATGCAGTTGTTTTTCCAGAACTTGCTTCACCTGACTTGAACAGCCCAAGCCTTGCATTGCATCTGTGACTTGGTAGTGGAGAGCTTCCCTGAGGTCAACCCCCTGATTTCCAGCACAAAGAAGGTGTTTTTGAAAGCTCCACTGAGACGTGCCGAGTTCAGAGCTTGCTGCACTTGCATCCAATTACCCCCTGCACCCGTGTTGACCAGGTAGGGTACTTGTGTCAGAGCAGCCGTCTGGTACACGCTGTACTTCAAGGAGGTTAAGGACGTGGTTGACAGCTTCACAAGCACGGACGCCAGGTGCATTGCTGAGAGCCAGGAGCAGTTTGCCAAGAGCTGCATGACCAGGGACCTCACTTACATCCTTTCCAACCTGGCCTTCCTGCCCATGACCATCACCAGCCTTGAGGAACAGGGTCTGTCCTTGGACAAGGCCCTCACACTCATCGACAACACCAAGGCCAGGCTGGAGAGCTGCCCAGGCCCTGTTGGAAGGGCCCTGCAGGCCAAGATGGAGAGTTTGCTTTCCAAGAATCCAGGATTGGAAACAGTCCAAAAGGTCCAGAAGGCCATCGTTGGTGAGGGAGACCTTCTGTATGAGATGTCTCCATTGGATGTTGCCCAAATGAAGTACTTGCCAACAGCAAGTGTCGATGTTGAGCGTTCATTCTCCTTGTACAAGAACGTCCTCTCTGACAGACGTCAGTGCCTCACCGAAGAGAACTTGTCGATGATATTGGTGGTTCAATGCTTCTTCAACAGAGGGCAAGAAGATAAATAGACTGAGAATTTCATTCTGTACCAAAAAGGCACCGCGATTTTTTGAATATTTTAAGTGTTTAGGCAAATATTTTCCCCCTTTTTGGGAAATAAATAATGAATATTTGGCTACTTTTTGCTGAATATTATTCCGAGCTCTATTTATTAAGTATATGAATAAAAGAAATACTCTCCATGTTGGCAGACTTGTTTAAGAGAAAAATTCTCGTTAAATTGTCAGTTTCCCTGCACATAATCGTTTGTGCAGGGCTGGCATCAAGAGCACTTCAGTGTACTACAGAAGTTCTACAAGAGGTTCTTTACAGTGTACTAGTGCGTCTCTACGTTGCATGTGGAACGAAAACTACCAGGGTAGCTGAATTAAGAAAGTAAGACAGAACATCAATTTGGTTGTATGAGTTACTATTGATTTCAATTGTGGAGAAAAGTGATCTATTTGGAAATGAAGAGTATTCACGAATGCAATCGTTGGAAGCATGACATATTCTCATCTTTTTCAATGTGGGCTTTAGGTAATTTGCAATCCTTTGTGATTAAGCACGGAAATAACAATCCTCCATGTCTTTTAAAATATTTTGGTAACCTTGAGCAATTCAGAGATATTTATTTTGGGTGAAAGTTTCATGTAAAATCAATAGATGACGTTACTAGCACTGCGTAAACGTTCCTTTCAAAACAATAGAAGTGCCATCTAGAGAACAAAAATGCTTGTTTTCTCTAATAATCTTCATTGAGAGAAGAATGAAAGATGCTCCCAAAGAGAATTAACCATTAATTTGGCTACCTGGCCTCTCAAGGGTCTCATATCTGCTACTTTTTCACTAGGTATCCGATTAGATACAAAAAATATTTACATTTAAAAAAAATGGGTCTTTTCGAACATTCCAACCCTAAAAAGTGAGTTTGAAGGATATTTTTCCTGGAGCAAAAGAAAGTGTGACCAAAAAGTGCCTTTAAGAGACGAATTGCATCTGCCTGTGGGTTCTTTTATGCATCTGAATTGACAATATCAGCTATTCTAAAACGTTATAGCAATATCCTTAAAGTTTTTAGCTGATATTTCTTGATAATCAAGGTAGTTTAAGACATCATCGCAAAAAACTTTCATAAAATTGATCTGATGTACTTAAAATGTACAAGTGTAAGGAATAACATGCCTTATTGCTCTCTCTTGTACGCTTCATAAACGTGCAATACAGAGATCAAAGAAAAAGTCTTCCGCATGAATGAGAGTATCTTTTCTGCACAAGTAGCGTCTTTTACTGGTACATTCAAGATTGTTCTTTTGTGGTTTGTTTTGTGGATTGTTCTTTTGCATGTTTAAGCAAGAGTTAGTCCGTTTTTGACGCGGAGGATAAGATCCGGTTTTTGGGTCTTATCAATATTTAACAAGACTACCATTGATTCTTGCCAACGAGGTCCTTGGTCAAATCAAGAAGCACGGAAATCATGGAGTGGGAGGCAAGCAATGAGAATTATGATATCCAGCAGAAACGAAGCATTTGCGTTCTTCTGCAAATGAGACCTGGCTTACATTGAGAAGAACACGTATTTCAAATTTCAGCCCAATTGAATGCCGGAGTGAAAAGTTAGGCCTTCTCAAACTTATGTACTGAAGAGAGCATAGCGTGAATGAACTCGCCCTTTTGTGGTAAAACGATGGTAAAACGATTACCACAAAAGGGCAAGTGAGGCAAATTATGTTCGCCTCTATATTCCATGAATCGATGATATTGCATTTGTATGTCTTGACCCTTTTCATGAGTTTTTATTCTGTGCAACCATTGATCACTCAAATGAACCATGATTACAACAAGGCGTTTTTTTTTTTATAAACTTTTTAAAGAACACTTTTTTAGTATCTTTGTATCTAGCAGACTAAAACGCCTTCACCCCCATGAACATAAAATGTCCAGGAATGCGCAGTGCAATCTAGCAGCGCTAAAAACTTGACGTGAATTTATTCAAATTCGGAACAATACACTTAACACGAGAAGAGTTGAAATTGCACCGCATATCTCAAAGACCAAGTAGCATTCGGTTTTCACGCAAAAACACACATTTTCAAAGTTATAGACCCCAAAACTTGGTAGAATTTCACGGTCCAATACTTCAATCCCTCTAAAATAGTTCAAGAATCTGTTGTTATTATAGGGGGCGCTGCTCACTTCAGTCGAGAGTAAGCAAAATGTACTTCTCAGAGGGAGCCACCTGAAATCCTAGGCAACAAACAAAAGCAAGCTTTAGTCGGGCTGATTTGGCACGTGTGGCGGAATGCCTTGAATTTATGAGGAAAATGTCGCCCTTACAACTGTTGAGCGGACAATTAGTGTGATCAAAAATACGAATCAAGACCAATTTTTATAAAGTCATTCTTGAAGCCACAAGTTATTTTTGGCCCATAAATATATTAGCTTGACCCTACATAACGCAAAAGCTGAAATTTGTGTTCTTCCTATTAGTGACTTATTCAATGTATTGGAAAAAAGTTCCTAGTTGTAATATTCAAATCCAAGGCATGGTCACCTAGTGATGTCTTCGGTTCTTTCAAGAAAGTGACCACTATCAAAAACAAAAAAAAATGACCCAAAACATACTCAATTCCACATTTGATTCATCAATTGCATGCTTGACATTTGCCTGGTCACACATTTCAAATGTTCCCGCACTTTTGTCCGCTCAACAGTTGGCGACCGGAGACACATTTTTAGGCTTACACTCCCTCTAGTATTAATAGAACTCAATGGTTCGGCAACGATAATTCGTAAGAATTTGAGCAGTGATGTCTTCGGTTCTTTCAAGAAAGTTCAAGAAAACTTATGACTTATGTAGATGCCATGAAAAATGTCGAATTGCAAGTATGAACACCTTTGGTTAGGATTTTGGAAAAAATATGCACACGTTATTTGCTCGTTCTTGCATGAGAAAATTCTCAACAAAAGGCTACTGTTTTTGTGTAAGTACAAGTGTAACTGATGTTGCAAGCACTGATTTGTATGGTCAAACTCCAAAATCATTAAGGTACCAAACAAACTGCCGTTTCTCTTCAATAGCAAAGGTCTTTTTTAAGTGCTTGCTATTTTTTTAACCAAAAGAATAAATTTTGCATATTCTTGCAAAACAAAGAGTCAATTTGTCCAAACTTGCAATTCAACATTTTTCATAGCATCTATGAAATGCTATGAATTATATGAGAATTTTGCACTGGCCAAAGTCTTACGTTGACGAACAAGCCCTTTCTCTTGTTTCATCCGCCCACGATAAGATTTTTTAAACGATCACTCAAACTTCCCCCTGTTTGAGTGAGATACAATTTCCCAGACAACTCATAACCAGTATTGAAATAATTTCCAAATGCAAAGTACCATCATCATGACTTATGACTGAAATAATGAAAAAGAAAACACACAGCGTTAATTTAAAACTTATGCTTTTGGCTGTTGCACGACTTCATGTAACACCTTAGTTTACAAGAAAGATTACTCTTAGGGTTGAATATTTTAGCTAGTGCATTTTGGCAAAATATGTCATTGTTTTTTAGGTTGGCTAAAGTTTATAAGTAGGGCTCGGATAAAGTTGCAATTTTGCTGTGGAGCAGAAATCCCAGAAGTTTCACAACTTATAGTTGATGAGCGTGGTCGTTAGCTGACCATACTCCTTGAAACGTCTAGAATTTCTGCTCCACAGCAAAACTGCAACTCTATACCAGCCCTATTTATAAGGTTGTCCAAGCTAAATATTTCACTTCAGGGTCTCTAGTATAAATAAGAAATCTCATCAAATATACCGTTTGAGGTAAAATTTGAGCAAGTACCAAACGAAAAATATTTGTATTATACATCTTCATTTCTAGAATTGACTCTCATTGGAATCAAAATAATTTAATTTGCAATTGCACGGGGCCAACAGGGTGTGGACTTGACGATTTCCAGTGCCTCGCTTTCTTCACCCTGGGCGGTTGCTTGCCTTGTTCGATTCTTTGATTGAGATCTTTCCAACTTTGGTAATCGCAACTGATAAAGCCCCTAAATTTGTCTCAGAATATTTTGGCGTGATGCTTGAGACCATTTTTGCTGAGGATGTCCACGTATTTTTTGTACATCATGGTCATCGAGTCTGAAGGAAAGAAATGCCACCATTTGCAAGCATGGGATAATTTGGGAGAGCCCCGATTGCAATTGGACCACGTGGTTCCGTGAAAACATGTTGCAGTGTCGTCGATTTGTTTAGTTGGGATTGGTATTCTCAGCCGGGGATAAAGGTTGTGATTCTTGGGTAAACGACAGAGATTGGACTCCAAGATCACTCTGGATGCAATATCTTGATCAAATCCCCAGGTGTCTTGTCCCCAATTCAAGATTGTTCTAAAATGGTTAACTGAGAACAAAGTGTTTTGATCTTAGTATGAAAAGCCTTGAAATTGGACCTGATCATTAACATTCACCTAAACTCTCAGAGGAATTACGGATTAGTAAGTCGCGCCATAGATGAACCCGCATGGCTATGAAGCTTAGTGGTAGAGTATCACCAGTCATGAGAGTGTGCTTGTATTGGAAGATCCAAATCTTGTGTTTTGAATGGAGAATCTCAAAAATATTGGGCACCATCGGAAAGGCGTCCACATCTGATGTGACAAATAAATCATTGGGATGAAGCCACGTTTCGTGGGGAGGTATGATTCTGAAAGAAAGAGCCATGAAAAGACACAACTAAGTACTGTACATCCAAATACAGAGTTGAGTCATTTTTAGAAGTCCATCAATGACAGGTCTTGTCCCATTGTACAGTATGTGCTTCACCAAGAATGTCTTCACCAAGCAAAGCTCTATTTTGCTTACTAAAGACCGTCGCAGTGTCCTCCAGGATATTCAAATCAACTTTCTTGTGGCAATGCTAGTTAGTACATGGCAAGCTTATTTCGTAAGGCTCGGAGACATTCAGTTTTTCTGTGGAGCAAAAATTCCAGACGATTCAAGAAGTAGGGTCAGCTGACGATCAGCCAACAGCAAGCTCTAAGTTGTGAAACGTCTGGGATTCTGCTCCGCAGCAAAATTGAATATTTATCCGAGCCTTATATAATAATAATTATTATAAGTTACTTCGAACCAGATTGCTTGACAATCTCTTTCTTTACACCTTTTTTATGTTAGTAATGCCCATGACATGGACGTGATTTGATACATCGATGGGAAAAATATTTCTCGCAATAAATATTATTTCAAAATATCACGCTTTTGACTGCATCCACAGAATAGTAAATTAAAGTTAAAAATAATAGGGTGCTGAAGGAGGAAAGTATGTTGATTAACGACGAATTGTATGAGGTTCGTAAAGCCTTAGATTTAGCCACACTAAAATACAAAATAGAGACTCACCTATTGATTTGAGATTTAAGTGGACAATCCATCGAACCGCTTTGTATCAAAATAACTTTTACTGTGATTGCATCTTTTTGTAATAATGTGTATTCGACGAAAAACACACAGCCATGCTTATCCAAATCTTAGGATTGAAGTTGGTTTCAGAGATGTCCCAGCTTTGATTTTTGAGATTAGAATCATTACTCTGATTGGCAGACCATGTCCATGGAATAAGTTCCAAAGGTGTTTGATCAAACCACAGATTAAGTATGATCAACATTGTAAGTACCAATCCGATGAACTTGCATATTGAATGGAATAACCTTGGGTAGTGGGTCGAAAACAGTGTTCTGGACATTATGTTGTGGATACTAAATTGACCTTGAACAAGTTGAAAGCTCCAAGCTTTCAAGAGAAAGTTGGCGTTTCCTTCCTTAACGAGAATTAAATTGTCGCTACTTACAATTTGAATAACGACTGCAAGTTAAATTTGGCTTGTCGCTTTTACTTCCAGACTTGTGATGTTGCTTTAACTGAAATTATTATTACGTTTCCCAAAGATTAAAATTAATTACTAAAAACTGCAAATGAATGTGTCTAGTGCATGTATATACATTTTAGGGCTATTTTTATCTAGTCAAAGTGCAAAGTGGCCTTTGATATGACAATAGTTGGGAAATATGAAATATTGTGAACAGATTGCCGGCACTATTTTGATTCGCTCTATTTTGTACACACTCTCTTTTGGTCCGCTCTAATTTCTTAGGATCCCCAGTTTTTGGACAATTCAACGGAGCTAAATCTCTTAGCTTACTAACGCACATAAGTCTTGCTACTGGATGATCGCTAAGAGACTTGTGGCTAATTCAAAATAAGTTACAAGAACAATACCTCATGTGAACTAGTGTTTTCCAATATTTTGTTCGCCAAAATGCCGAAAAATCAAAAGCGATTACAATTGCTTGAAATAACGAAAACCGAGACAAAAATATCCACAAGCTCAGAATTAGCTGATTAAGCCTCCCCTCTTACAAAGAAATGATAAGTTCAAGGCCTTTCCTGATTTAAGCATTCAAGGGCTGATTACTTCAAACAGCAATCACCTTGTAAAAGCCATTAACTTGTACAGAGTTATTTTTAAAGGTCTAGTTATCACATGGTTCACTCCGTTTGTACATTTCATTTGGACATTAAATGCAAGTAAATGATTGCATTTCAGCCATGTTGATTGAGATTTTCTTCAAAGATTACATTTTTTATTCTGGATAGGAACAACTTGTGGGATCAAAGACTTCTCAAAAGTTTTCGTCATCAATTCTACGTTGCATTGTTTGTTATCAAAAAACAACATGATTTCCAAAATAGAATTTAAAAGGCAAAACCGTGATTGAAATGTGACAAGTTTATACAATAAGTTAAAAGTAGTTGTTATTGTAGTCGATTGATAAACTAATTGTAGTTGATCTGTGCATGTAACTAAAAATAGTCCAGCCAATATCCGGATTTTGCTTTCGAAACCAAGGGAATTATTTGTAATTGAATCCAATTACATTTAGAAAGTACGGTATTTGACGTAGGTCTGGTTGGTTCCTCGAGAGACAGTTAATGGGAGTTGATTGTAGTGATGTGTTTCGAACCAGGAGTGCTGCCAGTTTTGACTCGGAAGTTTATTGCTATTTTATTGAAGTTATTATGACTATGAAAATGGCAAAACTCTGCCAAAAATCCAACTCGAAAAACATCAGTAGTTGCTTGTGGACAGGTATCATCAAAGAAAGCAATTGCAAACAGTTCGTGGGCAACGTTCCAAAGGGGAGTCTCGACATTTCTACAGGGTCGGCGGTCCAAGTGTAGATTTTTTAATTTTTAGTACATAACCAGGGTCTGTTTCAGATCTAATTGAGGCTCATAGATTTGTTTGCTTGGTAAACCCTCAAAAGTGAGACATGCTGGGATACCAAAGAGTCCAATCCAACCCAAAATTCTGTCTTCCTCTCCTTGAGGGACAAATGCAAAGCATCGTGCCAACTGTCCCAATTACTTCATCGATGTCATGATCTCATCCATGCCCAAGGGCTTCAACAGGAATATGTATATTACAACTTCTATTCCTTAATGCATTGGGATTCTTTGACTGAAAATTTGAAGAAAATCTATCAAAAACTACAAAACTTATGATGGTCTTAAGGGGTCTACACTTGGGCCGCCGACCCTGTAGAGGGAAGCAAAATGATTAATGGTGCTATCAAACAACTTAAATGAAAGCATGAAAAGTATTTTTGGAAGAAACCGGCCCTTTTTTGGCAAAATTCATAATTTTTCCTAGAAAATCACCCATTGACCTTTTTGGGGAGATTTTCCCAAAAATAATTGATAATTTGGCAAAAAATATCAGATTAGACAACTTTTTGGAGGTAAACTTGATGTTCTCTATCGTATTGGGTCATTTAACCAGCAGCTGACTGGGAGGTCACAGTACAAAAGACTGGGAGGTCACCTTTGTAATCCAGCTCCAAATATTGCACCCTGACTCAAACGTTTGACCTATTTTCGAACTTCTCAATGTATATTGGACACGTAAGAACAAAAATTTTGCGTATTAAAGCTCAAAGGTTGCACGTGTTTTCCACTTCACTGGTTCCACGTATTTAGATGAAAAGACTCGCGATCATGTTGACATCAAATTTTGGTGTATGAAGACTCTTAGGACTCGAGCCAGAGTCATTTGTTTAGGGCCAGAATGACTCTTGACTTGTACGTTATTGAGATGACCCGTTTAACAACACTAGGGACGACCCATTGAATTTGAACGAAAATATAACAATTGGTTCCAAAATTCATGTATTCATTCGAAAATCATAACTGAAAGACTGGCAAGTTTTTTTTTCTTGGCAACGGCTGCTTAAGAGAACGTACACACGACATCAACTTGGTTGAAACAAAATAAGAGTTCCGTTTGGAAATACCACTACAATTAATTGTTCACGGACGGTTGTTTAAAAATAATCCTTCAACTTTACAGTTTAAAATCTGATCATCCTTCATTTGAGCGCTTTCGTGGGTCATTTGAACTTTGGTTGTGCTCAGCGTTTGAGAGGCTGCCATTACTTGAAGTTGAGGCCGAATCATCATCCTCCGAGGACGAATCCCCATGTTTGGGCAAGAATATTTTCATCTTTGGCATGTTTTCTGAGCCGTCTTTCCTTTTAAAGGGTGTAAACGAAGGATCAATGTCCACTAAAGCTGAATGGGAATGAGATTTTGACCTCGACGAGACGGCCGAATCTGGCGAGTCCTCCGAGGTCAATAGACTTCTCTGTCTTTGGTGTATTATAGAGGTTGAGATCGAACTTGAGGGTGTGGCCTCTGGCAAATCCCCATTAGGACGTGTTAAGAGAGGTTCCTCTTCAAATCGCCGTTGGATTTGAATCACCTCATCCGGTTGAGGTAGAAATGTGGCTTTGAAAGTTGGGTTGGCTGCCACGCCTCCGCTATTCTCAGGACGGAACGGATTGGCCGATGTTTTGACCGGAGTCCGAGTAGGTAAATGCGTGAAAGTGTCATCATTGGAACCTTCAGCATCCTCTTCTTCTTCTTCATCAATCATCCTCGACACATTCACTTGAAGCTCTGTATCTACTTTGGCCGCCATTTCCAAGTCTTCAGCCGCATTTTCCCGTTGAAGCTCTCGAAAAAAGGCAACGATGACCCAAATACAGTAAATCAAGAAGAGCAAAGCTGGAATGGCCACCAATTTAAAAGGTCCCAAGTGCTCAAAGGCCAAGATAAGGGCCAGAACAAGACCTACAGCGGACAGACTGTAGGCCAAGATCCAGGGCAAAACCATGCTTTTGTTTCTTTGGTGTGAGCCGTACATGAGACAAATATTAGCGATCAAAAGGCCAAAGGCCAATAATGTGGCGACAACTAAAGCAATGAAGAAGTGTTTAAGCTCGTACAAGAACTGAATTGTCCAAAGAAACCCCAATACTAGGGACACGAGATTAGTTAAGGCCACGGCAATGGATCCCGTTTGAAGAGAGCCGCAACACCACGGACTGCGGTCCAGCAAACGCGTTCGTTTATTGGTCATGATGGCGGGAAATCCAATGAAAAGGGTTCGAGGCAAACTTTCCCGCTTTCTTCTTTAGGCTTGAACGATCAAGTTTGCACGGAAACAAACGCTTCAAAACAAAACCTCAATGCATAGATTCAAAACAAAGCGCAGATGGACGAATGTGCTCGTGTAAATTCATATTTTCAGGCCTCTGAATTTTGAGTGTAAGGGTTGAGTTAAGATTAGATTGTTTTCATTAAAGTGCAATATGATAGAATGAAAGCTGCATTTTTGCTTGTAGCTATTTTTGATAAATTGTAAGCTTCTTGTGGAGCTATTTCACGTCACTCATCATGTACCATTTTAATTTGGAAAGGCAATTCAAACTATGTTTGACAGCTTTGGAAATGGCAAATCTAACAAGAGGATGAAATCGGTGATTGACTGTTGTTGTTTTGGCCAATCCATATTTTAGACCAGGCAAGGTGGAAAAGAAGTAACTAAGAACGTACTTTGGCGGCAACAGGTTTCATTGCAGGTTGCAGAATGACAAATGTAATCAAAACATTTGAACTGTCGATGAAAGTCTAAATGACATCCTGAAAGGCATAGGCTTCATTTATAAACGAAATTTCACTCATTAGATAACTGCTAAAGGCATATCCTAAAAATCTTAAGGGGTTTTGAAGTCTCGAAATCCTAGGTTGCGTGACCGAAGTTTGGCCCTTCATGGGTATGGGCATAAAGGGTAAATGCTTAATGTACTTAAAGTCTTTAGGTATGGGTGCAAGTAAGGACTTCAGGTACAAGGTAGAAATGTTGAAAGATTAAATCTTTTGAGATTTTTTCTTGTAATGCTATTTGATCAGAATACTAATGCAAAATTTCAGACTGCGTGCTCAACAATTTTGAAACTCATGATCACTCAAATTATAACTATGTGGATCTACAAGTACATCATTTTTGTTCAAATGACAAATATTTTATTTGTATTCTTATTAATCTAAAGGGATTCCTTCAAGTAACTTTATATTTCACATAAAGTTATTGAAGGAAGAGTTCTGTGTAGCATGATCAAAAGGTGTCGAGCTCAAAGTCACGGTCGCTTCTCTGGTTTGTCAAAACTGCACAGGATTTGTTGCAATTCTTAACAATCCCTTTCATCCGGGCAAAACTCATTAACGTTGTTGCTGTTTTGTTACCCGGTATGTAACACCTGCCTATGAAAATATGGGTTCTAGAATTCCTAGTCATATCAAGTCAGATCATCGTCATCCTCAGCCTCCTCATCAGCCTCGGCTACGTCTTCGGAATCAAGCTTCTCACTATTGCTGTTTTGGCGCGAAAGTGGTCCGGAGGGAAATTTAGTTATATCGAGACGGTTTTCATTGACAAAATCCACGGAAATGCGTCGGGAGTTGACGGCACTCGAAAACCGTACAATGCTGAGGTTGGACTGATCGTCCTCGTCATATCCGTCCAAATTATCTTCGAAATCACTAAAATCAGAGGGTTTGATCTTTAATTTGGCCAATCTGGTCTTGTTATTGCCTCCCCCGCCTCCTCCTTTCTCGAAAGATGTGTCCTTCAAAGGCTCCACTCCGTAAACGGGATTAGGTTTAACTTTGACGGGCTTGATTTTGAACCGAGAAGACATTGGAGAACCCTCTTCTTCTGGGGCTGGAGGGGCCAGATTGAACCGGCCATTAGGGCGGGCAGGTTTTCCGTTTTCTCCTTTGGTGATTTCGTCTAAGGTGTCCCGAGAACCTTTGGGGGATTTTAGCTTGCTCTTTGGATTAATTTCATCTGACTTGATTGCCTGGTAATGATGAGATTTGGGCTCCTTGTAGATTCTCTTTTCTGGTGTATTGGAGGTTGGGGTGGGGCCCTTTTCCTCGTCTGAATCAAGCGTACTTCGTTTGCTTGCAAAGGCTGCGGCTGCAGTAGCCATGAGATACTCTTTGGAGTGCTTCTTCCGGCGCTTCCGAATCTTTTCTCTGACATTGAACTTCATTTCGGATTCATCCAGAAAATACCCATACATAACCAAAAAATCTGGGTTGCACACACCTGAAAAAAAGGATCAAATCGTTCCTGAAGACGCAAAGTGAGTATTAAAGAATTATTAAAACCCACCTAGAACCATGGCAGTGAGCCAAAGTAAGAATATAACACCAAATATTATGTCAAAGACAATGACCAAGACGTAGACCACATAGTAAGCATTGGGGTGGCAGAAGCGCTCAGATTCTGGATGTTCAAGATCCGGATAAATAGTGAAAACAAATCTAGTGGCATCTACGAATAGGCAAACCACGAATACCACAAAAACGTAGGTCATCGCTTGAACCAAACTCAACCCTGGATGAGTATTGGCATCAAATCTAAAGAAAGAATTGGAATGTGTCACTCAGGAACATTATACAAAAGTAAATTAGCACTTTGGTCAAATACCTTCCATATTGGCGTTGCAATCGCTTCCATTGGATATACGTGATTAACCTCAGCATGATTACCATGGTTCCGGCTGTTCCACAGAAGAAAAGGAACCGTGCCAAACGTGGTTCTGCGGGACATTCATTTTTGTACATGTAGCCTGAAAATGAATTCAAAAGTACTTTCAAAGGCTGAAGTAACTTGGCATGATTGGCGGATAAGTTGGCGATTAGTCCAAGTCACGATCGAGTCCAACGAGCCAACCCTCGTTTAAATTTACGATTCTAGTTGAACCAAAGTCTTGACAAGTTCTATTCGGTTTCAGTTTGAGTCCAAAATCTTGTTATGCCAGTCGAGTTGGAAAAAATCATGAAATTGTCGATGATATCAACTTTCGAGCAAACCTGTCGTTATCCATAAAACTAGATTTTTGTGCAACATACTGTATTTAAACCCTGCGCTTCCTCTCGTTTTAAAACATTAAACTAAGGACTCAATGGCTCAACAAATACAACGGTTCTTGAATTAATCTCCATTTGTTTGACTGGAATGTAGTTTTTAGCCAGTAAAGTTTTGAACCGCAAATTGGAAAGTTTAGAAAAAATCAAAATATGCCTTCAAACACTTTCAACATGGGTTGAAAATACGTTGAAAAATGCCAAAACTTGCAAAAAAAGATAACTGTAAAACACTTTTTGCTCAACCTTGAAATGATTGCAAAATCTGCATTTTACAAACAGGCTCATGTCAATTGTCTCAAGCTCCTCAGCATACTTAATACAGACACTTTTCTTTAGTAAAAATTGGTCTCTTAACAACATTAATTCAATGTACAATTGTAGATGTTCGCCAGAATAGGGTCAGTGGTTCAAGTGGAAACTTAAGGGTTTGAAATACGTAAACGGGGTCTGTTTAAAATCTCATTGAGGCTAATAGACTTCTGGAATCTAAAGTTTGTTCTTAATGTTCTTGGTTGACTTCCTTACCAATAACAATCATCATGATTTGCACTGGAAACGTGAACCATGCTGCGATCGAGAAAGCCTTTGCAGCGAACTCGAATTCGAAGAAATGATGCGTGTTCTTGATCAACTCTTTGGAGTACGCCGAAGAGCTATCAAAGTCCGCCTTGGAGGGCATCTTGACCCCGCTATTAATTCACTTTCTTGACACAATCAAGCTACGAATATATGGCCAAATCCCAGTAAATAGACCGGATCTCCAACCACATTGATAAGACTCGTCAGATTCCACCGGAATGTGTCACACTCAACATTTTTCAAC
This sequence comes from Tigriopus japonicus, assembly GCA_010645155.1. Taxonomy (NCBI): domain Eukaryota; kingdom Metazoa; phylum Arthropoda; class Copepoda; order Harpacticoida; family Harpacticidae; genus Tigriopus; species Tigriopus japonicus. The sequence goes on from CM021321.1 coordinate 3,487,357, forward strand.
GTCTTCGAGGAGAACTGGACTCATGTTCTCGCTAGAAAGAACTGAAGTTGATTATGATGAATTTGTAAGATTTTGAAGGAGAAACCTGTTCCTCTTCCAAATTTGTTTAGCCTACAGCTAATTTCAGTGTGTTTCTTTGTACCCGTAAAATCCGTATCAACTGTGGGCAAGACGTGTCCGCGTCAAATTGCCTCTAGCAAGAGCCACTCACCACAGACCCAAAGAGCCTCACAACTCACCTCTCGCCATGAAATGATGATCCGAGACGACAAGAAGAACATCAGCTCCAATGGCAACAAAACGTTAAACCTCCTTCGCACACTTGCTTACTACTTACCGTACTTACTCACCTACCCACCCTGATCATTCGAACTTTTTCAGAAACCAATACAAGTATTGTGGCAATCAGATTGATTGGCAATTTACTCCAGTTTGAACCAGTTCAAGAGGTTTTCATTTTTATACTTTCCGAGGTAACAGGGTTTGATAAATTTGCGATATTGCATAGATCAGTAGCTGAATGCTCTCCGTAGATACTAATTGGTAGGGCATTGTGTGTGGTAAAGTTCACATGATCGAAAGTGGAAGTGTTTAGCACCTTGGTGAGAACTCAAATTTCTTGTTGATTGTTGAGGAAGTGAAAAAGAGTCCAATTTCTTTGGTATGTTGTTAATAGACCTACATAAAATAGTTGAAATTGAAGTTAGTGGAGTAAATAGAGGGAAAGGTTTTTGGACCGATTCCTTTTTGACCTTGTCTAGCTTTTATCAATTAGTTCAAGAATGCAGTATTATTCAGTAAAATGATACCATTGCTTCAAATCTAGACAAAAAAACTTTTGTCGCTAAAAAGTCATTGGACTTTTTTGTCAATCGCCTCTAGCAAGAGCCACTCACTACAAACCCAAAGAGTCTTACAACTCACCTCTCAGTGAGAGGTGAGTATCATTTGACTATTTTTTCTGACCCATTCTGTGTTTTGTAACGCCGATTGAATGCGATCATTCATCAGAAGAAAGGGTGTACGGTGGGAAGTCATCATTTCGTTTAGGAGAGAGGAAAAAACGCTGAAGCAAGGAGGAAAAAATGTCCAAGTTGAATATATCGAAGTGAACCTTTACTTTAAAAAAGTTTCTTCATCCTGTTTTGATATCTTATTTTTTAACTTTCGCAATAGTTTATGCTGCTGCCAGACTATTACATCACCTCAAAAAAGCGTCTTACAAAAAATCAGCTACAAAAACGTATTCTGTAAGGATGTGCAAAAGTTCTTGTTTTGGGTGGGCCTTTCTTGCTAAAATGAAAAACTTTGTCCAGTTTTCGGAGATGGGTTCTATAGATTCTCTCGTTTTTTGCAGCATTTACATTTTCTCTCTCTCTTTCTTTTTTTCTTGTTGGTGTGAAATTGTCTTATGTTGAATGTAAGTTTTGATTATCATTAAAGGTTTCAACATCCACGGCCTTTTTATGTGTCAAGTAGTGAAAAAGTCTTGAGACCCCTCTTACGCTCAGCAAATTGATACATTTGATTGATGAAGTTGAAGTCGGACAAGTGATTTCTTATTTCAGACTGATATCAATTTACAATAACTTTAATTATTTGTGAATTTGGCCTCTATTAGCCTTAATGACGTCTTCCAACCGGGTCCTATAGCCTTGACTAAAGCACTTGCCTTGACAAACCTTCATGATATAGTCCTTGCGCATCCGCCTCCATTCCTTGTTGATAGAGTCCATGAGGGCGTCAATATTTAGGTGACGGTCCTTCCAGGCATTCTTCTCCTCTTGCCACCAGATTGAATAGTCTAAAGCAGGGGTAGACATAGGTGGCCTTCTTTGACTTCTTCATAGTCTTGGTGATCTATGAGAACACTTTTACCTTCAAGACTATCAAGTAGTCAGCTGCTGTAAAACGGTATCCAGCAGGGAACCAAACTGGAGGCATTTTCTCCCCGGTTGATGCGATGACCCCAATCATCATCACTGAAGCTGGATGCTTGGTTGTGGTGACCCTCCTGATCCTCCTATAGGTGTTTCCAAAGCAGAAAACCCTGTCATTTTGATTGTGAGTGTGGAATCACTGTGAAGATCCACAGTGAATGTCTTCTCATCTGAGAAGAAAACCACCTGATTTCCCGAGTGCTTTAAACTGTCCAGTTGACGTTGACAGCGCTCCAGACGGAGTTCTTGATGACGTTTTGACAAGAGAGGCATATCTATTCTTCTGAGTGACTTTTCTTTAGCCTTTTCACGACCTTGGTGATGGTGTACCTGTGCACGTCCTTCTTCTTTGCGTAATGGGACATTGCCATGGTTGGATTCATATCAAGGGCCTTTTTGACGTCTGCAGGCTTAACTTTGGCCGGTCTTCCACTCCTGGGTTTGTCTCTAAGGTCCTCTGCATCTGCTAAGCGATTTCGGACTCGACAAACGGTAGCCTTGCTGACATTAAAGGTCTTCATTATGTCAGAGGTGGTCTCGCCGGTGCAGACCAATCGGCCAATCATGGCTCTTTTGGTTTCCATTGTGAAATACTCGATGATTTTGTTGACAAATCATGGAAATACTGTGAGCTGTCATGCTGATGATTCATTTGCTTTGCGCTATCAAATATTTAAGCACTCGAATTCTCTTTAAAGAAACACATAAATGGTCTCACGACTTATTCACTACCCGGTAGTTGTAGGCCACAGAAAAAAAGAAAGCTCAGATTGAAAATATATAATAAAAATAATTATTATTCAAATATTCAGACACAGGTCAGCACCCAGACGGGGAACCCGAAACCGGACAGAACCTCAGCGATTCAAAGCAGGACCGTGAGTTCTATCTACGGTCAGATGAACTTGTCGAGGGGGGGCATGTAGGATATGCAGGCTTGCTCCTACTCCTACGGTACCAACTCAATCTTCATAGGTGGCCCCTTCATTGGCCGAAGCGGCCCATCTTCATTGAAAACTTCGCTGAATTCGCAAAAAAAAATTTGGATTGGTGTCTGATTGAGCTAAAAAATTTCGGATCATCGCCAAATTTTCGGACTTTTTTCGGATTTTGCGCCAAATTTTCGGATTCGGATTCGTTCGGATTGGGCAGAATATTTTCGGATTCGGATTCGTTCGGATTGGGCAGAATATTTTCGGATTCGGATTCGTTCGGATTGGGCAAAAATTTTCGGATTCGGATTTGTTCGGATTGAGTAGCAAATTTTCGGATTCGGATTCGTTCGGATTGAATGGAAGCTATCGGATTCGGATTTAAGAAATCAAGTTCGGATTGGATTTTGGGGACCTTTCGGAGCGGCGCAATTCTTCGGGGCACATAATCAACAACCTTTTTCTCACTGTGCTTACTCCATTAAAATGAAACGAGTGACGTCGGATCTTAGCCATTAGTCCCTTCCTTTGCAGGTGTATAAATAGTATTTATGCTCGTATGAAGCTCGTGCTTCAGTTTCTTAACAGTCTACACTACAATACAAAGTGTGACATTTTTGGCTCGGCTCTTCCAAGTTATGGAAAAAATATTATCCGCGAACAGTTGTGTTGATTCTATGTACTTTATTTACGTTCTCTACCGTAATTAATGGTACAACAATATATATTCATCAAATTAATATAATTTTAAGAGGATAGTTACGATTTGAGATCTCAAATTTATTAAGAAATCCTTGGCAAAATACTACTCTCGACCTGTCAAGTGAGGCGACACCAACGTTTGACTTAATACAACTTCAACAGCTGTGTTCAGTACGAACACCCAATTGGTAGTTGGTCTGTTGTGGTCTTTTGCCAATGTTCTTAAAAATGCTTGTGATAAAATTTTTGTACGAGTAAATTTTATTTCCTAAAGCAAAAAAAAGTTGAAAGTACATTTGTTCCTTTTCTTGTCCATTCACTTACAATTAGTTAAAAAACGTGGCATAACTTGATTTCTACGTTTCTCATGATTAGAGAGAGGCAAAACATACTTCGTTCCTTTGAAGCCTGAAACGAGTTTTAATCATATTTTGGTTTAAAGCATATTCTTATGCATATTTTGAACTATGCCATCAAAAAATCTTTGTTCGTTTATTGCTCCAAAACACACAAGAACGCTTTAAATCGTCAAAATTGTATGGAAAAAAATAAGAAATTGATTTTGGTCTTCCTTTGCCATTGTTCTTCACGTGTGTACGTCTATTTGTACGTAAGCAACACAAGCCACAACGAAACTTTTATGACATATTTTGTCCGCCTTTGCTTGTGATATTGTTCGCTTTCTCAACATGCTATTGACCTTTCTTCAGGGATGATTTGAACTCGCCTTGGAATGTAACTTGATACTTCACACGTTTTTTAATGCGAAGGCGAAATGGAGTCATGAGATCCATCGTTAAATTCATCTTGGTCATATTCGTTTTGCAAATCATTGCCTTGATTTTTCCACCTTGGCGTTTGGAAAAACTCAGACAATGGATAAACGAGGCAAGTACATCTTTTTTTGACAATCGATTGATTCTCATGTTCTAATACGAACAAAATGTTAGGCGGACCGAAGTTCCTGGACAAAGAGAACGTTGGAAAACCAGACTTCACAACGAGAATCGTCGTCTTATTGGGATTTGGACAATCCGCCGAAATTTGACCAATTTGAATATTTTTGGCCCGCTCCAGACATGTTTGCATATGTTTGGTAACATTGTCATTCGTATGTTTTCAATGTTTACCATTAGAATGATATTTTTGCTATTTCTATTTTGATAGGGTGGCAGATGGTTTTGATGAGGTTTGCTCCGCTTTAACGGCTTTTCAAAAGCTCAAGTCAAGTTTGACTCCTAAATCTATCAGGGAAGACATTGACTATCTTTTACTCTTTCCATTGGAATATGGGCAAAATGGCCAAACTGAGGATATCAAGTTGATTGAAAAATGGGCAAATATGGGTGGAATCCTTGAAGAAGTGGAGATCAAACTGGAGCACATCAGACGTCATCCAGTGTAAGTGAATGCCAATTTTTAAATTAACAAGTTGTTGACCATGCATCAAATATTCTAGATAAATAATCTAGATGTTGAAAATTTTATCTCGGTAAATATAGGTTACGAAAAAATCGCTTGATTACCCATGCCTTCAGTTTATTGGAGTACACCAAAATTATTGTCTTGAATGGCAATGGGATCATTATGAAGAACTTGGATCATCTGTTTACACTAGCGGAGCAAAATGTGGCACAAGTGATTTTATCTGCCCCAAAACTTTCCAATCAAGAACACACTTATGGCGAATGGAAACCATGTTTTGGTGAGAGGCAAACAGTGCTAGTTGTCCACATGCTACAAAAGTATCTCGAGTATCCAAAATCAATTCAGTTTAAAGTCTATCTGAGTTCATCAACTTCATTTCAAATAACACTAATGAATTGTGCTGAAAGAGTGGGCTTAAGCGCACCAAGATACCTCATGAGTTGACGCAACTTTGTCCTTTTAAGAGGTCGCGTGAAAAAATGACCTTGCTAAAATGTCGTGTGGCGTCATCAAAACTTCAATGCGCAGCTCCCCTTTGAAATAATCCAATGAAAATAACAAAACAGCCAACAATTTTTTTGGAAGCATCTGTTTTAATTGTAAACAGTTTTTTCAAGTTTGAATGGATAAGTCCGGTCCGACGAACTCAGCAGGGAATTTGGGCTTGGGCCTTTCGAAGTTTGAGTTTGTTACAAAGGACAATGTAATTTTTTAGCTTGATCAAACTTTGAAACGCCCAATCATGTACTGAAGAATCTATAATTTCTGTGGTCCGACCGTATTTAGCCATGATGACCGCACATCAATGCTTGACTTTGATTTAAGAAGCAGAAATCGCAAAACATCCGACAAATATTATATATACTATTTCACAAGTTTTTGATATGTTAGGTCAGCGAAGTCCATTGGTTGGCACCAGTTTGCTCATGTTTCAACCCCTTATCAGCACAAGAGACAGAATTATTCAGTACACAAGAGGGCAATCTGGCATCTGGACTGTTGAAGCCGCTGTCAACCATGAGTTTGCTTGCAACGACGAACTAAATGTGTTGCCGCAAAACTATCTCCTGGAAATGGTTTGATCCAACTCATGTGGTTTTGGAAATTTCAATTCTTATGACTGGTTTACTTGATTTTAGGGGTCGTTTTCATCTCAATTTGCCAGCTCACCAAAAGACTACTTCTTCATTGTTCCCCCGATTGAACCAGACATGAAAAACCTCTCAGCCCAAGAGCTTGAACTATTATCCGATTGGCGTACAAGACGATCTCAAGTGTGTGAAATAAATGAATGATCTTTTGCATTGATTTGCATTTTATTGATCCACTCACACGCAATTCATTTTGGCCGTAGAGTCCAACAACCAATCATTAGCATTGGGAGACCAAGCATCCCAAGTAGATACAATACCTTCCGGGCACACGGACGTTCCAGGATTCGAGGCGTATCCAGTGTTGGACCCAATAACATCGCCGATAAACCAGATTTGAAGGGCATCAATAAAGTATAAGTAATGGCCAAGACCACCTTGTTGTTGATAAACAGCCCGACCATTTGTGCCTGCACCCACTTTACCATAAACGCCCAAGATATGAGATGGTTGGGAGGTCGAGATCCATCCGCTTGAAGTAAAAACCAGGGAATCGCAACAAGTTCCACCCGTTCCTCCACAATCCAAAGGGCCTGAGATGGTATTGGCACTAGGCGTGGTTCCTTGGTTATCGGGAGTGCACCAGCAACTAAAACGGTAATTGGGATCCACCAATTCGCCGCTGGACCAAGTGAAGTAATTGGCTCCAGGATAGGCTCGACATTTGGCAACACATTCTGCGGCAGAGTTAACTTTGTCGTTGAGACCGTTATTCATATCGGTACCGACAATGTCAAGGCCATATTGAAAGCATTCCTCTGGTCCAGCTCCCTTGGGAGGTGAGAGGGAACCATGGGTGATTTGAACGGAAAGTAGGCAAAGACCTAGAACGATGCTTGAGCCCATCATCTTGACTCACTGAGATAGTTTTGAATGCAACACAGACCCTTATATTCAACATGGCTTTCACGAAGGCTTGCTCTTGCTCAGGTGCTTTGTACTTCAAGAATGCAACGTTCAGAAGCAACCCAGACTAAGCACAAGTTTGTTTGACGAATTGCATTATACTTTATCCGACTACAACAACGTTTTTCAAGATGAAAATATGCTGGAAGAGATCAGATCCTAGCGCAAAAGGGGATGCCCTTGACTGTACTAAGATTGTACTGACTGTACTGACTGCACTGACTGTACTGTAAGTTGCAAATAAAGTAGTCATCATATCCCTGAAACGAATATGTAAAGTACGATCAGGAAGAGGCGCTAAACCTAAGATTATTATGAAAAGTACGTTGGTGCGACATAATTATCACATGTTTAGTGTTAGATGGAAAAAAACATCATTTTTATTCAAATATATTGCGCTTTTGTTGTCTATCAATAAGGTGTTCATATAGAATTTTATTGAGCTAAGTTTTGTAATAGTAAATAATTTCAGTTTTGGCCGTAAATTTTCTATTAGTAATTTTTTTTAAATCACCAAGTAAACTTCATCACAACCCACTTGAAAAATGTCCAATATGTGTTTGGAAGCAATCACAAGACATATGTAGTCACAAAACGCTGACAAAAATTGTGCTTGGCAATAATGACAAATGTGAAAAGTCATTTAGAAAAAAAAAAACAAATTTTAGTTTTTTGGACAAATTAGCCAAACGTAGTACATCATTTAGATGGGATGCACCATTTATTAAAAATCTTTAATACATTGCATAAAATATGGATTAAAAAAAACGGGAAAAAAGGTTGATCCAAAAAAACAAGCTTTTTTCCAATCCAACCCTGCCCTTAGGTTACAAGGATTCTTTTTCGATTTTTTGCTCTTCCTTTCAAATTGAAAGATTCACATGTACCAATTGAGGTGAAAGAATAAGGATTTGTTTACAAATAGCTGATTACACTAATAATCGCTCGATGTAAGAATCATTCATATGGAATCAGCGGTTGATGCATTAAATCCGTCCAATGTCTAATTGTTTTCAAACGTTTGAGCTTCGGGTTCTCATTGACCGGAAGATTAATCCTCCTGACACGTTTAAAAAGTTCAAGCCATATCATGAGGACAAAATGACTTTGGTTTTTTGGCCTAATCTGCTGAAACACATCTAAACATCAATGTTTAACCAACCTATTTCTCAAACCCCAAAACTCAAATGATCAAAGAATTTGGAGAGCCTTTTCAAGGCTTTTTACTAATGCGGATAAGCTTGGCTATCAGTAAAATTCCAAAAACATAATCCTGGGAGTGTTGTTGCATGTGTTCACTGCACACAATTTTTTTTGTATGAATATAGAATTAAGAAAATGTTAATTAATTTATTTTTTCTTGACATTGAACAAAATCGATCTACAAGCAAATAATATAAATTAGTCAAAAGTGGTCTTAAAGGCATTTGAACATATGGTCCATTTTGCTTTTCAGCTTTAATTTGCTTGTATTTGTCTCTCTAGAACCTAGTGTCCTAATAAGTATTATTCTTATCTAAACGATCAGTCTAATAGTTCTTGTCATACAAAGAGTACGTTTTAGAGCTCCGTCTCTAGGGTCGAGGGTCAAAGCGAGGTTTCTTTTTGATTCTCATAGTTCAAAGTTGACTTGTTCCTAGGATCTGACGTTTTAAATGCAACTTGCCTATGCTTAAGGATCTTTTGTTGGATAGACTTTGTTATTTAATGATTTTTGACTTGAAAAAGGGCTTTTGGATAACTCTTAGATTTTAGAACGTAGGAACAGAAAATATTATGAAGCGATGTCTTAATCTGGTGTGCAATTTTTGGTTTTAGGGAGCATGAAACGTCTAGTACAAAAACGAATCATGCTAAACATGTCCTAGTCTAGTCAAATGCCATCAACGACAAAATCGTCGACTTTTGGGAAAAAATTTTGCACCTTGTGTGCAAAATATCTGCAACATTTGTAAACTGTGAGGGGTATTTCATATTTTGCTTTGAACGGGCTCACTGACATGAACCTTTACACCCGAGCACGGAAGCTGTGTCGTAATAATACACCCCCAAAACCCACACATACTTGGAACCTAAAAGTTACGGCAATAAGTCAAGGATCACTAAACACCTGGATGCCTCGGCTACCGGCAAAAGCCATTTTTCGAATTCGGTGTAAGACCGAGAAAAATCTTATCAAACCAAGTGTTTGATTGGTAATGCAAAGCTCACATGCTTAATTTCAACTTGATCGACAGAAATTTGTGGCAGTTATAGTAATTTGAAGCGTAGAGCACAGGGCGCTCTTCCGACCGAACATTTGCACCTACAATCGTCCAAAAGGACGATTGTAGGGTCAATTTTTCTCTCGTCTCCGCGCGTATGTATTGCGACTGTAGCAAATTTCGAAACGTTGTTTCTCGTGGATGGAGTAATGTACCATGTTGAAATTCAGCAAACGACATCCTTATATGATTGTTTAATCATTCTTTTCAAAACAAATTCATTTACTTGAATGGAATTCGATTTATAAAAAATCCACAGCTGAACGCCTGAGCGGAGGCTTCCATGTCTTACGATTTCATTGAATAAGTGCATTGTTTGGCACGATCAAGCTACCCGTGTGCCCCAACAGTTTCTGGAATTTTTTTAATCAGTAAGGATGTGGTTTAAAGACAAATAAGTGGGAAGTTATTTCTAGAACAACAATAATCAATTTGATGTGAGGTGTTTTCTTTTGGCAAGGTTCCACCTGGAATAACTGAAATTTGACTGTCCACTACACAAGGCGGATATCCGGAAATTTTTGTTGGATGAGTTACAGCTGTTGAAGAGCCAAGGTTCAGGTGAAAACTTGATATTTCCGAAGATTATTACTTAAGTTGTGCCCAAACAAACAACAAGTGACCCTGATTTCAACCTAGGGATGGGTGACAGCGAGCGGCAATTTTGCCCTCGACTCCAACACCGACACCGCAAGGTTGACACCCACGCCGACACCGGCATCTGTGTTGAAGTTGCCCATCAACGTCGTGGTGTCGGCCCCCAGCGTCTCCTCTCTACCAACTCTGTGGTCCACCATGATTCAGGAGCTCATAGATTCTTGCCCTTTCATTAACATTTTAGGCAAAGGCAAGGGACCTTAAATACTGCGGATAAACCTTGGTTGAGCCGTCCTAACTTTCCACTTTGGTTGATAGTATCGCAAATATCATTTCCTAGAATAGAGAGACTAGTTAAAGATCGATTGGATGTGCAGTCTTTTAAATCTATTCTTACATAATAAAAATATTTTGGTTCAAAAATACGAGAACTTTTAGGTGTAGTTTTGCAAGCATTTTTTACAGTGTATCTTTATGATACTGTCCCTCAATCACTCAAACAGCTAACGCAAAGTTAATCCACCCATATTTCCAAATGTCCTTAAAATTTGATCATAGGTCAGTTGTTGAGGTAGTTTTTAAGTATAGTAGAAGCATTTCTAGAAGCATTAAAGAAGCATATGAGGCAAAGTAGAAAAAATAACCATGCTTGATCAAGTTTCGCCACATAGGCTGCGATTGAAAAACGCAACTTATGTAGAAAAGCTTGATCGAGCATGATCGGCCGTTCTGGGTTCAAGCTGCGCTGTTTGAGGCATTTTTCCATTTGACTCAAGTTCAATGATGTGGGGAAAGACCTCTGAGGCTAGTTTTTAAGACGCAAAAATCGATCTTAAGATCGGACTTACAGTACTAAAGTACGATCTTGAGATCGACCTTTTGCGTCTAAAAAACTAGCCTCTGGGAACGAACCTATGAACCGGAGCGTTGCTCAGTCGCGCGTTAAGCAACTGTGTTAATCCATCTCCCCTGCTATGTATGCTACGTGTAACCAAAATTTTGGTGCGCGTTGGAAAAGTCTAACTTTCATGTAATAAACGTTTAATTTGCATGGATTTTCTTGCAAAAGTGACTTACTATTGCATTTTAATTCTAGCCGTTGTTGCCAAGAAACAAAACTTTTTCATATGCATATCTAAGGCTTGAAATTTCGAAAGAAATGCTTTCTAAACCAGTCAAATCTGGCCCAAGGTTAAGACATTACAACAGTCATCTCTTTAGCTTATTGGAAATAACTTAAGTGAACAAAACTAATCAGCAATACTACGCCCATAAATGTTGAGTATAATATATTTCAACAGTCATAGAAAAATGTTTGAGCAATGTGTGCGTAGTGACATTTCATATTTCCCATAATCGACCAAGCCATGTCCATTGCTTGAGGCTAACAGTTTAATAAGCTGATAGCTCAATATGTTCTATTTGATTAAGATTGCGGCAAGGTTTAGACAATTCAAGAATGAAAAAAGAAGGAAGAGATGAGCAGGGTTGTTTTGATTACAGTGTAAGAACTTGTTTTTTCCAAAGCTTTATTCCCTAGCTTTGGGTTTAGACTCTTTCCGTCTTAGAAGCAATTCATTTGGGCCATTGGATCCAACAACCAATCATTAGCATTGGGAGACCAGGCATCCCAAGTAGCAGCAATATCTTCTGGGCAGAGGGCAGTTCCAGGATTAGAGGCGTATCCAATGTTAGATCCAACAACATCACCAATGAACCAAATTTGAAGGGCATCAAGAAAGTACAAATAATGGCCAAGTCCACCTTGCTGTTGATAAACCCCTCGACCATTGGAACCCGTACCCACTTTGCTATAAATTCCCAAGATATGGGATGGCTTAGAGGTGGAAATCCATCCACTTGAAGTGAAGGACAAGGTGTTGCAACACGAGCCTCCAGTACCTCCACAATCCAAAGGGCCTGAGATGGTATTGGCACTTGGTGTGGTTCCTTGGTTGTCTGGAGTGCACCAACAAGTCAGACGGTAATCGGGATTGACGAATTCCCCGCTGGACCACGTGAAATACTTGGCTCCGGGATAGCCTCGACATTTGATGACACAATCTGCGGCTGAGTTGACTCGATCGTTGAGACCATTGTTCAAATCGTTTCCAACAATATCCAGACCATATTGGAAACATTCCTCGGGTCCAGCTCCCTTGGGCGCATTGCTTTTGGCTGAAGTTGACCCATTGATGACTTGGATCGACAATAAACAAAGTAACAAGATGATGGAACGGGTCATGATGAGTGTTTCAGGGACTGAGGTTAATCTGGGTATACAGTCAATTAAAATGAAGTTGATTATCTTATTTCATCTTTTATCTTGAAGTGCAACGTGCAAGGACACTTGAGAGGTGAACTCGGATTCTCACTCAGAATGAGCACAATCACTTTTTGTCCATTCTCAATCAAATGAGATGATGATTATGTGGATAAAACAACAGTACGTAGGTACCTACAAAAAGTAAACAACCAATAAACAACTAAATGAGTTAACTATTCAAAAATTAGTGCTTATATGATGAAGAATCCATATGCCAATTTCAAACGCAAACGTGGGAGTCAAAAGTTTTTACTTTCACAAGGCAAAAAATCATTATCTTACATTGTACTGTACACATGATATTTTTTGCTCCATTTATTTGTTTTTGTCAAGTGACAGACATTAAAAGGAATGTGATAAATAATTTAATGATATATTGATCATAAATTTTATTTATCTATCTATTTGTTAGTAATAATAATAATGTACTAACCAACACATATTCATGTCTTTTTCTGAAAGGAACCTTGCTTCCAAAAATTCTAGAGATGGCTCGGCTCAACTGACACTTCACTCATTTTCATCCATAAAAGTTAAAATCAACCAATGGTATTAAAAGAACTCGGATTGAGGTTTAATTTTTTGCTTGTTCCAAGTGTGATCTTTTTTATTCCAAAAGATGTTTGATCTTCTTCACTAAAACTTAAACTGCTGAATGCATTATGTTTGTACTGTACGTCCATCTTGTAAAGAACGTTTGAGTATCAAAATGAACAATATTGTCACTCAGCAACAAAGATGTTGATAATGAAACAGGTTGCAAAGTAAATATCTAGTTAAAATACTTAAACAAAAACGTAAAACAAAAACCATTTTTACTTTCAGAGTCCACACGTGGAACCTCATTTAGGAGCACACTTTGCCTATTTAATGCAAATTCAAATATTTAGAACTTGAGATTGAGTCGGCGTCAGTCCTTTGACGCGACATGCACGAATGTCAAATGCATGTTTTTTACGAACTGGAATCACTATGCAACAGTTGGCATATAATATGACATATAATTTCTTTTCCTTATGCCCTGTCAAACAGATTTGAAATTCACATGTAAACCACTCGAACATGTATATACAGGTGGATATATGTACTAGTATACATGTACTAGTGTATGTATATGTGTGCGTCGGGTTACCTTTTGACTGCTAAGGTTGATTTGATGGGAAGAGGAAGTCAACGACATTTTGTCTGTCAATCAATGATTTGTTTTATTATTGGTTCTTTGATGAAGATGTATCATTAAGTTGTGTCATGACTTAAACACTGCAGACAAAGATCGAGTTGATTCATGTCAGAAGAGTGAAAGTTGATGTAGGACATGCTTTAGAAGCACGTAAACCAAACAAACACTGTCTATTGAACCCAAATTTTCAAGGCACCAATATCCCATCAGTTGGGGCTGTTTGGAATAAATGTGCTTATGAATCTTTGCCTTGTTTCTTTTTTAGGCTATGTTTCTGCCTATGTCTTTCCGTCTTGTCACGTTTTTTAGGTTATATTTGTGGAGAGTTGCGTTTTTGACTTAGTTCACATACCCAGCGTTATGTCACGTAATGCCCTCAAGAAAAAATCCTCAATGGGTGAGTTATTAATAAAGCAACATTGATCCTGTTTTCAAGGAAAGGCTATTTTCTTAAGAGTGAAGTAAGATTGCAAAGATAACTTTTGCCTCTAAGTAAATTTCAGACCATCCAAAACTGAATAGCTATTTCTTTTAACCGGGTTACATTCTACCAGGGGCTGAATAAGGGGAGAGGAGGAGAGAAAGTTGGTTGAGGGTAACTCGGAACCACTTAGTCAACCAGATTCTCTTCCGATTGAGTTGTTGCCACCTCGGGAAGGTGGTGCAGGTGTCAGAGGTGGAGGTGTAGGAGCGGCCTGCTCCTCTTCCTCGCTCCACCGACGCCTCTGGCACTTGCCCACCTGACCTAGGTGGCAACAGCTTAAGAGGCAAGAAATCTGGTTGACTTGGTGGTTTAGAGTTGCCCGAAATCAACTGTCTCTCCGAATCGACTCTTTCTCAGGCCCGAGTAGAAAGAACCCATGTAAAAGACGCAGTTTTCCGTTACAGAAAGTGAAACCCTTGCACAGTGTTCAGAATGGTTCCCCAGGTTTGGCCATTTAAGTCATCAAAAGCCGTGACTACTCCATGTAACTTAATACCACAAACCACTAGAACCAGGCAAGCCCGTGATTCGAACCAGGGATGTTGTGGGTAGTTGGCCAATTCTCAACCCCTACGCTACGACTGTTTGCCTTATATTTGGAGAGTATTTAGTAACAAATTGAACGAAATTGAATGAAAATACATTTAGCGGCTGGTGAGTTATTTGGGTTTGAATGGTACATTTTTGAACCTCAAAAAACAAAACAAAAACGCTACAGTTACAGGAAAAAAAACAATTTCCCAAGGATTTCATTTAACTTTTCAATGTTGCGTAAAAACAAGAACTTTTTTAAGTTACAAGTTCATGTCAAAATAGCTCATAATAATTTGCAATGTCACTTAAAAAATGTACTAAAACAAGATTTTTGGAATAAATTCATATTTTTTTGCAGTACACTTTGTTATGCGTTCCTCCAAGATTGCAAATAAATATGTCTAACAGATTCATAATAAAATTTACGATTTCTTGAAAGATCATGTTCAAAATGGACAAAAATCAAAACTTGAAACATTAACAGAATTTTTCAAATTGTCAAAGTATCATCCAACTTTGATTTTGCGCCTTTGAATTTGCAAAAGATTTTTTTCTGAAATATATCTTAAGCGCTTCTTAGGTGAGATTTTATATCATTTTGAGCTATTTTGACAAAAACTTAAAAAGTCAAAAAAGTCATTTTCTATTGCAACATTAAAAATTTATTTGAAATCTTTGGAAATTTGTGTTTTGATAAAAATGTAACGTTTTCCGGCATTTTGGTGTCAAAAATGGACCATTCAAATCCAAATAACTCAGTTGCTCACAAATGTATCTTTAATTAATTTGAATTTTTCAAATAACTAAATGGTCTCTGAATTTGGATCAATTAGTTTATCAAAAAATGTTGTAATGAATAGGTTTAGGTAGATAACTTTTTCCCTGGAACTAAACGTATGTAATACAATAAAAGTAAAGTTGTTCCTCATTGAATTGTGACTCCAAAATGCCATGATGTCTTGGGGTATTTCGATCCAAACGTAAAAAGCCATTCAGAACACCATGTCTCCTCTCTTCTTAATCGGGCTCATTCATTGTTTAATCTTTTGACCTCAAGAAGCTCGTCCAGAGCTTGCAACTGACCTAGCTCTACTTGATTGAAACTGAAGAAGCAAGAGGAGAGAAGAGGAGCACCTCCTTCCAAGAACTACTGGCTTATCAGTCACAGACATGAACATTAAAGGGAGAGGAATTTTGGACAAATACATGGAAACAGTCGAAGTTTCTTTGAGTTTCCTCTCCACAAGCTGATCTCTTTCTCTGTTACGCATTCAAGTGAAAGGATTCCCACAACTGATCGTACAAATATTTTTACACTACAGGCCTATTTGCTGTTCAAGGGTTGCACGGTAGAGATGGCAATCCTGGCTTGCCTCAACTAGTTGATAAACAAGGACAAAATATTGGACTTGTGCATGTGTGTGTTTGATTCGTGAATTAAGTGGAAAGACCAGTGAATTGGCCTTTGCCGTTGTCCTCTGTAAGTTGCATTGGGAATTGCAAGTGGGAACAAAACGAGAGAAATATTTTTAAAAGAAATGTTGTTCAATGTGCACAACATTCGAACGCACAAGTGGACGCAAAAAAGAAGAGGTAGGTAAAGCGGTTATCTTTTACTTGAACGGACCTAGAAAGCGCACGCGTCCAGCGTTTGCTTTGCAAAAGGGACACCTACTGTAGTATGGACAGCCAAGGAAGAAGTTAAGTTAATGGGTTAGGTTTAAAAAGTTTGACTGTTAAAGGTTGACAAATCACGTTAGAAATCTCAAAAGTTCTCAAAAAATGGAGTAAAAACGATACAAAATGCAAAGGTACTAAGAATGTCTCGAAGAATCACGATTTTAATGGCGCCAAAAATGAAGAGAACCCAATACCGAGTCAACCGTATTTATTGTCCCATGCCAAACAAATAATTACGTAAACACAGTAATGGCGCACCGTTGAAGAAGAAATATCAGTTAAAGGAATATCCTTAAGTATAGCTATAGCAAGTCTAAGTGAAATTGATTGACTTAATTAGAAACTATGATCTTGTAGTCAGTGGTTACTCTCCCACTTAAATTACGCACGCTCTTTTCTAAAAAATCATCCTAGCTTTGACCGCACATTATAAAGATTAAGAGTGACTGAACTTTTTAGACGTAAACAAAATTCTCTTGTGAGCAGATGTTATTATATGTGTTATGTTGTTAGGCAACTCTGTTCAAGTTTATGATTTAATTAGACAAGGTATGTTGGGCGACCCCTGCACGTTTTTCAAAATCGACTTCAAGAGAAAGAAACACGTCAAAATCCATGTTGTTGTAAAGTTAAGGCGTTGTTCAACCACCCATGACGATATTTGATGAACATTTGGGGCAAAAATGTGGAAACTTTTTATTTGAAACGTTTTGGTTATGCAGTGTAATTGATTTTTGACTTGTTGCTCGCTTTTGACGCTTATTTTCTATGTATACAGGGATTGCTTTCACATTGCTTCCATCAATCGTGGACATTTTATTGAGATTAGAAGGCTGCTTTACAGGGACTTCAAACACAACTCTGACCGTGTCTGTCCTCTTTTCAATTTGATTAGCCTTGCAGGATTGTTCTTGGGAACATTTTGAAGAGTAGAATTAAGTGTAAAGATAAATATTTTAGCAATGTTTGTTCTCTGTTTTCTTTAGAATTTTGCAAATTTTATCACACAATGTAGAATATTTTAAACAGTAAAAAATTTGCACCGTATTGCGGCCAAAAGCTTGACTCAATGAAAGTAATGGAGTAGCTTTTCACGTCAACCATAAACGAATTTTGAATCGACAATTCAATCAGCTTTATTTTCCCCCAAAAAAATCTAAATATTGCCATTATCCCTGAAGAGGGATTGTTAAACGACTAGCCTCATTCTACTTTTTCCACTCATACCACTAAGGACAGGAAGTTTAGACGAATAAAACTATCAAATTAGACCAAAAAAGACAAATATAATTGCCTTATTAGACGAAAAAAGACAAATAAGATTGCCCAATTAAACAAAAGAAAACGAATAAAAGTTAGAAGAAGACGAAAAAACGAAGAAAAACTCACTAAAAAGACGTAAAAAATCGAATCAATTTGCCCAAAAGGCGAATGAAACTACTTACTCATAAATAGAGCCCGGGAAAAAACGTTGGAAAAACATCCAAAAAATGTCATCAAAATGTCAGGAAAAAGTGCAAAAAATGTTGAAATATAGGGCAAAAAGGGCAAAAAATGTTGAAATATAGGGCAAAAAGGGCAAAAAATGTTGAAATTTAGAGCAAAAAGAGCAAAAAAATGTTAAAAATTAGGGCAAAAAGTCAACGAAATGTGTGAGAAATGGGACTATATGCGTGGAGGACTTGAGAAGACTACTTAAGACAGTGTGACCAGACATCTGAAAGAAATAATGCCGTCAAAACTCTAGCTTAAAAAACGGCTTCACATAGCGGGGTGTTTTTATAAGCTAGACGTCAAAACAGTTTATGTTATAAGTCAGATAGCTCATTCATCAGACCCTTTGAAAGGCAATAGATATTAAAGTCTGAGTAAATAATGGCAACAGTGCCAACTTAAAACATAATTTACTCTACACATAGCTATTTAGCCCACGTAAAATAATCACGGAAACAAGGGTCACAAAGTTTCTGATGTGAACTTTTTCACAATAACAAAAAGAAACTTTAAGGGCACTTTTTCCCCTCTCCAAAGATTTTAATTGATTGGCATCGTAAAATGTGAAGCTGAACAATGACAATTTTAGCGGGAAATTTAGGCGGGAAATTTCAATCAAGCCTTCCTTTGATTAATTGGTCCCTCAGAACCGGTTTTGGGATGACATTTTTGAGCAAAAAGTACAAAAAATGTTAAGAAAATGTTGTAATTTTCCAAAAAAATGTCAAATAAAATTAAAATGTTTTATTCACGTAAAATTGGCAAAAAATGTAAAAAAAAAAATTTATGTAAAAAAAATTTCCCTAGCCCTACTCATAACTATGATAAAAAAGGAGACAAATTGAGTGCCTGTACAGACCGAAAAAGATGTTTAAACTGCTTTTACTGAACAGACAAAATGTATCTCCTTATTGAAGGAAAAAAATGTCTACTTGTGCAAAAACGGCAAAATCTAGAAAATTTAAAACAGGAATAACCTAATGGGCAAGAAATATTCAGTGGTACATATGTCAAGTAAAAACAAAAGTTAGAAAATGCCTCCTTTAAGGAGAGTTTATAGTAGAGTTATACATAGAGTGAGAATTACAGATACATCAATTGTTCTCATGGCCAGTAAGCTTTTTAAACCCAACAGTAATCTTTCATTTCTGTGTCTGGCGGGCAATGCTACGAGTCCAAGTTGATTTTTAATTGTGGATTGTTTTTGTTGGTGCAAAACCGGAATTGACAATCAATCAATTTATTTCCTTGGCTGAAGCTTTGACGTTGAACTTTCTTCGAAGTTATTTTTTGCGTGGAAATTAGAAAACAACGCGTAAAGAGCTTGAAAAAGACGAATAATATGCAAATTAGACGAAAAAAAATTCGCGACGAATAAAGGCTCAGAAGACGAATAGTTTTTTTTCGTTTCAAGTTCCTGTCCCTACTTATCATGCTCACTTCTCCCGCTTCCTTCTTGCACTTACTTCTCGCACTTACTTCTCCCACTTACTTCTCCCACTTACTTCTCCCGCTTACTTCTCCCCACCCAAAACCCCCTGTTCCCACATGGGCCCCGTAAAGCTTGTTGTCACTAATATTTTCCCGGTAGAAAATGCTACATTCTCCCAGGGGAGGGTAAGAACCCAGAACCAAAAGAAAGTACTGCTTATACCAGGGGGTTCCACTTTCCGTAACGGAAAATTATTTTTAGCTCGCAGCGCCCCATGATATAAGATTAACTCACGTGAAAAGGAAAATGTAGTTGCTGACAGACAATAGATGAGTTGCTGAAGACGTTTTGATAGTCTCTATACATGTATGCAGCTAATGACGCAGTCTTTTTGAAATCAGTATATGCAAGTTTTTTCAGGTATGTATCTTATTCCCCTGGTCCAGACCTATAACAAAAAATGAGAGAAAATTTGTTTCCCATTGGTTTGTGGGTTCAAAAATTGCCAAAGGATTTAGGGATATTTCGATCCAAACTTAAAAAAGCCATTTGAAACACGAAGTACCGTATATTTCACTATAATCTATCAAGAAGCGCTTACTTTCCTGGAATGGGATGCTATGCTAGCGGTGAGAAAGAAAGCGTAATAATTTGTTTCTACTGGAAATTTTTATCAACATGGCCACTTCGGGGCGGAAAAAGGACAAACTTATTTATGTTAATTTAGGTTATTTTTAATTGAGATTTGTGATTTTTGTTAAGGTTAATAAATTTCTAACCTTCGACCTTCGTCGAGTGTGTGTCAAAGCGAACAGTCCTGTGACAAGGTGTATGTCTTTGATTTGTACAGGGTTAGGCATAATTAGTGAAACATTAGACTTAAGCTCATGATTAAGACCCTTGTTTTGAGCCACAATTTCAAATGATACACCCTGACACGAAAGTTGTGTCGTAGTCATACTTTGAGCCTAAAAATAACGGCAATGCGTGGACACTTTGGCGCAATCAAACCACCCGTGTGCCCCAACAAGTGCCTAGAATATTTTTTGGATTAGTTAGGATGTAATTTAATGACAAATAAGTGACAAATTATTCCTGGAACAGCAACTGTCAACTTGATGTCCGGCGTTTTCTTTTTGCACGGTTCCGTGTGCCTTTAAACCGCTGTGAAAAAATAGTGAATGGCGGGAATCAAATTTTACTCGGTTTTCGAGAAGACTAGTTTTGGAACACCTCTAACCAAAAATAAGGGGAAAAATTACTGTCCGCCTTCATTCATCAGCTCATGGAATCTCAACCGTTCATCAAAATTTAAGCAAAGGGAAGACGCCTGAAAAAGTGCGGAAAAACGTTGAGCCGTCCACACTTTCCACTTTGGTCGATAGCATGCCAAATATCATTTCCGAGGAAGAAGAGACTAGTTGGGGACAGATTGGATGTCAAGTCGTTCAAATATATTCGTATAAAATGAAAATATTTTGGCTCAAAATTACGACAAAACTTTCATGTCAGGGTGTAGGTTAAAAACATACAGGGATTTCTCAATAGTTCACGAGTAGAGAGGTTCTTGAAACATAATAGGATACAAGAAAATGGTCGTGGAACCCTGGCCAAGGTGGCAAAAAGAGGGCGAGGACTCCCACGTTGGCCAAGGCCATTCATTACCTTTAGGATCATTTGAAATCCGGCTTGTTCCATGAATAAGATGGCCAAAGACTAAAATGCATTCCCATAATTGTTGGTTCGACCATAAAAGAAGATCAACAAGGGCAACTAGGACCACTTGGCTGTAGGTGAAGCAGCATGGGTTGATATCCAAGAGGAAAAATAAGTGCGTGTAAGTTGTGACATTGATATCAAAACGTTCAGGGCAGTGGTTAGGCCGAAAGGGTGGGTGGGGCATGACAAATAATATTCCATTATGTTAAAGTATGTTGTATGGGGAACCCCTTCTTAAAGCAATGCTTTCCTATTGGCCTTGTTGGTAAAGAGTTATTTCACAATATTTGTTTTTCACTAATTCTGCCTAAATCCGACAGGTCGTCACAATCCAATCCGAATTGAATTGAATTTTTGTAGTATCAGTGCGAAAATAAATTGAAAAAAGTCCAAATACTTCGCTCAACCCGACCTTTAATCGTAAATTTTCGTTCAATACGACCTTAATCCAAAAATTCTTGCTCGATCCGACCTTAATCTGAATTTTATCGAGTCTCAACATCACTCGGTCAATTCGTTCCCCAGATGAAAAGAAAATTGGACGGTTGTTTTGAAGACCATTTGCCCTTGCAAAAAGAACATTTGTGGTTTCTGATAGCTAGGCAAGTCTCGAAAGCATGGATTTAAAAGAGTAATTTATATTATTATATTTTCAATTAACATTCCTTAATCTTACATGTCCTTGATTGAATCCTCTTCACAAGGAGGAAAAAAGTCAAAGGTTGAGTGATAAATTATGTTCTACTTACGAGGGAATAGCTAGGCTATCCTCCTTTCCATTTAACACAGATAAGGAAGCGAGCACTGATGAGAGAAACGAAATATTTTCTTATCTTGTCTACCTACCTCCACATGTTTTATATACCTTCTCATATTTGTCCGTTTGATCGTAACCCAATAAAATTACCATGCTTGGCTTTGGCTGACTAGGGATGAATCATCACCTTCACCATGAAAGCTTCACGTTTCTACTACCTTTTGGCATGGATTGCATCATCCACATTTGATTCCTCCCTCCGCTCTTCATTCTTTCGCAGTGGTGTGCTCAAGCCAAAGGCTTTCTTTGAACCCTCTGAGGGCGTTTATGTAAACATTCCTCAACGAGGTACAGTAATGCTTGCGTAAGGCAGTGCTTCTTGCCCGCAATTGAGTATTCCTATTTCATCATCATTCACCGTCTATCTGAGTACAACAAACTACTCCCTTAACAAGATCCTGTCGACACGTGTTGTGAAAACGTCAAAGGACATTGTTGGCCCCTAATTGTTTTAGACAAGTGTCCGTCAAAATGGCCTTACCCAGTGCTTCAAGGTTGATTGTTTGCAAACTCGGCAGATTTGGCGAATTGAGGAAAGTGTTTGACAAAACGACCAACTCTTCTTCTGGTGCCAGCTTGAAAGATGATGAGGGTTCTTTAGATCCCCAAACCACATTTCATCCGGCAGCCTTTTCCCACAGAACGACCATCCCGAACATCAATTTCGGGGTGGCCTGTCCGCCCATTTCTAGTGTAAATAAAGGGAATACCTTGACGAATGATGGGTGTAACAAGAGCTCTCTATTGAGCCTTTTGCTGGAGCCAAAGACGTCGTCGTCTTCTATTGGATCAAAAATGACACAAAGGACCCTCCAACCAACTCCACCGCCTCCAATACATTCTCTGACAACCAATAGCAGTTCGGATTCGTTAAGTGATCTCGTGTCTGTGCCAATGGAGGACATTTTGCCCCAAGTTTCGACTGACTTCAGCGAAGTGCAAGTGTTGAATTCCTCGGGTGGAATGCTATTGACAGATCAAGTTAAAAAGGCCATCCTGAGTCTCGGAGTGGGAGAAAAGGTAGGAATAAATGATTTTCCGAGAGTTTCCAATATTGGACATTTTAAAGCTTTGCCCTTCTAAGTCTTTGGAAATGTTTTAACGAAGTGTTCCACGTCTGAAAAGTTGGCTAATGTGTGTTTCCATAATACGAAGAAACTTTTACTTCCAATGCCATGGGATTACCATGTCGAGATGAAGGAATATTTTCGTCCTCCAAGAAGGCAGGTCACGAACTAGCGGTTCCCAAAATTATCATTTCGGTTGGGAATAGTTCCCATGCAAATGGCTCAACCATTACTGAATGCCCGCTTTCTCGAGGGCTGCTCTTCTAGTGCTTGATGGGTTGAGGGTTTTCCAGCCTTTGGCCATTCTCGAGCCCTTTTCCTGAAAGGATCTCTGAATCTGAAGGCGGTCTACTACTGCTTTCCAATCCTGAAATTGGCCAATAATCGTAAGGTTCAGTCGCTGTCAATTGAGTTGCCAACTGGTTCCACTTTAACCTTGCCACTTTCTTCTCCAAAAGTGTTGGGATTCGTTGTACAAATTTACAGAAGCCCATTGTGGATGCGTTGATAACGAAAGCACTGTGGTTAATGGAGAGGAAGGCTCTTCCGGACATTAAGATAAAATTATTTGAACGTGCAAAATGAACCACTGACGGGCCTGACTCGAATGTTGACATGACATTTTCGTTTAAATTGTCAGACGAACAATTCCGTGTTGAGATATTCAAAAGATGTTGGGGAGCACAATCTCTGAAAAGCCTGCCTTAAATACTTGTCAATTCGTCGGCCACTACTAATTCTTGGCCCCCGTCGTTCATTATTCGAGCGTAGCCACGTGTTCTCTTTTGTCTTGGTACAAGACTCAAGGACGTTCCTAAGGGCTTTAACCGTCAAAAGACTAGTCGGCACTGGTTCAACGAGAACGTACCATGGGTGTCTAGAGTCGAAAATCTCTCTCCTTCTCTCTTTTGTGCGCCTGACTGGGACAAAGCCAATGCGTATGATAGAACGAAAACCCTAGGGCAAGAACGCCTTGAAACATACTCTACATAGATCGGGGTAAGTACCCGGCCACTTGGAATTATTTTGATGCGTTCATGCTGGAACATGAAAAGGAGGAGGGGAGAGAGAGGGCGAAAGAGAAGCCAAAACAAGGATCCAGAATCCAGACCTGTCCCAACAAATGTAGAAGCGCTTGACACAACGAGAGCAACGGCCGGTCACGTGAAAAAGGGACATGTATTCTACGTAGAGACGTTTGTTAAAGCTCGGCGGTTTAGGATGACACGTAGGCCATTTTTGTGTCACATTCTTGAGCACAATTTAGACGACTTGGCCCCATCAGCAAGTTCCACAGCAGGAATGATTGGGATTTCATCTCGAATATCTAAAGAATCCACCCTTGAGTGTTCTATTTTGTCAGGCGTTATGCTTGGTATCATGCGTGACATTTTGACAATGACAGGACCCAACACAGATGATAACAAAGTTTGAAAGCTCTTCGAGTTGGGCGTTTTTTGTTCACCTGTGTTCGTAAAGAGCGGCTAATGGAGCGGTTAAGTGTTCCACCATGGGAACATCTGCAATTGCACTCCGTCAATGAGGCAAAAAAGTCAATACCGGGATGGCATTCATCCTCTACATCCCAATGAACCGTTGAGAATGCGCCCTTTTGTTTTGTTCCTATTGGTTCCAAAGACTTTTTAGAATTTGGTCCAAGTACTCTGACCTTTCTCGGTCCCTTATTTCTCTGTTGATCTCACGAACGAACGAGTATGTTAGATGTTTTGAGTAGAATAGCCATTGAAGGTTTCAGTGAAGCTGATTAATAATGGAACCGATTCTCAGGCTCCCTTCTCGTGAGATGATCCAAGTGAACAACAAATGAATGAAGGAATGAACGAACAAGCAAGTAGAGGAGAATACAACATGTAGAGTTCTAGGAGGATTGGAAGAATCATGGGGTGCTGTAAATAGGACCAACTTCATTTAAATGTCCTCAAAGTTTTCTGAAGCGCTGCTTCTTCGATCCAGATAGGAGATTGGAGGATATAATGTGGCTTACTTTTCGGCTTCTCTCATCCGAGAAGCGAAGAAGCATCGTGGATCCACAAGGTTCTGTCTAAGAAATGAGCGGGACTAAGAACGATTTATGACTAGAGAGCATTGTGCTCAAGACCATTTTCTGGGGATCCAAGCTGGTTCCGATCCAGAAAATTGTCCTTAGTTCAACGCTGAGACTTCTTTTGTTCCCCGCTATGCTCATACTCACTACATGACTGTTCTTGTATCTTGAGTATTGAAAGGAAACATCAAGTGATGGATCTGCTCCACCAGAATCTTGTCATGTCAAGGCTCAAAAAGTTGGACGAGCAGAGAAGTGGGTGGCCCTTTTGTGGTTGGGAGGGACAAGTTCTTCATTGAGTTGGGCAAGGAAGCAAGAACTCACAAAATGACATTTGTCAAGGCCAAATAAAGACATTTCCTTTAGTTTGAATGGAACAATTTGCTATCGCACATGTTGAAAATGTTCCCATTAGTGTTCGAGTTGACCCCTGGAATGTTCCCTCCGGATATTTGGCAACTAGTGTTGTTTTCCAAGGATGAGAAAGGTCTCGAGGGAATAATTTTGGTTCTAGTTCATCAAGCAGGCCTTTTTCACGCGAGTTTTCCAACCAATATTGCAGTGTGCAAGTAGGCTAAGTTTACCACGTCTTCAAACGAGGCTGCTTTTGTTCAGAGGATCCCAAATACATCCTATTTTTTTGGGGCCTCCATTTAGGTGTCAGTGAGTGACGCTTATTTTGAAATGCGAGGATTCCGCGTGGTCATTTTCTCCCTCAACCGCGATTATCCGTCCTCGACAGGAGAAACAGAGAAAAAGAGGCTGAGGAAAAGAGCGCATCATCATTTAAAGAGGGTTGCCTCCCTCTCACGTTTGTCTAATCACGGCTAATTCTTTAGCCAAACACTCCATCTCCGTCTCATCTTCGTCTTGCTCGTGTTTTCAAGAGAGGCTGTCCGTCCTCGAGTGAATGTAGTGTACATTCATACATATGTATGGACTGTACTGTTCTGCGTACTGCCATGTTTGGGTAGTTCTTGAACGAGTCATGGGTGCATGCGGTATTGCTAATCTGAACGGAGACGCTTTGATAGACTCGTCGTTGGAACATATGTTTAATGTCTTGTCCACGGCCCAGAGAAGTGTAGCCAATGAAGCATGGTGCTCAAAGAAGAAGAATCACTTGGCCAAGATGCAATCGTCAGGACTTGTTAGAGAACAACACTCGACTTGATCACGTTTTGGTGACTTTTCTCGTTCCTCGTCGTTTTCTTTATCTCTCTCGTCGAAATTAAAGCGGCTCATACGAACGTATTTGTTGGGAGAAAATGCACTTGATTTGTTGATGCCTTGTTGCAGAACTCCAAATCACACGGAATCTGTCCGTTTGTGCACTATTATCTGATCCATTAGACAATGCTCACGAGTGTATGTGTTGTGTGTGTGAGTGAGCGAGAGAGCGAGCGAACGGGAGCAAGGAATATGGGCTTAAATAACCACTGGCAAACTTATATTTTTACTCTGTTTTAACAATCAAAGCTGAAAGAGGCATGTGCGGCCTGCAGAAACTCAATAAGCGACTCTAATTCTTTCACTTTCCTTGGCGCCAACATCTCCTTAACGACTTGCAAAACTATGATTGCCATATTTTGCAGGTGCTTTAAACCAACCCCCATAAACTTGCCAAAAACTTCTGCTTGACATCGGAATTTTATGAAATGCATGGACATATCTCCCGGATCAGAACACTTTGGGCAATTACTCCTTTAATGCATCTACTTCACTTTTGCAAGCGATCCTGCGTGAATTTAGGCCCGAAGATCGATATCAAGTTCCGTGGTTTACGCGTTCACTGTTTGTTCGAATCAAGATTCAAATGATCCGTTTTGTACCTTTCCAGGCGGGCAATGAGGTGTGTATTTTAGAATGTCCAGTTTCAAAGCTGTGTTTGTCGACGTGCTAGCCAGCACATTTAGCTCGACTTTCTTTTAATCTCCGTGAATGTCTTGAGAACTCACTGCAGAAACATTTTTTAAGATGGAAAGATATTGAGTGTAGATAATTACCGCCGGGCTTACCTTCACCTGCAGTTCGCTTGGATTTTTTTGGCAGTATCCTGGCTAGCCTACGGAAGTTCATTTTTTGTGCCTTATCAATCAAGCGCCTCCATCCAGCCTTCAGCCTCTAGCCTTGTCACTCATTTCTCCCTCCTTTCTCCATTTTAGACCAGAGATTATAAAGAGCTCTGCTTGATGCGCCACAGATTTACCGATCATATCAAGAGAGAAATGGCGGGTAGATGTTTTTTTCTGTTTTGGAGAACCTCCAAAGACAGCCTAACATACACCACACAGCTTCTTTCATTGTAGTGAGAGTATTAGATCCTATGAGGCAATTCCAAGCTGCCCAACTCTCGAGTTGTTTTTAATGTTGCTGTTGTTGTTGTTGTCGTCGTCTCACTAGGATGAGATCTTTGTGGGCCAGGTTCGGCTGCAAAGTTGTCCGTGATCAAGTAAAGACAGTTGGAGAGTGGAGATGCAATGGCAACGACACTCAATTGGTCCTCTTGAGGCAGAGCAGCCTCAAATATTTTAGCCTCAGAGGCATTTCCCATCAGAACATACAACAATCGTTCGTTTCGTGGGTGATTTCTCCAGGAAGTGCTTTAAGGGGAGGTGCAAAGTTTTACCGATTCTCTCATGAATCTACATTCTCAAATCAGCTGACTTGTTACGTAAGAGAGTGTCAGATTCGAGGAGAGCATTGCTGTGAAAGTGCTTTGTGCTCTTATGAGAATACCATAAAGAGTGGTTGAGTGAAAGTGCCCCTCCAAAGATGGCTCTTTAGCGGGTTTCAAGACATGTTCGAGACGGAGAGCGAGCGTCGTCTCCTCGCATCCAGTTTGATGGTAAGTGGTAACCAGCCACCAGGCCAAACAGGTTTGCCTCCAATTGGAATCGTTTGGCCCAAACCTGATTCTTGCAACACACACCAACCTATTTTGTTTTAACAATTTTCATGCCCGTCGCCAACAACAATCAAAACAGAATATTATTTGTACTCTTGGACATCATCTCAGTTGTTTGTTAGTTGATGTGTCTCAACCTTTGTGTACAGTATGTAAAAATACTCCCCTTTCCAAGTTCAAAGCGAAGAGCAGAACTAAGGAGTGGGAGGCACAGCGGCATGACTAAAACGCAAGAGAAAGACCGACCGAGGAAACTGAGGGGTCGCCATTGATTTTCACGGCCAAGGTTACTCGAGGGCCTGTTTCCTCGGTGAAAAGCTGTTTGAAGCTGCCACAGCAGTCATGTCTCTTATTTTCTGCTCTGACTCGCCACTCAAGGCTGGGACATGTTCAAGTTTCTGTGGGTTGAGTTGGGATAAGGTACCAGAGCCTTTGGCATACTGCTCTTCCTTCCTTCCTTCTCTCTCCATAAATGGCTCTTCTGGTGCCAAGACCGAAAAGAGTTGAATGGGAAGTGTGCGTGTGTCTTGAAGATATCACGTGATCACGTGTGTCCAAATATACTAGCGAACGAGAGGGAGAGCCTAATAAATCAGGCCCAGGCAATCTTTGAGTCCATCATTATCAGAAACTAGTTTTATCCTCACCTGGCATGAATTTTCACGGAAATATTGGGTCGTTTCTTTCAGATTCGATTGATGGATGTCCCTGAAATTGGGACTGGTGCTTCAGAAGATTCTCTTTCTGGATCCGGCTTTGATTTTCTCCCAGGAGAATTGGTCCAATCGGATCTCATTTTGACCCTTCATCCTGACTTTGGATCCGAGAATAATGGTCCAGCGTCGACCAGTGATGGGAAGACTTCCACCTCTTCTAATGAAGACAAGGTAGGATCCTAGAATAATGTAAAATACGTAGGGACAGCTCAAGAACTGTTCTAAGTTAGTTAGATTTGAAGAAACTCTCGTGTCTTTTGTAAGACGCTCTTGTCATGAATGTTTTGGGATAAATTTGGAACGTTGAAGGTCACTTTGTCGGACGAGTTTTAAAAGGGGGAAAGATCGCAAGTCTTGGTTTTTCAAGATAATACGCTCACATAGGAAAGCTTCTGTCGCCTTTCCTTAGAACTCAGCATGGAGCCCAACTTCTAAGAATATATTGGACTTTGTTCCACCCATACTAACCTAACCGAGATACGTAGGCGCCTTGTGTTTTTTTCGCAAATTTGGGAGCGTTACTAGTGCTCCCAAAGAACAGCATTATGTGGATCCATGTTCATTCATTGTGAAAGGAAGTCCTAGTTTATCGGATAAAACGTATGATTTCACTGCATTCCAGTGCGAATAAAGGTGGTGTTTTTAACGTTAACAGTAAATGAAAGAGAGGTAGTACAGTGCAGCAAAAAGGCTTTCAAGTTATGACTCCATTTATTGTGGAAGGGATTTAAGTGCATTGAAGCTCAAAAGTCCTTAATACTGACTGAAACTTTATTTTCTTTGAAGATATTTCCAGTTGAACCGTACTTCCAGTACCACCGTTACCGCCAAGAACGATGACATTTAGTCACGTTGCATTCATGTTCAGTTGGTCGAGTAGACAAGAAACACGAGATCTAAGTATAAGACGGAAGCATAACGTATTCCTCTGGCGAGCTTTGTAACGAGGTCCAAAGATCCTTTCTGATCCCATTGTTTTTTGAATAAGCTACCAAGAGACTTGCGTGATGACAGCCAATTCGTGTTGACTTTCTGCCTTAGTCCCACACAAATCTATCGAACATCCGGAGAGTCAATTCCTAACAAAAAGCAGCCTTTCTAAGCACCGGAAGTAGAATTCGATGTGAACTGTCTTTATCACCTGGCATTCCATTGACCGATAATTGTAAAGGAGGAAATATGGTCGAGCTTCAGAAATGTATACAGTCGCACATCTTGGGTGTATTTCCTCCATGGAACGACATGTTAGTCAAGTGGAACCATGTATGTAAATAATTTGTCGTTATAGTCAAAGTTGCAAATCGGTGGTCAAAAAATCGCTCAGCAATGCTGCATCAGTAATTTTTCTACTCACTGAAGTTGGCCGTGTTCTTTCTTCATGCAAGCTGAGGTTCTTCCCGAGGGAGCACAAATGTGACAAAATATGTGGCCTTTCGAATTGTATCTGTTTTACAACGACTTATTGATGCAATATTTGCAATGCATACATACATAAATAAATAGGAAAAGACACACTCTCCAGTTATTGGACGGTGGCAACTGCTGTCAAATCTTTCCTCTTGGCGGCCTTGAAAGAAGATAGATGGGATCTCATATTGTCTTGATTTCTTGGACATGTAAAATGTTATAAGAGTTTAGAACTCGACTTTCATCTTCGTAAGAATCGATTCTTTCGGGTCAACATGACGAGGCTTAAGACCTAGGAGCGTCTTGATGTGATCATTGCTTTAAGACACGGAGAGCCCTACCTGGCCCGACCATCGTATACTGTTCCATGGCAAAGACCAAGTTGAACTTAAAAAGGCTCGATTTCAGAATCCAAGGAAACTTTACACTTAACGACAAGGAACGACCTACAGTAAGGTCTCATTATGTCACGATTTGGTCTTCATCTTTTGGACGGGATTGGTTTCATGCCTTCGGCAAAAAGACTCTTATCAGGACGTTCCAAGTGCTTCACTGGTCCACTTACGTTTAGGAAAAGGGAAGTTGAGGTCGTAAAATTTGGTCCGTATCATTGAATGTCATGGTTATGGAGCTGCTGGCCAATACGGAATGACAAGAATAGTTCCGGGAGCCAAATTCGGGTCTGGCCAAGCTCAAATGCAAGTGTCAAAACGACCTTGGACCCCTTTCGTTAGTTGGAGACTTTCGCATAGACATAAAACCCCATTCCTAAGTAATGGTAGCAACTTTGGAGCTTGTGTGATTAGACAATATTTATTGTGCCAATTAGAGTATGGTCATCTCAAACCTTCGTCGGAGAGAAATTATCGTCCAATTTGGCTGTCCAATTTCACACATCTAGAATGACCTTGAAAAGACTTGAAAACCTCTCTCAAGAAATAAAAACTCCCAACATAAATCTGATAAGTGGCAACTTTCGTATTAGAGAACAAATCCTTTTTTGGGGGGGACAAAATTAAGGAGGTTATTCTCAGGAGAAAAAAATCCGAAAAATCATTGGACTTATCAAATGCCGTACTTGTGAA
Organism: Tigriopus japonicus; assembly: GCA_010645155.1. Taxonomy (NCBI): domain Eukaryota; kingdom Metazoa; phylum Arthropoda; class Copepoda; order Harpacticoida; family Harpacticidae; genus Tigriopus; species Tigriopus japonicus. The sequence goes on from CM021321.1 coordinate 3,518,191, forward strand.
CTAATCTTTGCGGTGGCTCGACCAAATTATGTCGAACAAAATGTTCACGGGAAATAGGGCAATTGAAGTGTGGCTTTGTTGTGTCTTTTCATGGAGCGAGAGCGGGGACAAGTGTCACGGCTAGCTCGCACTGTGCATGCACTTGCAAAGAGACAAAATTCAGCATAACTCAAGCAAATGTGCCAAAATTGTAACATAATGTCTTATTTGACGTAGCTAGAATATTTTTATATTGCTAGAACAAGTCAAAACAACATATTTTCCACAATTCTTGAATTATGCCAAGTTTTGTCTTTTTGCAAGTACATGCACAGTGCTGGTTGGTCGTGACACTTGTCGACGCTCTTGCTCCATGAAAAAGCACAACAAAGCCACACTTCAATTGCCATATATGAAGTTGGAAAAAGACGATAAAACTTTGCAAGCGAAGTCATTGATATTGATCTCATTTCTTCAGTTTTGAATGGTCGCTTTGAATGGTGGAAGTCCTTTCCCAAAAGATATTTTGGATGCACTTTCTCTATCCCAGCAAGTTTATACGCGGATTTATTGGATGCTTAAAACTCGGTGCATGTAATAACAGGAGGAAATTTGATTGTAAGGATTCTTACTCGTAGCATTTGAGCGATTCCTTTCTTCGATAACCTTGAAACGTGGAGGTAATCTCCCGGTTCAACTTCGAAGTAAACTAAATTAAGAAACCTGAGGCTAGTTTTTTAAGCGCAAAGATCGATCTCAAGAACGAACTTACAGTACTAAAGTACGATCTTAAGATCGATCTTTGCGTCTTAAAAAACTAGCCTCAAGTCTTTATAAACACTCCGTAAGCTTGAAACCTTCAAGTTTAGGAACCATTTAGTCGAGCCTGAGGACTACCTAAAGATTCATCTTTAGAGGTATAATTTGATCCCGGGATAAAAGAAGAGGTTTCTGAGGCTGGATCTCGTTCCTATGGGCACTCCTTGGCCAGGAGGTCAGAACTTTTGTGCAGAAAGCTCAGCAGGTTTTATAACAGCCTCACACAAAGTGTTGGAAAGTATTAGTAGAAGTGCTCACTTGCCATTCTAAGCAAGTCGACCAAAACGTTTTTTACTCTTCAGGGGTTTCATTTGGCATTCTGTGTATTTTTATTAATTTCACTTCCACTTGCTTTTGCAAGTCTTTATCAATAGTTTTCGTTGAATAACTTACTGGGTGTCCCTTCTAAATAGAGATCGAAAGCTTCCTGCCTTTAGTGTGATGGTTTATTTTTAGTTTCATGCTTTTGGTTTATACAAAAAAATGTTTTATTCAGGTTTGCTTTTGTCAAGATGTTTTATTTTTAATAATTGTTTAAAAACGCTATAAAAATTACCGAAAGTGGCCTTTGAACTTCACTGCTCTGCCAAAAAGATGGGGTTCCTTGTCATTTCGCACGGCTTGTCCATAGTTATTGTGAAGATATCTTTTCTCATTTCTGGAGTAAGGATGAATGTCTTCATTCAGCGCCAGGCCTTAATAATGTGAACATTTCCATTTAATTCATTCTGGTGAGGCTTTGGGTCAACCTGATCGAAGTGCGTGCCTGTGCTGAGGATGCGGTTGGAAGATTCAAGGCCATGGTGAAAACCAAAGGTGGCCATTTTGGAAATTGAGCTATTGTTTGCCAACGTAAGGTATTTAGGATTGGAATAATGTGACATCACTTTTGATTGAAGTAATAAGTGAGTTATGATACAAAAACCGAGTCTCAATTTAGACGGCACACCTTGTACATACAGGTTTGTTGCAGACTTTTGTAAAATACATCCTTCAAGAAATTACGTTTATTGATTACAAGCATTCACGCTTGTCTGAGATGGTAAATACCTTGTTAGCGTGTTCTTTATCATGCAGTGAAGTAAAATTCTAAAGGAAGCTTTTGAAGCCTAATCACGTTTTTCGATTGATCACGTGCTTGGGTTTGGGCCTAGACTGTGGAGCGTGTCAAAGCCGACCTTTGTTGGCTTTGAAACTATCAGAAATTGCCAACGTATTTAACCTTTTTTCTCAAGGGAAACGCATTCTCAGCAGAAAAAGAAAAGTCAAATTCTTGGAATCATTTTGAGCTCTATGAAATCGTACTTTAGGGTACCTCAGCCGGGTCCCTTTGAGAGAGAAAGTGGCCTCACTGGCTACCCTTTTGGTGGGACCACGGGATCTAGAATTGATGTCATTGAGCTTGGGGCCATTTTATGACTAGAACAGCATGCATGGCCCAGTGAGAAACGAAGAGGGAGAGTTGAAGTTCCGTTTCCGAAATCAGATGTAAGTTTCTTCGAAATGAGGCGAGAACGTTGTTTGAACCCGCGTTTACTTAAATACACTCGCTGTCAAGGCGCTGTCCATTTGTCCGGCCTTCCCAAATTCTACCATTAAAATCTCATCCCCCTCGTCGAGTGGCTGGCGTCTGGGACCTAGAAAGGCTTGTCTTTAGCTACAATTCCATGTCTTCGCACTCTTGGCACTCGTATGGTAACAGCAGTAGCGACAGTGGCAGCCTTGATCTCTGACCAAGACCTTCCGGGCGGGAGCGCATGAAGCGGTCCCTCTTCCCATCCCACATGGAACAATGGCCCATCAAGCTTAACGTCTGCTACAGGGTGATGATCCCAGTCTCTCTTTCATTGTGCTTGATATACTTCTTTTTGAAATAGATCTCCAGTTGTAAGCCATAGGAGGCGGTGCAGATAAAAAAAAGAAAAATCGGACAAATATGAACTCTGTTCCAGTTGTATATCAGCCTTTGATTGTTTTTAGATATCCGAACTTGTTGTGCCTGAAAGGGAAAAGTGTGAAAAAGGTGTGAAATGTAGCTACCCTGAAACTTGCCAGACATTTTGACGTTGGGGAACTAGTCTGAACAGAACGGCTCCTCCCTTAAAGGTCTGTGCCAAGAACGTGGGAGAACTAGCTAGCTTCTAGGCTGTGACCCTCTCGGAACGAGAGAAAGAGAACTCTGGAAAGACTCAAGACGGCCTTCCCTAGTGTGCTTCGCTCGCTTGGTCCACAAGTCAATGCTGTCATGCCGGACCTCCCCGGCAAAAACAGAGGCTGCAACAACGATGGTGGGAAAGACTCGGAGGACAAGGAAAACGAACGTCGGGAGAGACTCTCTATGGAAGCCGACGATGCACTTCTCCTCTGCCTATTGAAGTTAGTTGCTGTGTGTTTGTGAGAGTCAACGGGGATCACAGAATTCGGAGCGAACCAAAACAAGTCTTTGAAGTCCGACACCAAGTTTTGATGCCGGATTCTGACAGTTGTCAATACTCAAGCACGAGAGTGAGAAAAAATAATTGAAATAGTGTGAAACAACGAGGACATTATTCACAAACGATAAATATCTTGTAGATTTATTCCATCCATTTCAACCACATGAACAAAAAAAACCATCGAACCCTGAAGAGACGAGAAAATTGTGGTTTATTGTGAATGCATGTAATCGTTTATGCTTTTTGACTCTAGAAAGACAACGACACTTCATTGAAGTGCCTAGAGCAAGTGTGTTGAAACAATCTAAAACCATCATCGTGGCCACACCAATGAAACTCGTTTGAGAGTCGTGATTTGAAGCCGAACGTTACACGCCACTTTCGTGAGAGGGTCTCTTTTTTTTATTCCTTCAGTGACTCCCTCTCCTCAATAGATTACATAAAACTCGCGCAAGACAGGAATAGACAAAAAGCGATCTCGTTTTTCACAAGGGAAAGTTTTGGTGAAAGTAGTTTTTTCACAATTTTACCTGTGGCACTTGGGCTCGATCTGCGTCGATTGTACGCGCTCCCATCGTCCACCATCCATAGTACTTTGTACGTCCCCACCACCACAAGCACAAGCTCTGGCCTGCTTGTTCTACTTGCTCATATGCCTACGTACATGTTTAAAAAACGTAACTAAGGACTGGTTTTCCATCGCAAGCATTGCCGCTTCCATTGGTACCCATCTCCACGATCAACCAGCTATAATAGAAGCAAGTTTCAGGTTCTAAGGGACCAAGCAGAGACACCGATTTTCCAGCCATCCAAGTAACCCGAGTGTGCAAGAGGAAGCTGAAGGCAAAGATTGTGTCGACCTGACCTGACTGCTGGTCCATCCTTGGATAGTTTCTAAACTTTGAAGCATCACTTTCATTTCGATCCGAGAGAAGACCCTTGTGCCATTTGGCTATGCCGATTGGTGTCTTACAGAAGTTGAGAGAGAGTACATTGGCGAGTCCGCGTTTGTCACCTGTGCGCTTAGAAAGGGGAAACCATTCTGATCCTTCGGCCTGGTAACCTGAATTTTCCCAAACTTGCACCAGAGTCTTAAGTGTGTGACCTAGTGAGTGCGTGAACGAGGCAGTGAAGGGAAAGAAACCCGGTGAAACCGTCCTTCCCACCCCGGTTAGATCATTATTATCGTCGTCATCATCATCAACAACCAAACCACGCAAGCCGTCCGACACAGGCCGTCATTATTATCTTCCTCTTTACTACATACACTCAAAGTCTGTGAAACTGAGAAAAAGAACTGCCCGGTTTCTATTTTAGCTGAGCTTCTTCTTCACGCTTCTCGCGGGCGCATAATCCGCTGGCACATTAGCCACCATCTGATAATGTCTAGCCTTTGGTGAAGAATTCACTTGGTGTTTGGTGTCCTGGGAGTAAAGAGTTCGATTGAAACAATCTCTCTTTACTATTGTACAGTCGCTCTACCTATCTCTCTGTCCTTTTCTGTTCTCTTGTGGCCTCTTCACGGCCTTCTCTTCTCTTTTTTTCTTCTTCTCCTCTTCTAGAACTCTCCTTTCGTCTGGTCCTTTTCCAGCCCACATTTCCCTCTTCCCTTCCACGGAACACACATTGGAACGCGAGAAAAGCCTTGTCAGGAATCTTTGCATCCGATTTTTGTGTCCACATCCCTCTCTTTCATTACCGTAAAGAAGCTGAAGTTCCACCGGAGAACAACCAGTGTCGAGTTATTACTAGTCAAACAGAAGAAACACGTCTAGTCAAGACCATCAACCACTCATTTGTGCCATTAGTTTTTGAACCGTCACTACCTACTACACTAACGACAACCCCCAAATGAACGTTTGGATGATTGCAAGATTTACTCAAGGAAGAAAACCGCAGTGTTCAACAAAACCCGAGCAGTTCTAAAGTGTATAAAAGAAGACGTGATCTTGATCGTTTATCCCAACCATGATACCGGAAGGTCATATGACTTTAGACTCTATTCTGGAAGGGATCTTGGACGATGAACATGTGTCGTCGGACAACATTATCTCCAGCTCTCCATCGCCGGGGTCAGATAACTCTGCACTTGGATCTCCCGGTAGCAGTGGGTCTCGAACCAACAACTTTCCTGCCTCAACCACTCTCATCCTTCGATCTTCATCGGAGCGGCTGGACCAGTCGCCCAGCTCATCTAGTCTTTCACCTCCAAGTACTGCTGACATCACGCTGGATCCAATCTCAAATATCCCATGCATCTCAATCAAAAGTGAACTGCCAGACTCGTGCACCATGGACATCATGGTAAGTTCGCCTGGATCCCACCAGCTCTCTCTTAAATCATACGTTTGTCCTTTGGAGCCAATCGCCGAGATTAGTTGGACACTTCATTTTGCAATTTCACACAGATATGAATGGGTGAGCAAAAAGGGTATGAGAATGTCTCCTCCAACACTCTTCGTTCCGCTCACGAAATATGCCAATTTTAGGCCATACAGTACGACTTGAGTGAGGCCTGGATGAATATCAAGGAGAAAGTAAAGTGGAAGAGTTGAGTCGCACTCGTGATTTGAATGTTTAGAATTCCTTCTCCAGATTATTAGTGTGAGAAATGGGCATTTTTCGAGATCCTGAGACCAAGGGCGTGTTACTACTCTTGTGAACACGTGTTTTGTTGTTACCCTGGCTGCTTTCTTCCAGAGAAATCATTGAGCTGACCCCCCCTTAATTTCATACGTGCCCTTCACTTTGTTGTAGTAGATAATAATCGGTTTGGATCTTGGGGGGTTCACTTTGTACTAACATATGGATAGAACTTGCCACAAATAACTCAATCAGAGGTCAAGCGCCCTCAAAATTAATGAACCTAAGATATATATCGTTGCTTCAACTCGTTTTCAGTCACAGGGATAGCTAATGAGTTCTTACTTCGCGTGGTCCACTAAGTTTTATGTTCTTTCTGGCCATCGTACTAAAGATCGAGAGGAAAGGTCATGAGACTTTGTTTGTGCCTGCGGAATAGGTCTCGTGTCTAATGCGACTACTTTCATCTATCCATGGACGTGAACACAAAGATGATGGCCAATTAAAAGGCAGTCATTTGTCACCTCAGATTTTAGACAGCCTGATCATTTCGGTCGTCTACTTTTGCCACACTTTGAAATGTTGATACCTGTTCAATTTTGAATGGCGGTCCGGCTGGCCTTGCCTTAACAGTTTTTCAGTAGCAGAACTTTGTAGGTAATTTAGGCCCGATTATTCATTAGCGTTGCAATGGATCATTCTTGACAGCAGGGTCGAAGTACATCCGTCAGCGCCTTCTTTTGTTCCAAAACTGTCTGGCTGATAATGCACCATTTCCCAGGCCAATAGAAAAATGAAAGCAAGGACGTGTCACGCCCAAACGCAAAATTTCTTCCATATTGAGCAAAACGCAAGTGACCCTGTGGTCCGCGTTCAGTTTAGGCATGTACAATATTGCTTTATCGTTGTCGGTGCAAGTTTATAATTGTCGTTGAAGTGGTTTCACAATTGTGATTTAATGCCCCACCCGTGATTGTGGGATTAATATAATCCTGTTCGAATCTCTCTTCATATGATCCAACCCCGACGATGAAAACATGAGATAAAATGGAAGAGTTCTAAGGGTAGAGCAAGGCTACTATCATAACTAGTACGTATGACCTGGTGTCTGGCACTCTGAGTAATCCTCTCGTCTACTTTCACCAAAAAGCCGGTTCAAGTCCAACCGATGTGTTCACTCGCTCTCGCTATTGTGTATTTACAGCATGTAGTATACCATGCATTCTCCCAAACTTGCACAACTTGTTTTGTGTAGAATACGAGGAGCAGGCAGTGGTTCGCTCTCATGACACTCGTGGTCGGTTTCCATGCCACCTTCTCTTTCTTTTTCGTCTTCTTCTTCTTCTTCATCCTCCTCCTCCCCCTCCTCTTTCTCCAAGTCCTCGTCGAGGATTGTTTATAGCGAGCCCGATTCTCTGGATATTCTAGCAGTCAAGGTGGAATCCTGAAACTTGGAGCTCATTGGTTTCACAATATTCGTCTTGCCAAACCAGAAAGAAAGAAGAAAGAAAGAAAAGGAAAGAGACGAGCTCCTCCAACCACTACCATCCTCATCGAAAGGCCTTCTTCGACTTGGTTGGGAGTCTTGAAAATTGGAGAGGGAAATCATAATTGAGAAAAACATATTTTGTTTCTGTTTCAAAGCGAAATGAGAGAGAGTTTTCCAAACAAGCAAGAACATCATCAGACATTACGAACAATATTAGCCAATCTAAAGCGCTTTGTGAGTGAAAGAAATTCGGTGGAAGGCTCGTTTTGAAATGGGATAACAAGCCTGGCGGGAAGTTGGGAATGATCCATTAATTGCTCTCTCATTTCGTCATTACTGGATATCCAACGATAATCTAATTACTGGGCGTGACTGAATTCCCTTGACTGTTCATAACAATGATGACAATCATTTCAATTGTCTCCCCCCTCTAAACTTAATTCTTGCATATGTACGACGGGCTTTGTCAGGCACAAAAACGCAAATACGCATGTGGTGAAGCCATAAAGAGGAATTTGATCATGATTCCTTCCACCACCACCACCACCATCATCATCATCATCATCATCACAATTGCGAGTGTCTCTTTTTGAGGCGGTCGTGCATGAAACGCGTATGTTTGATGGGTAAATTGGAAGCCGCGAATATTTGTCAACTCGTGTCCTCGGGACTCGGGGGGGAAAGTGATTGAAATTCTGAATCGTGACTATGCCCCGGCCCCTCAGTTTTCAAGTCAAAGTCTAAAGCCTGATTCGGAGAAATCATACCGTAGAAATCATACAGTCAGGTGCAGTATTCGAATATAAAATTATCGCCTCCATTATCGATAGACGGACTGCATTCAAACGAAAGGAAAGTTTGGTGCACGAGCTCAGTTCGCTCGTTTCTTTCTGTTCGTAATAATTACGTTTTGCTCATCAGACGCTCAGAACCTGGCTGGCTTCGTTCGAGCTTCTTGCCCAACTTTTCCCCTCCAAATGATGAGGTAACAAATTTACCTCCAAAAGTTGCGAGGATTGGCCAGGGATGAAGAGGCAGGCACAGAAGTCACGACAGACAGCTCTTAAAGGAGTCAACCACATAATGCTCTGATTTGATTTTTCTTTTCTTCTCCTTTTTTGTAGATGGACTATTCAGAGAGTCAAAGTTCACCCTTGTCATCGGATCAAAACTCCCCCAAGGAGATCAAGCTCTTTGATGGGGACAACAATCTCGCTCTTCAGACCCATTTGCGCCAACTCTCATCATTGGATGGCTCAACCGGGTCCACCGTTGTGCGCCCTAGTTCCTCGGAAAGTCCCGATCAACATCATTGCTCTTCCACCACACAACCAATCATGGATGGACACCACCTTCTCTCAGCAGTAAGGAAGCCCTATTAGGTCATATGTAGATAGACGCGATATTTTTGTCCCCGACAAATAATTACGTAACAATACACGACAACAGCACAAAACGTTGCTGGACGACGTGTCGAGACAAATTAGATAATGTTGAGAACTTTTTCTTAATTGTGTTCAAATGAGAGTTCCAAAGAAAAGTGCACTGACCACTCGAAACTCGCTCGAGACGGGGTCCCAAATATTTTTTGAACAATCGAAACTTGGGCCTGAGATAGATACCTAGTTATTTTCCGGTGCTGAAAACCGATCGGTCCCCCAAATAGTGTCATACAAACTTTCAATTGCCCACACTCGCTTCACATGCCAGAAAAAAAGTGAGCTGGCTCAAACTCTTGTGTCGGGTTAATCTTCTCGTAATCCATGAGAGTTTGGATCTGAGTACAGTTTGTCAGATTCCTCGCACCCAAATTGTAATCTAAGCGAAGATATATCCAATTATTTCGGGATAACGCCACGCTCTCTACACATTTCCGAATCATATGCGTGGGTTGTAAATACTTCGTTGAGCAAGTCTTTCTCCTATTACATGACATTTTTTGACGTTATGAGCAAAAGCTGAAGAGCTACTACAACATGAATAAAAGAAGGCTGCGGTTCTTTGTCCATACTGCAGTGAAGGGAAGAGGGCATAAAACGGGCTCAAAAGTAATAATTTGGGTGAGCTGGGGGTATTTATGATTTCGGACCAAGATGGTCAGTAAACAAGAAATTCCACGCTTTGGTCCAACCTTTCCGACTTATTTCAAGCTCTGTTTAACTGTTTCTTTTTCTCGTCAGGATTCTATAAAGGACGAGGATGGCCCTAAGAGGATTTGCTTGGTATGTGGGGATGTAGCCTCTGGATTTCATTATGGTGTCTCATCCTGCGAGGCTTGCAAGGCCTTCTTTAAGCGCACCATTCAAGGTAAGCCCGAAACGACGTTTGTCAAATCATGTGCTTCTCCACTGACACCCTCACAAAGGACAAGGCTGCATTTTGGATCGGAGCGGCGAGCCTCATATTTGAAAGACGACAGACCACTTTTTGTCTAGGCCCTGCCTCCTTGTGACTTCGACTTCAGTCCAAGTGCATTCTGTCAATGGGGAAATCAGCTCACACTTTGAAAAAAGTATAACCTTCAAAGGATTGGAACATGTCTTGCCCGTCATGATCTGTACAAGACCCATACGTGTTCTCAGTTTTGTCCCACTTTTGCATAACTTAATCCACGCTATTTGGGTTGTGACTGAGTGAGTGTGAGACTGAGAGTAAACACAGAAAGTTGAACATGATCCAGCATTGGGTTGGCCAGTTGGCCTCGCAGCCCTGTATTTGTCATGATGTTCATCCTTTTGTTCCATCCATTTGGCGATTTCGCTCCAAAGGGTATGTGTTTGATTGATGATGAAGAGACCTAGAAATGTTCCACGCCCCAGCATTTTTCAATAACAAAGGCCACTTGAACGTTAGCCCGTCCATTCGCGTAATTCTAGTGCTCTCATGGGAGCAATGAAAACGGAAAATATGTAGTGACACTCAATCCTCTGGACTTTCCTCCTGGGTGTCCAAACAACCTCATCTCAGGAAAGTGAAGAGATTTTGTTTTCTTCAGCCTGTTTACCTTCACTCGTCATTTTCTCACTCTTTTATCCCATCACCAAGATCATTTCTGGCAGTTCCTATTCTTCTTGGAAGCTCTTCCATTCAATAGAAAACCAAGAGCTATTCTGAGAAGATGAGGATGATGAGCTCGCTCTGTCGGTCTTCGGTCGGTGACCTTGACTGTCTGCCTTTACAGTCTGGCCTTCAATGACGGATCGCTGGAAGAAGTATAAAAGAGGGAAAGAGACCAATAGCTATTTGGCGGGCGAGATGTCGATCTGTTATGAGATTAAGTGTGCCAAGTTATTCCAATAGATTAGAAACGTGGTCATATTCATTATGTATCTCTTCTCCCCTTTTATCCTTACGCTTCAATGCTTCCCTTTGAATGTGCTCATCATTACGGTGACCATCCTTTGGCTCTTGTTTCCACGAACCTCTTATTTGGATCCAAACGACATTCTTGACAGTTTGGGCATGTTCACATATTAGCATTTCGTGGCTCTCTCTCTTGCGTTGGCCTCAAGATCGCTAGGCTGCCTTTTACTTTCGAGTTTGCTTGTTTCCAAGCCAGATATTCACGCGAGTTATACGTTTTGTCTTGCGCCCTTGAGACATTCCAGTAAACATCAAATGACCTGAGAGACTGATGTGCAGCCAAAAGTTGGCTCCCTAAAACATTCGAAATATGGGTTTCTGTTTCCCTTTTCCTCGTAAACCTTTCAAAAATCTATCAGTGCAAGTGCGAGTGCAAAGAGAGCTTGACGCAAAGCCCTCGTTTTTGTCTACCCACTTTAATGATGAATCGTCTTCGACTTTCCATAGCACCAAGAAAGACGGTGTCAAGAGTCTGATTTTCAAACACTTGACGACTCAATGGTGTTTGAAATGTCCATCCAAGGATCACTAAACACCTGGATGCCTCGGCTACCGGCAAAAGCCATTTTTCGAATTCTTTGTTAGACAGAGAAAAATCTTATCAAACCAAGTGTTTGATTGGTAATGCAAAGCTCACATGCTTTATTTCAACTTGATTGACTGAAATTAGTGGCAGCTAGAGTAATTTGAAGCGTAGAGCATAGGGCGCTCTTCCGACCGAACATTTACACCTACAATCGTCCAAAAGGACGATTGTAGGGTCAATTTTTCTCTCGTTTCCGCGCGTATCTATTGCCACTGTAGCAAATTTGGAAACGTTGTTCATCGTGGATGGAGCAATATACGATGCTGAAATTCAGCAAACGACATCCTTATATAATTGTTCAATCATTCTTATCAAAACAAAGTCATTTACTTGAATGGAATTCGATTGATAAAAAATCCACAGCTGAACGCCTGAGCGGAGGCTTCCATGTATTACGATTTCCTTGGTCCATCCTACGAGATCAGAAATGAAGTACGGACAACCCAAATGGACCTTGTTAGCCTTGAGTTTTCATGTTAATTGGGCCTTGTGGGCCAATCCTTTATCGGAATACAGAGATTTGCATCTTTCTTTGTACTCTATGTCGTATCTTTGTGTTTGAGGATTCGCCCATTCTGTCTACTTTTCACTAAGGAACGGTCAATTCAAGATTTGTCTCAAGAATACTCACCAGCGCCGATTGTTTCACTCAAAGGAAGTCACGAGACAAATTGCTGAATGAATCAAAAGAGAAAGAAGGCTTTCTTTTCTATTGAAAAATAGCACAAAAAACACGGACTCACTCCATTGCAGTTTAAATGACCGTTTCGCCAAGAACGACGATAATGAGGATGTTGAAGGAAGTACATACTTTGTAAAGTCTCCGAGTCTCGTCCCAATTTCCCAGTTGGCCGGTATTAGTCATACGGTCGTACGTACATTCATTGTCCTCTTCCTGGTGCTCCAAGCTTTCTTTTTTCTATTGCTACTTCACTGTGGAACATATATGCATTCCTCCCGCGACCAGCGCTCATTGACGTTTCATGGAAGGTCTTTTAATCAAGGAAATAACGACTCATCAACCACTGTGAGGGTCTACTTTTATAATTGACCAATCACCGTTTCTTGACAGACCAAGGAACATCGATCCAAAAGGCTGGCATTTACATATTAGCCATTGGTTTTAGGCAAACGTACAACCGCGGACTTCGCTTTCATAACTGCCCTTTTCATTTTGAGATAGAAGGTCCCTGAGGATGAACGAGAGTCATCATAGCTTATCGCTAGGATTCAAAAGATCCCCCTGTTGACACACTAATGAAGCGCTTCCTCTCCATGAGCTTCCCAAAAGGTCAACAATATTGGATCCTACAGCTCATCAGAGGATTTCAATCCCAGAGGAATAATGAAGTGTTATGACATGGGTTCTTTTGAACTAAATAGATGAAGTGCTCTCCCCAAGTTAACATCGATGTTAAGGTCATACCCGATTCACAATTTCACAATTCCTGTAGAATATGACATGGAACAATATTCTACTGTTTATCTGTTTGGAAATGGTTTGGGTTGGTTTGGTGCAATTACGTGGTGTTACGTTGTGTCAACCATCATGCTTCATGCGCCTTTGTCGTGCCATTTGTTCGTGTCGTGTTAGCTTAGACATTTAATGGCGTAATCCATCTACTCTATTGAAAAGGATGTGTACTTTTATCAAGTTCACTTCCTTCGCTCGTCTTCCCCGAATTCAATTCCACCATGGAAATATATTTATTTCCATCACTTGCTCTTCCTCTCTTCGTACTCGGCACCTGTTTCATGAAGATATCATTTCGAGGAGGCACTTTTGCGTTTCCTTGAAATTGCACTTTGGGTGTTAACCCTTTTCGGTCCGGGATATTGAATGCGTCTGGAGGGAAAGAAGGCCTCAAGTTCTTCTTGGGCCTTTTTCCTCATTTTTCCTGGCAAGGCCATTTTCTATTGCGTTCTTCGAGTTGACAGCAACTAATGATCCGGCTTTTGCAGAAATGGTTCAGAAGCTTTGGCATCACAAGAAAACAGCGAAAAATTGCTGCAATCCAAATTGAAACCGATTCATTCAATCGCGTATCATCTAATGAACCAATCTGGTTGGGGCTTTCCATTCAGAAAAATTGCAACCCGGCAACCTGATACTCAAAGCAGTATCGAGTTCCATGTTTGATCCAATCAATACCATTATGTGTTCCCTAGACCAGAAAAGAGGTTTCACGTTCCTTCTTGGGCGCACGTCACCATTTTGTATTGCCTTACTCTGAAGAAAAAAAGGAAAAACAGAGGCCATAATTTTCGGCCCAAAGAACAAGGTCGTCTGAAAAGTTGTTGCTAAAGTGTTCTCTCATTGTGTTTTTAATGTCCCTCGTAAGGCCAAACTTCCGCGGTCCTGCCGGAGCTCGAGGAGAAGCACTTCTGGTTTGGTTGAATGCAAGACACAAGTCACTTCTTTTCTGAGCGGCCTGCTTAAGCCCATTTTGAAAGCTAGACCTCGTATACGAGTTCTTCTTTGTTCTTCTTCCCACCAAAACATTTAGCTCTCATGCTAATTATCATTAATTCATTTCTTCATAATAAACGAACTATGGAATGGTATTCCGGTAAGCCTTTAAGACACTCCTCGGCCTTCAGGTTGAGTTGAGGCATATTTTATAATAGTGAATTTAAAAGTCTGTTTTGTTTCGCTTCAAATGGTCACGTAAGTTCAATTATCGACTTTTCATCTACTGGAAGGTCGTGCGTTGACCGGAAAAAAAGTGGATGAAGCACCCGTGTGTGCTTTAAAGGCCATTCATATTTAATGGGATTGCGTGCTAAAGGTTCTCTAATATTATCCAGATCGACTCGTTTCAACCTAGAGAACAGAGAGAAGAACAAAAATTCCCAACAACTTTTCCAAATATAGTGCCACGCCACGTGTCAGAATAAGTTTTTAAACTTCTTGGGAGTTTGGAATTTGGCCTTGAGCCTTCGTTAATATTCCTAGAACTGCTAAAAGGGGACTCATAGCCAGATCACACATACCAAACACTATTTGCTAAGCAATCTGATCGATCGGTTGAATGAACTCTTATATACGTACTTACAAGACTTGACCTCAACCTAATTTGCTTTCATTCCAGGCAATATTGAATACACATGCCCGGCCTCCAGCGATTGCGAGATTAACAAGAGGCGGAGAAAGGCGTGCCAAGCTTGTCGCTTTCAGAAATGTCTTCGTATGGGCATGTTGAAAGAAGGTGTCCGATTAGACCGAGTCCGTGGTGGCCGACAAAAGTATCGAAGAATGATCGAAAGTCCCTACGGAGGTCTTCATCCAGCCAGGAAACTATCCCTAGAAGGTAAGACATTATTGAGAATAATTTAAAAGCCTCTAGTCGGATTTAGTTCTCGATCGAGGCAGAGGGGGGAGCTCATATACGAAAGTATGAAAGTGCCAAACATGTCCTTTACACGTGCTTTACAGATGTATTTGCAATAAAGGTTTAAATTCGACTTCAAAGCTTGCTTGGTTTCAGCGACAAAGTACGAAAAATTGTGCACAGTACAAGTTCTCACTGTTTGAGTGAACTTTTCTTGGTCGTAAAATAACAGTAACTCGTGGAACTCAATTTCAAAGTGAGAAGACCAAGACCCATTAATAATGTGTGTCGTGCATGTTCCATGAGGCAGGCCTTGATGTCCTTTTTCCTTGATCTAACGACCATAAAATGCATTATCCACGAGAAGCAACATGCAAATTGAGAAAGGGGCGCCCAACAGAAAATGGCAAGATAAGGTTAATCATGGCTTGACATGTACATTTCTACGATATGTGGATCTTGCATGTCCATAATTTCCGTCAAAGAAAGACTTTCCCAGGGATCTCTGGCCTTTTTTTGATGTTTTATGCATGTTTGCCATCAAGATCTGACAAGGCCAGAATATCGAATGACTTTCAAGCTCATCACTACTAGTTCACTATATCACAACAGCCTTCGATCCGTCCCGGAAGTTTTTCCAAGAACAAACTCGAAATTGACAGAGTCTCAAAGATGCACCCATTGAGCTCAGTTCTTCTCTCTTGTTGGGCTTGCGCTTTCCCTTTGCAAATTGGGCTGGAATGGAAGTTAGGAGCTTCGACGCCAGATTTAGTAGAGTTTCGCTCTTCCCCGAAGAAAGACACGACGAGATCTTTGCACGATTCGCAGAATACACCCTCGATCGAAGGGCTGAATTGGCCACGAAGAAGCGGATTTGCACTCTATACGGCCGGTAGAGCGTTTCGGCCTTGGCCTTGACTGGCGATGAACCGAAGGAAAAGCAAGCCAAGGAGAGGACCTTACTCACTCTTTTCGCAAGCGAAAAGGGGAGCAAAGTCTCTGCCATGTAAATGAACGTGGAACTGGTAGGAAATGCTGCTTTATTTGTGCAATGATATGGAAAAAATGAGAAGAACCAACTCCTGTAGTAGAGGGACAAAATGAAAATTCGAGACGCAACTATATCGACTGGTCAATGATCCTGAGAGTTGGGATCAATTGAGGCATCGATTATTTAGCTTTCATTACGTTACATTTTGGTTGTCACGGATCGTTGGTAATGTTCTCACAAGTCGAGGATTGCATTCCACTGATAAGCCCACGTTGATCTCGACGAAAATGCCCCACGAGAACACTTTCTCGGTCCTTGTTCTACCTAGGCATGAGCGGCATCACATGCATTTGCCATTCGAATTTAGCTCAGCAAATTCCGGCACGTGACTCGAACTCCAAATTTGGATGGAAGTGATGACGTTGCGTTACTTCCGAATTTGGACCCAAAATGCCAGAAATGACGTGGTGAGAGGCCTAAGCGTGTCCAAAATAAAAAGTACTCAAGGCTTTTTTCCCTCGGTCGATGGCACTTTTGCTGAGAAGAACAAAAAGATTGTGTCTGGTTCCGGTATAAAGAGGGTCTTTTTTTCTAACAAAAATGTGCTTGGCTAGAGCTAAAAGGAGAGGAATGGAGGAAATGAGCTTGATGCGAAGGCCATTAACACTATCTCTTTGCTATTGGTCTATTTCAGAAAACAAGCTTTTAATTGCCTTAACTCGGTGCGAACCCGAGCCTCTTCTGGCCTTGCCGGACCCCAATTTGCCTGATGATCAGTACAAAACCCTCACCACTCTCTCGGAATTCTACGACAGGGAATTGGTGGGAACCATCGGTTGGGCCAAACAAATTCCTGGTAAGTCAAGTCCCTCGTCCCCCAAACGCTTTTGGTACGTACAGTTGGTGTATTCTTAATGGCCCTTCGAAGGTTTTTCCCATTTGAAGAGAAGTTCATGAGTGAAAAAAAACCGTGTGGTCTTTTCAGGGTTTGGCGATCTGAGTTTGAACGATCAGATGCGTCTCCTCCAGTTCAGTTGGTCGGAAATCCTCACGCTCACTTTGGTGTTTCGCTCTCTGCCACGAACGGGTCGACTTAATTTTGCGGCAGATTTCGCACTAACGGAAGCACAAGCCAACAGTTGCGGCCTTCAAGACTTCTTCCACCATGTGAGTTTCAAAGCACGATCTGTTATTGCAAGAGTATAATGTGCGTATGTCCGTCTTTCAATACTGGAACCGTATTCCTATGTCATAAAATGTGGTCCTATTTTTTATTGCAGTGCTCCCGAACAATCGAGCGGATGGAACGCCTTGGGATGAGGAAAGAGGAGTTCCTGATCTTGAAGGCCATCGTCATTTGCAATTGTGACGTTCGTGTGGAGGAACAAAGCGCACTCTGGAGACTCCGAGACAATCTTTTATCGGCACTTTACGATTGCGTAGCTGTGATAAGGTAAGCCCTCTCAACTGACAGTCATAGTTTTTCCATGGGCGTCCCACAAGGCACTTTCTTGGTAAATCTACAGAAATACTGCCCTACCTAACGTAAAAGACGCGGGCGTGGAGTAACTGGAACATAGCATGAACGGCTCCCAATTATTTGAAGCTTTGAATTGCAAAACCGAGCCATAATTCAAACGTAGTGCATCAAAAGCACTCATGTTTGCTAATGCAATCGGTTGACTATTCGAGTTTGAGAATCTAATACAGATTGCATCCGGGGAACATTGGTGTAAATCGCCTGTTTTGTATTCTTTTTAGATCTGGCAACCCCGCCATCCACGTTCAGAACATCCTTTTGCTATTGCCTTCAATCCGCCAAGCTGACGGATTAGTTCGCCAATTCTGGAGAAAAGTACAAGCTTCAGGGAAACTCCAACTAAATAAGCTCCTCGTGGAAATGTTGGAAGCTCAGAGCAGCAAATAAAAAAAAAGATGCCATTGAGCCAACCGACGAGCCATTCGCCCACCAACTGGACTGAAACGCAGCAAACTCACTACAGTAGTAGCAGAAATAGTAATAACAATAATAACCATCATCATAAAAATAGTAATGTTAATAACAACCACAATCATCATGACCACCAGCATCACGATCAACATCATCATCATCATCACCACTATCACAACAAGAACAAGACAGCGACGACGATATTCAGCATCATTCATTCTGCAAAGTTATAACAACAGAAACTCGAGGTTCCATCTTATTTTGGTTCAAGATGTGAGCCCCAAACTCAATCCCGCCCAAGTGTTCAAACTCAACCACTTTTCAGTTATCTTAGTCAGGTGTCAGTGTATATTGTACGTATTTGGACATTTATTCTTTCTGGGTTTTATGACTCGAAAGGGTGAATTTTCCACAAATTCTCTGGATCTGAATATTGAATGAAGTCAATCGCCAATTGCACAGTCGTCAAAGAAACCATACAACAATGTGTTGAAATTGACTCTTCCGTTTTATTCATGGATGTAATTCTTAAAACACAGAAAAACGAAGATGCAAAAAGACACCTTTTCCCTTGCAAAACATGTGTAAAAGCCCAGATTCCCGTTTCCCCATTGCCCCGTTTAGTCAGGGATTACATTACTCTTAGATTATATAAATATATATTCTCAACGATGAGCAAAGATTTTAATAGATATTATTACATCCATGTATGTGGCGCAATCCACAAGAGATGCTTGTTGATCAAACTCAAGGAGTTCAGTTTGCAAGGAAAAACGCCCTCATGAAGCCCGAATTATTATGCTCTTTAAGAAAGAGAAGAAAGAACCCATCCCCCTTCACACATTACCCCCCTCGCTCGTTCTGTTCGTTGTAATCTTACCAACAAAGACACAATTATCTCCCAATTAGACTTATAGATCTTCCTTTCAATCGGTCTTGTTGGGAAGCTTTTGTCTAATCGCAATTTGGGATTGGAAGGTTTCTCGAAACAAGTTGAAAAGTTAAGTGCGCGAGTTTCAATCAATTGTATATCTACAATGATCATTCATGCATCATTACCAGTGAGAACAATAAAAAAAATATCTATTGAAAGACTAGGCTGATGCTGTTGTCCATTGTTCACTTCGATCGATTGTATTGTTGGCTAAGAGTAATATTAATAATCGTATTATATCTCGTTGTTGGTTGCTTGGAGGCACCATGCAAGGAGGGATATAAGCGGGGTTCCCATTGGTATAAATACATCTTACACTTTGATTGCAGAGGTCAAAAATATATGTAAATCATCGTGTCCAATCAGCATCTATTTCTCCATACTGTCTGGGTGCATGAATGAGGTCGAAAGCTGGCTTTTGCCTAGATCAGCCTCGCCATTCAACTGATCTCGGACGCCAAACACTTTTTCGATCCCTTCACGAATCACTCCAAAATTGTAATCGATGATTCCTGCGGAGAAAGAAACGCCGGAATTGAGTGAATGAGACATTGGAGAAGGATTCCAAATAGAAAACTTAAGTTTTGTCCTTTTATTGGGCCATAGAAGAACAAACGAATTTAAAGAAATAATTGGAGCCGAACCCCCTAGGGGATTCTATGCGAGAGTGAGACTTGATCAAACGTTTTGGCCTTCTTCAGATTCTTTTATGAAGGCCGAGGATCAGACTGAAAGTTGTGCAATTTCTGGCGAACGAAAGAATAAGACAGGTTACAAATGTGACTTGTGGCCAATGGCTATTCCTTGGGGATCTCATGTCAAACATCAACCTTCAAAATGGCCAGCCATTGCGACCATACTGGCCTTGGATTCAAGTCAGATGGAACCTCTGACAAATGAATAAAACCACAGTATGCAATATGATATATTAGTTAGAACGACTGAACACACTCTTTTTTTTTCCACAGAAAGTAGGCAATTTTATGTACCTTGAAAAATTTATGTTACGTTGTATTTTCGGTTACTTTATCTCCCCAAGAACACTTATCAATTATCATACAAACTTGGCTACCCTCGTTCCTGTCTTTCTTTCATAACAAGTCTATAGGCCCAGATAGAGCATACTTTACATTACCTGGAAGAGCATAATTCTCGCTCCTGAATATGCAGACCATGGCAAGAACGCGGCTAATCTCTTTCAAGTATAAAGTGGTCGAGTTGTTCAATTTGATAACGCTTGAACTCTTGTGATCAAACGCCGATTCGTCGTTCTCATCTGAAAGTCTGGAAGCGCATCAAGTTCAATTACTTACACTTTCTTACTCACAGTAGATCATGTCAAAGGCCAAAGTTTGCTCAAGCTTACCCGTAAATGCAGGAGACATCGATGACCACATCGATCATGTTACAGCACAGCTCGTAGCTTTGCATATCCACGGGCGAAGAGTCCGTGGCGATGTAGATTTTTGAGTTCACATCAAACAGAAAGGCCTTTTCGATTCGCGTTCGCTAGAGTCAAAAGAGCAGAAAAAGGTCGGTGAATAAATTGAACGTTGGATAATCGCAGAACCAATTCTTTCATCTCTACCGAAACGAAGAGATTGAGCAAATCCTCTAGGGCTGGCAACTGAGGAATCAGCTTCTGGATGACCTTGGAAAAGGCCTCAAAGATAGAGTGATCGTAGATTGAGGTGAGGTAAAAGGACAACTGGACCCGATTCTCGAGACCACTTTCCATGAGATCATCCGAGGACCTCTGGTGAATGTCGCGTTGAGTCTCGATTTTGATGTCGTCGGATAAGCCATCCACTTTGTGAATGAATACCTCGAATTTGATGTCTCGACTCACATTATGGGCCCGAGTGATGGTTTCACTCAACGTGGCCATGGCTTCGCTATAATCATCCTAGAGGGATTACATATATTAGAGGGTGAATTGGTGCCAAAGTGTAGGTTCCTTCGCCACAAAAGAGTCTCACTTGAGCGTCAATGACAAAAATGATGGCCCCACAGTTATCAAAGATCTTCTCGGACTCAAAGGTTGAGTCAAAGAAGTCAATCTGACCGGGGAAATCCCATATCGAGAACTGGAAGAACGACGAGTTGGCAATGTCCTCCTTGACAATCAGACTGGTGCTCTCCAAGAACAGCGTCTCATTAGGCGACATCTTGTGGAACACCACCTTCTGAATTGACGACTTCCCACTCCTGCAACCAATTTCCAATTCGAGTTCAAAATCACAACAATTGGAACAATGAAATTGGCCGTATTACCTTCTCAATCCCATGAGGAGGATCTTGGGATATTTGCTGTCTTTGTCGGGTCTGGAGTCGGAATCATATTGTGAGGGCGTGGTGCCATAATTGTACTCTGAGGCTCCGCCTCCCACGCCCTGGCTATGGCTGACACTAGTGCCAGGACCCCCTCCCACCGACGTCCCAGGGGCGTAAGACTGAAATCAAATCAGAATGATTGATCAAAATAAAGGAAAGACCGCCCATCTGTATATCATTGCAATAACTAATTAACCATGGTGGAAGATGTCTTGGAGCAAATTTGCCCAGTTACGAATGAACGATTTTCTAAGACGGTTTGTGTAACCAGAAACTATGAATTTGGCACTTAAACATGGTACTACTGAGTCTTTCTAATACTGGCCTTGACAGTACAGTCTGTTTGGGATCGGTTCATTGTCAATTCAGAGTTTTTGACAACAAGGAATGTTGAAGAATAGAGGAAATATGCAAGCATTTTGTGATTGATTTAGTGGCGCAATAACTTTCTATCAGTATGATAATGAACACCGCCTGAGTTGCAACGATCAATATTGGTTTGGTTCTTGGAAAATATCGATAATTTTGGGTCAATGGAATGCATGAGGAATCTCCTTTCCAAAAACAGATTCAAATCTAAGGTATCGCCCTCTTAAACATATCCATCATTTTTTCGCAGCATTAGATTTTGCTTTTGGGGCTCTACTTTTTGATAGTAAGAATTTGCATGTTTTGACACTATTATCTTTGCCAAGCCCTTTTAATCGCAAGTTGTGTAATTTTAGTAAATCTTGAAACTTCGTCAGATCTTTAAGACGTTTTCCAGGATTTTGCACCAATCAAAAGTCGACCAGGGTCGAAAGTTGGCCAAATTGCAAATCATTTTTTAAGCTTTTCCGATTTTCTACGAAATAGGCCAGGGAAGTTCGGCAAAAACCAACACCTTTCAGTCAATAAAAGGGGCCAAAGTCCTCTCCTTCACACTAAAAACAACTCGATTGATTTGATGGATGCCATCTCATTTGACAGTGATTGTAAAACCTTCAATGGCTGCACGTTAAATAGCGCCCGAGCGTGTAAATTCGCTAAAAAAGATAATTTTTGAAATATAAGGATTAAAACTTTAATGCTTACATCCTTCGTTAAAAGGTGCTTAGTTGGACGAATAAAGGGAAATTGATTTTTAATATCACTTATTCATATTATTTTTAAATGGCACAAATGAATAATTTGCGAATTTGTGGATCTTTTTACGCTAACTGAGGAGAGATTTTCCGCGCATTGGTCTCTGTCCTGGGACAAAAGAAGCTTTTATTATTACTACTCTTGGTCAATAGCTACTAACGTATGTAGCCAATAAAACTCAATGAGCCAATCGAGTCAAATTTACTTGCAGCTTAGCAGGACAATTTGGGTCATTTTGGCAGTAGTTGGCGGGCAGCTAAACAGTTTGCCCGTTGTTTGCAGAAAACAAAAAATTGGGATCTGACCAAGTGAATAAGTGAAAGAAATGGAGTAAATTGTTGCTTTCCCTTATATTATTAGATGGTTCCAGCCAAAGAAAAAAACTTATCGAACAAAACACTTTTGAGCCTACTTAATTGTAACCATGAGTAGTAAAAGACTTCGGGACAACGGGAGAATAAAAGACTTCGTCCTTAATGCATCATTTCTCGACATCCTCGGATGAAACAAAGACTAATGATCACTAGGGGGAGGAACAATAAGTCTTCTGCGCTTCGAGCAATTGCTCTAAACCAGGGGTGTGCAAACCCTGGCCCGCGAGAGGATCTGTCTTTTTCAATAGACTGTGGCCCGCAGCATGATTTTGGGATAGTCCGTGAATTTTTTACTAGAAATTATTTGCCGTTTTGGATGGTTTGGCCCGCGAGCGCCAACGGTCCGGCCAATTTGGCCCACTGCTAAATAAGTTTGCACACCCCTGCAGTCTAAACAATCCATGAAGTAGGTCAGCTCAGGTGAGCCGGGAACTAGTGGTAAACGAGAACTAATGACGTCAACCCTCGAAAATATGTGCTCTACCAAGAAGCACTGAATTTCTGGAGTGAGAGGCTAACGATGAGAATTATGATATCCAGCAAGGGTAATTCAATTGCGTTCTTCTACAAACGAGACCTGGCTTGTATTCAGTAGATGACGTATCCCAATTTTTAGCTCAATCGAATGCCGGAGTGAAAAGTTATGCCTTCTCAAATTATGTTCTGGAATGAAGGCGTTCGCCCTTTCGTGGTAAAATAATTACCAGAAAAGGGTTCATTCGTTCATTCTCGGTAGGATTTGCACTGAACTTTAAGTGAGCATAACTTTTGTCTCCGACGTTCGATTGAGATGAAAATTGAAATACGTATCCTAGTTAACATAGGCCAGGTCTCGTTTGCAAAAGAATGTTATTGATTTGTTCCTATTGGAAATCATGGATACTTTCGTTAGCCTCCCAGTCCAGAGAAATTTAGTGATTCTTGACTCTTCATAAAAACCATTTTGTTTCCTCTGTCGCGAGATCCGATGCCGTCCAAAAAAATGCGTTGTCCAAGACCAGCCAAAGGGCAAAACAAAACGCGAAGAAATAGGTTCCTATTTTTTAAGACAGGGCCATATCAAGCATTATGCTTCATGTGAAGGTGCTAAATTGGAATGCTCTGTAAATATCCAACTGCGCGAGGAAGACAACTTTTTATCAGCCACAATCTTAAAAATGCCCAAAATCAATATGGCTAGGCCGGTACTCTAGAAAAAAATAAAATCGCGATTTTTGAAGTCTTCTAATGGCACTTACCATAATGAAATTGTCGATGAGATTTGGGTCTGTTAACACTCAATCAATCCACCAATCTCGTGTGGAATGCTCTCCGTTCTGATTTGCAGGATACATGGAAGGGAGTTTGACAACTCACACGAGTGACTGAAATTTGAGTAGGTTGAAAGACCTATTCGTGCCAAGATCTTTGCTAAAACACGCAAAATTTTGATTCCTTGATTTTCATTTGATGTTTGCGTTTTTTGTTTGTCATATTTTCTTATTACGTTCAATATTTATGGCCGGTGTTTCAACGAAAAGATCTATCAACTTCTTAAGGTATGAACCTAAATAGTCAACCTGAACCGAGCGAAACACATGAGAAAAAAGAGTTTCATGAGGATTTCAGGTAACCTTAAATCTCTTAACCAATGTATTCGTATACTTATGGTAAAGTAATTGCGCTTCAAAATTGACGCAATTATATATTGAATGGATCAGTCTATTCCGCTTGTCCGGAATTTTATGATCGTTTTTTTTTTCTCATGAATTCAGGTGAGTTGTTTTTCCCACGTGTTCTTCCTTTTCCGTTGTGACTTTCCGCAGGGTAAGAAGTGCAACTCGGTCGTGGTCGATTTCTTAGCGATTTCATCCACCACTTCTTACGTCCCTGTAGTCCCCACTCGTTCCGGAGTCCCATCTGACCTTTTATTTCTCTTCTCAGCTTCGTGATTCCATCGGCACCTCGTGATTTCTCGACCCAACCATGCCTCCCAAATTCGATCCCAATGAAACCAAGGTAACTCCCGAGTTCAACTCTCTTATGCCAGGACCTCTCAACTGACATTTTATTGACTTTAGGTGGTGTGCCTGAGGGCCGTGGGCGGTGAAGTGGCCGCCACATCGGCTCTGGCCCCCAAAGTGGGTCCCTTGGGTCTGTCGCCCAAGAAGATCGGTGACGACATCGCCAAGGCCACGCAAGATTGGAAAGGTCTCAAGGTGACGGTCCAATTGACGATCCAGAATCGTCAAGCCAAAGTGTCCGTGGTGCCCTCGGCCGCCGCCCTCATTATCAAGGCCTTGAAGGAACCCCCGCGTGACCGAAAGAAGGTCAAGAACATCAAACACAACGGCAACATCACCATGGACGATATCATGAACGCCGCGCGCACCATGCGACCTCGATCCATGTCCAAGGAGTTGTCGGGCGTGGTTAAGGAGATCCTCGGCACCGCCCAATCGGTCGGATGCACCGTCGATGGTAAGAACTCGTGTCCATCTAGGGTATCTTGAATGTCGTTGGAAAAAGGATGAAATAATTTGCGCCTGAATCCCCGATCGAGGACACGCGCCTTGTGTCAATCCACTCGATCGACGGGTATGTTCTCAACTCTAATGTCTGATCATGTTCGTTGAACGAAAGGTTTTGGAACTTTAATAGGGTGGATGTTTATTGTGACACCTTTGCATTTTCAGGTATGAACCCCCACGACATCATTGATCAAATCAATGACGGTTCCATGGACATTGCCGCCGAGTAGGTGATGATGCTCACACTCGCGATATGCTAACGAATTGAATAAATTGTCGGAGGGTACCTCTGTACGAGAAAACGTTTATTTGTCCTTCAAAATTAATGTGTAGCCGAGTCTAACGATTAAGGGTCCGTAGGACAATCGGGTTGGGCGGAGGGATGAGCGGCCTTAAATGCCGGTAAGGCCTCGAGATGTCTGGCCACGCGGTTGATGATGGGAAACGCTTCCATGTCGACGCTGAATCGATTGGCGTTGTAGATTTGCGGGATGAGGCAACAATCGGCCAAAGTCACGTGATCGTCTAAGCAGTATTTGCCGGCCGTTTGCTCCAATATCACTTCCACCCCTATTCAAAAGGGCTTTCAAAATAAAGAGTTCTCTCTGTGATAAGTCATGAGGTTGTATTACCGGCTAGACCACGGGTAATCCAGTAATTACTCCATCGAACGCGTTCGGGAGGATCATCGCGAGCCATGTTCATGACTGATAAGTTTTGAATGGGTTGGGTGCCGGAACAGATCATCTCAACAATTTCTCGAACCTAAGAAATACCATTTGTTGTTTTAAAATCAATGGGTTCAGTTAGGTATCAATCGTGAAAAAGCACCTTGGCTCGTTTCCACGGATCTTTGGGTAACAGGGCGTGTTGGGGATACATTTCTTCCAGGAACTCCATGATTGCCACGGATTGGGTGAGCACCTTGTCGCCTAGTTGAAATGCCGGGACTTGCTCCAAAGGATTCAAGGCCCTGAATTCGTCTTTATGTTGCTCCCCGCCATCGCGAACGAGATGAATGGCTTTGTAGTCGTAATCGATCTTTTTATGGGCCAACACTATCGAGAGTTATCAATTGGTATGAATCGGTTTCGGATGAATTAAAGGTTGGAATATATTTACCTATTCGGACCCGCCAGGAACATGAACTTCGAAAGTAAGAGTACAAAATGGGCTGGAAAAATAATGAAGGTGCGAATCTTTGTCCAATTTAACTTGATTTTATAATCTTACCCTTTCCGTAGTCATCTTCACAGTTCCTAATTCACAATACAGAAGGGAGCTCAGTCACAGGTTGAAAAGTGTATCGCCTGCCCCAAAACAGGTTTCTCCAAGATTCAAGCTACTCTCCGCATCAAGATCCCCTCATTATCGAGGGACACGCCATGAAAACTCGTTTGATGTTTTGGCCCTCATTTCCCCTCACCAAATAAGTCGTCAGCCTCATTGTTTTTCGCTGGTAGATTCAAGGTTGGATATCAGAATACAGTTATTTAGTTGTCAGTGTCATTCATTTTTAGTCGCCTTTAGCAATCATTGCCAAAATACCAGATTTGCCGTTATACACATGGAAACAAAAGCATTTGACAATCACAACTCCATGTGACGTTTCAATACCGATAATAATAATAAAAAAATATTTTTACCTCCGACCTAAAAACGAGTATGCATTCAGTACAGCCCGTCTCTGGGCTCTCGATTAAGTTCTAGCCGCTGACCGACATGATTCTTCCATTCAGTTTCTCTGTCTCTTATGAAAAAGATCTTTCATTTAAGCCTCATCCCTTAGTATTCAGTTCAATCGCATAAAGTGAAGATGAGTGAATCTTGCAGGTTTTTGGTCACACTGTGGTGTTTTTGTTTGTTTTGGGATTGGCGCGTTGTCAACATCGAAATTCGGAATCTGATCTTCACTTCGAAATTCTTCAGGATTTGTGATCATGTCCTCGCCGTCGACTCACACGACAAATGCGACCCCTACGGCCCCGGGGAATCAGTCGTCCTCGCCCAAGGGCGGTCGAGATGTGTCGCTACCGATGAGTCGGGTGAAAACCATCATGAAGAGCTCGCCGGATGTGGAAACCGTCTCGCAGGAATCGCTCTTCCTCATCACCAAAGCCACGGTAATTGAAACCGTCTGGCGTCCGTTCTTTCATTCGGTTTGGCGAGTCTAGCGAGCGTGAAATCCGTGAAGGAGGGATGAAGTTCTGTTAAATGAACGAGTTCTACTACCGCTGCAAGGAATGTGATTCCCTGCAAAAATAAATTATAAATGAAATAATTTGAACAATTAATATTTATTCGAAATTTGGTCTACCAACGAATTACTGTTGGTAGATCTATACCACCCTTGAATCAGGAAAAGTATTCAAAAATTTGTCCAATCCCGCTTAAAAAGCTGTTAGAGGATCTGCTCCTACATATTCCCGACGAAGACTAATGGGCAAAAGATTGAACAATGAAGGAGCCCGATAAAGAAGAGAGGATGACTTATTGTTCGTACTAGCCTCGTTTCCTTAAGATTTGGAGGTGCCCTCACAGCACAAGTAAAACCTTTAAGGTCGCTACAGCTGACCTTAAATTTTGAGTTAGGACAGAGCCCATAAATGCTCTTGAAAACATACAGTATCAGATACCTTTCATACCTTCTCTGAGTACTGTAGAGCCCTAACTTCTTGAGCCTCTCCCAATACGAGAGCTCTCTCATTCCTGAGATGTTCCTAATGAAACATCTTTGGACCTGCCCGACCTTTTGCAAACCTGCTGAACTCATTGGAGCCCGAATATTTTAAATGTATTAGTTACCCAGTTTTAGACCGAAAGCAGATATTCACTATAAACTAGTGGGAGAAAATTAAAAAAAATGTGTTGGGGATCAAATCCCCTCAAACAGTCCGGTTTCCTCATTTTAAAAAGATTCCCTTCTTTCTAATCGACACATGCAGTTTAAGGGAATTTTTTGTGTGTCAGTTGTTTTCGGTTCATGTAACTTTTCTGTCTTTGCAATTTCATTTAAAGACTAGGTCATCTTTTCCCCTTGCATGGCCTAGAAATAGTCTGATAGAGGGCACAGATATATTTACTTGGTATTGCGTTCCGTAACTATAGCTAGATTTGTTATTTTGTGCGCCAACCTGTTCTATATTCTTAATCTCTGTAGGAACTATTCATCATGTACCTGACCAAATTGGCACAACGCAACGGGGACAACGATCAAAGCGTGACTTATCGAGATTTAGCGGCTGTGGTTCAACGCAAAGACAGCATGGAATTTCTCCACGACATCGTACCCAAAAAGATCAAAGTGAGCGAGTACCTCGAGATCATGAAAAACGAAAAACTGGACGACGACGATATTTTGTGAACAATGCAGCGCTTATTTTCAATGCTTATTATCCAATCCATTTAACAATTGTCAATGTCATTAGCGTGTTTAGAAAGTTACAGATCATCCAGCTGTAATAAAAAGTGAAAGGGTCAAGATAAACACTAAAATCATAATCAAGAGGAAAACAATTATTTACCATATCCTCTTCTTCATCCTCGTCCATTGGAGTCGTTTTACTCGTGGATGCCTCGGTAGCATCGACTGGAGTCGCCAAAAAGGCCAATGCTTCTTCTGCAGAGTATTTACTGCCATGATGTTCATCTCGTCCAATCAGCCCTAAAGATTTCTCTTGGACATCCTTCAAGAGATCCGTCTTCTGTTTGGATTCCACTAAGTGCTTCAGCTCGTTCAAATAATCGTTGTAAAGGTGAGGATTATCTTTGAGTAGGCATGAGGCCCGATAAACTTTGAGACAATCGCAGATTTTCCCGTATAACTGTTTGAACAAGGAAGCATGGACCAGCTTTTCGATTACACTTTCCAGTTGTTGGGCCAACGACACCAGATCACTGCCAGAGTCCAATAACTTCTGAAAATCTTCCACGGGCGTTGTCGTACCAACCTCGACCAAAACCGATCCGTGCGAAATTGAAAGGTCACTCGTTGTTGGTGCTGCCTCGGAGATATCGGTAACATCCCCATTGCTAAAAAAAAAGGAACCAAATCAATTTTGATACCGTATTGTGTTTCCAAACGAGAGCCTTCTTTGAATGTGAGACTGACCTCTTTTCGGCGAACATCTGATCACCCGTAATTTTCTCCTTCTTTCGGTCAATCTCTTCACACGGAAAGAGTTCTTGAAGACGCTTTACAAAGATGTCCATCTTCTGAGCCAACTCACGAGGAGGCTTCATGAACTCTTTGATCCTGGGTGGAACATCAGGTAGAATTTTTCCGGGTTGAGTGACTCGATGAGTAAGACATCGGTACAAATACTGGTTGCAAGGATTCATGATCGTTTCAGTCTTGAGTAAATCCTCTCTGATAAAATGAAAAATAAGTGTAAGTGAATGAATGAAACGTTGAATCACTTTTTCTACGAGGCATACCCATCTTCGATTAGCATCATATTATCAATGTAATCGTCCATGGCCTCTAATTGCGAGGAAGAGGGTCGAATAGAATCATTGAATACGGGGGCAAATTCGTATTGACGGAGATCTTCAGCGTATGGCAGCTCAATGAACACAATGGTCTAGAAATGAAAAGCGTCAAATATTATTCGTGCGAACTATACATTTGAATAAGAATGGGTAAACTGAAAAAACAGCAAATGATAAAACAAGGCAGAACTTACCAATTCGTCGACACCTTCATCATTTGAACGG
Organism: Tigriopus japonicus; assembly: GCA_010645155.1. Taxonomy (NCBI): domain Eukaryota; kingdom Metazoa; phylum Arthropoda; class Copepoda; order Harpacticoida; family Harpacticidae; genus Tigriopus; species Tigriopus japonicus. The sequence goes on from CM021321.1 coordinate 3,547,712, forward strand.
TATTCAGGTACGAGAAGTCCCATTCGAGGGGTAGCTTTAGCTCTATAGACCTTCCTCACAATGGCAGCCATTCGCATATCGTGCATGGCAAAGGCCAAGGCCGATAATGCTGCCGTTGACGGCTACCAACACGCAAATAAAAGAAATTTAGTTACTTATCAATAGGGCTGAATATTTTAGGTTTTACATAAAAACCTAGGTTTTAACCTAAAACGCCTTTTTTGGGCAATTTTTACCTAAAAATAAGTTTCCAACCTAATATTAACTTTTTTCTCGCATTTTTCAGGAAATTTTTACCTAAAACTAAGTTTTCAACCTAAAATTAACTTTTTTCTCACCCTAAAGTCATTTGACTACGCCCACTTGAAAATTACCCCAGTGTCTTTAAAACAAAAAAAAGGAAGAAAGTAGAAGAGTGGGAGCCACAATGTTTTTCATCTCAACAACATACCGAATTAGCTTTATCAGGTGGTTTCAGGCCGACATACTGCCAATAAAGGGCGCTCACTGTCATTTTTTGAAGTCATATTTTTCTCTGGTCTCGTTTTCAGTCATTTCATCTCGTTTTTAGGGCGCAAATTTTCAATTTCTTTTTTTAAGTCGAAAATTTTTTTAACTCGTTTTTAGGTCAAAAATTTCTGAACTCGTTTTAAGGTCAAAATTTTCTGAACTCGTTTTAAGGTAAAATATTTCAGAACTCGTTTTAAGGTCAAAAATTTCTGAACTCGTTTTAAGGTCAAAAATTTCCGATCTCCGTGTTTAGGTCGACAATTTTCGGTCTCATTTTAGGTCAAAAATTGCCGATCTCCTTTTTTGGGTCGACAATTTTTGATCTGGGTTTTTTGGTCGCATTTTTGCCACTTTCTGCCATATTCTACCGCTTAACAAATTTCACTGGCACAAACTTTTCTATACTGGCATTTTCCCCCACTGCCAAATAAAATTTTCATTGCCTTTGTCTCTGCTCAACTACTTTTACTCTTGCCAAGAGTAAAGTGCTGAAAAACAATAGATAAAAGGCAAAATTTGGTCTGAAAAGCCACTGTAAAAGGTGTAATCTATTCAACCTAAAAAAAACCTAAAACGTAGTTTTGGGCAACCTAATTATGTCATAATTTGCCCAAAAAGTTAACCTAAAATATTCAGCCCTACTTATCAATGACACAAGGGTATCAATTTCTACCTCGTCATCTTCAACGGGTTGAAATACCATGGATCCATCACCCAACAACCACTGCCTTTGAATGTCGTCTTGAGGAACAAATCCCAAAACACAAAGGCTTTTGGGTCCACCGTCGTAAGAAAATGCCGCCTTATCCTCGTCTGCCAATCAAAAAAGAGCTTAATTTTCCAGAAACTATTCAGTAATGGCTCGTACTGACCTGCAACCGTGATGAGCTCAGGACCGTACTTGTAACTTTCAATGAGGTTGTCACCCTCCACAACTTCCTGGGCATCATTATTTTTAACGAACGTCGTGGCGGCTTTCAACTCATCTACATCGGCATTGGCTGGTGGATTAGCCAGGCATTTCTTCCATGATTTGGGAGGTTCTCTTCGAGTCTAGAATGGATTACATCTCATTTTCACACATGATGAAGCACTTACACTTTAAAAAAATTCTAGAAATCACTTGAATATATCCAACGGTGTTAATTGATATGTTGGGCCCAATCTCCATGGCCACTTTCCACGGAAATGGTTTCTTCTTCCGTCGTTCATGATTGATGAAGGTGGCCATGGCATCCTCGATCGAGCATTGAACACCTTCGCTTTCGTTCACGAGATTACTCAAGATGGCCTCGTTGGCCTTTTGATAGGGTGTTTTGGTTTTGGGCGGGTCGTGAGGGGATGAGCTTGAATCCGCCCTGGCTTCAGAATCTTGGCCATTAGCACCAGATTGACTGGGATCATCCTCGGCCCAAGTGGGCCCACTAAGAAACAAAAGAGCTATCTGAACACTCCTTTTAAATATGTGGAAGGCTTTAAAAAATTTGACCCCCGTAAATTTAGTTTATTGTTGAAAAGTACCAATACCAATTGAAGAAATCAAATTCAAGTTCATGTTAGCTAATTCCGATGAAAGTGGATGGACCATTGTGGAACTTAATCTCTTTTTTATTGGATGACGTCCAAGTCCCAAGGTGAGAAGACAATAATCAATCTCATTCTGAGGGCACATTAGAGGGCTTGATATTGTTTGAATGTAGATTAGCAAAAGAAAAAGTTATGCGATTGCGATAGCCTTTGATGAAACTTAGACCTAGAATCAAACACATTTTTTGTGATAATTTCGCATCTTGACATCAAAATTCCCGGGACTCAAATTAAAGACAATCAAGAAGTTCAAACTCCGAGTGGTTGAAAATTTCGTGCACTCACAAGAAACTGAGCTCCACCTTTTCTTTCTTAAGAGCCAGAAGCACGGAATCCCAACTATCCGAACTTGAGGCACACCCCAAATCCGAGAGAAGGATAATCTTCTTCTCCTGACATTTGGTTTGGCCTTCGGTTTCGCGTTTCAAGAGATCCAAGGCCACAATGACACCGTCCAACCAATCACTTTCATGATTCGTGCCTAAAACAATCCATGGCAAAACCATGTTTAGATATTCGAAGAATCTCTGATTAATCATGGATCCGTACCTTGGATGTGGTTCTCAACATAATCCAAGAGATCCCAATTGGCCACGCGTAAACCGCCATCCATCACATTGACATGAGCATAATTGAGCGCATTATGGGTCCGCCCATCGCCGATCAAAACCAATCCGAAGCGATCCGTGGATTCGCTGAAAAGACGTCGTTGAAGCAATTCGGAAGCGCATCGAATTGACGTCAAGAGAAAGTCGGAGGTGTGGCAGGTCACACCCACATCCAAGACCAAACAAAGAGCGGCGAACTGGCGACATGTCACGAAAAAGAGAGGCAAGAAATCCGCCCGTTTTGAATCCCCTTCGACGATGACAACTTCAAAAGTCCCATGGGATTGAACTTACCTCCTTTTCTCGAGGCGGCATTGACTCGTTGAGAGTTCAAGGTTGAAAGATAAAAGGGAACAAATGGAATCGATTTTGTTTGGGACGGGATTTGCATTTGATTTGAAGGCATGAGAATCTTTCAGGTTTGCCAAACAAAGCAGGATTAAAATGGACAAAACGAAGTAAATGCGCATACTGGTCGAACCATTCAGAGAGGGATTCAAAGATGAATGCACTGGGAGGCTGAAGCTCTTCATCTTGTCACAAGGCAATCACGGACTCTGAGAGACTTAATGCTACAATGGGTTCAAATGGCTTGGTTATTTCTGTTTCAGCCTCCCTGACAAATCAATTCTCGCTCAATGTTTTCAAGTTGAGGCATGCATTTTTGATATGTTGTGTCAACACGTCTGAACTGGCGGTACTTTTAAATGGGGAGGAAATCGGATTGAGCTAACAAAATTCGCCTTCCCGATCAATTTAGAACCATTTCTTTGAGTTCTGATATCAAGTTCTTACAATTTTTGACTAGATTTGGGGCATGGACTTTTTAAATTTGCTCTTGCATTTGGAGCATCTAGTCAGAACATTGTTTGGAGTCCAAAAAGGGACAAAAAAGAGAGCACAAACATCGAAGTCTTGGTTGCTAAAAAGACACGATTTAGAACAAATGGTTCTTAAACGGATAAACAATCACAAAGCATGTGGAAAAATATTGGAAAAGACGGTCCTACGCCAGTTTTCTCAAGGGGTGAAAACATTACGGGCATGAGGTGAGTTGCTGAGGGCATTAGGGAGTAATGTCGAGTGAAGTGTAGCATACCGTATTCATTCATGCATAATCTGGTGGCAAATGTTATGTTTTGAGCTGTGTTTTGAAGGTACAGAAAAGGAGTAAGCGCTTTTGAAAAACTAGACAATTACAACATTTAAAAATGGGATGAAATTTATTTTGGAAATTTAGATATATTTTAGATTAGGGGTTCTTAAACTTATTTGAGTTAGGGCCCCCTTAGAGCTTCCTCAGAAGCCAGAAGAAAAATTAATTTTCTTTTCTACTTCCCTTAGAATTTGTCTTCTAAAAAGGTTTAGATTTTAGAAAATCCATTCAATATTTGAACTTTTCATAGAAAAAAATCATTTGATTTGATGAAAGTCAAATTCCAAAATACTGTATTTTTGGGGTAGAAAATATGTTCTTTTATTTCGTAGAAATAGTACATTTGGAAACATTCGGTAAATCGAAGTTATTGATAGGCGAGTTGTCTAGGGCATCAAAAAGTATAATAAAGCATTCGTCAGTATGCTGTTTCCAGGGCCAGTCTCGCTACAAAAGCTGCGTTTGAAGTTTCAAAACGCAGATAATGTAGCAAGATTGTGCTCGAATACGACATATCGACTTTACTCGACTAAGCTCGACTATACTCCGTAATGCGCTCAACAACTCACCATGTGTCATATCTTGAGTATGCTTTGATCGAGAAAATTTTGATTTTGTCTTTACATATATGCCTCCCAAACGATTTTAGGTCAAGTCGATTTGCGAGTAAGATTCGGAAGGAGAAATTATTTTTCCGAAGTTAGTCAGATGATTTGATGCGAGTGTTCCAGGCGGTGCCCATGTGATTCAGAACGATCCAAATAAACAGGATCAAAACAAAACAGAAAAGTGTCAAGTAGCAGGCCTTGGCCATTATGTGAGAAGACTCACGCTTCACTCGAACTGCCTTGGTTGAAATTGTCCTGGCCAACTGAAACAAATTGAAAGCGAAATTGCAACACTTCTGAAATCAAACCACCCCATTCAACAATTATTCATCTTACCCGTAAACTGATTTTCATATTGCCTTCGTCATCTAAACCAGAACTGATGACTGTGGGAAGGATTTGTTCTGCTTCGTTTTCACAATCCTCTCCTTCAATTTGAACCCTGGTTCTCGATTTGGATGCATTTTGAGTTCCAATTTCAGCTTGAATTTCAGGCTTAGGGCCCAAATTAGAGAAAGGGGACGAAGTGGGATCTTGGAGAACGGATTTTTCCAAGGACTTGGGCATTTCCGAGCACGATTCTACTGCTGTTCGAAGACGCTCCAGAGGTAAATTACATTCGCGACTGATGCTCTCCAGAATAACGTCCATACTGACGTTTGGTGAAAGTATGATTGGACCATTGAAAATGTAGTTCAGACTGCCTTGATGTCGCCCAATCTACAAAGGAGGGAAAAGAGGCTTCAAAACAAACCCATTTAAGGATCCTTAATTAACTTACAGTGATTTCGTATTCGTGTGTTTCTACGGCCTGCGTCGTGTAGATCTTGCTCGTTTTTTTACATTTGTAAGGTCTTTCATCTTCTGAAGAGGAATCCGAATTGCCCGTGCTATTTTGAGCAGTCTTGGTTCGGGTCTTCTTCTTGTTCCTACGTTTGGTCTTGATTTTTGGACTCGATTTCGTCATAGAAGTAGAAGGCTTTTCATCTTCCAGTAACTTGGGTGTCATGGTGGCTTCCTTCATGATTGATCACTGTGTTATCACTTTAGCAGAAATAGAAAGGACTCAAATGTGATTCAAAAATTCAAATCATTGTATTTTGGTGTCAAAGACATGATATTTCGTAGTATTGTGTGATTTGTGTTTGTCCAGAGGTGTTCTGTGGGGCAGGTAGTTGGTCGAAAAAGTGCAGCACGCCTGGACGTTGGGTTGTGCCATTCCATCTAAGGCAATATGTACTGAGCTGCCTTAGGCCCAGCACCTCTTTGTGGGGCAAAATTGGCTTGATGTCTCTTGTTGGTATCACCCGTAGAACTAGGCCTACGTCAATAGGTGCGTACATGTGTCTTGGTCGGGGAAAACCCTTATTATATAAGAGCACAATACCAAACATAAACCTTAAAGTTTACGGCAAGTGCAGATTGAATGGAAGAGGAATCTTGACCAATATCAATACTGTCCAATTCTAATGAGAAAAAGATATCATTGCTGGAGAGCAAGCGTTCGAATGAAGGTCAGCAAGTGTCTCATACGCTTCTTTCATCCTTCTTTTATGCTTCTTGATATGCTTCTACTATACTTCAAAACTACCTCAACAACCGAACTATTGACATTTGATTGCTTTTCATAAAATGATTCCACTGGGTAAAACACAAAGATGTTCAGCAAAGATCTGTAGGTTAAAAAACCATTTGCAGGCTATCGTCTTGCCCGGCTTGCATTTTAACAAGCACTTTTAATGCAGAAAATAAATATGTCTGAACGTAAATCTGAAATCACCGCATTTCACACTTCACTTCGTGTGTTCATTGCATTATGTTCGAGTTTACCAAATCAACTCAGTTTAACACTCCCTGAAGACGAAATAGAAATAACCATGTTCAAGTACATTTTGAGTAGATTTTGCTATCAAAAACGCAGCTTAGTTGGTGAAACTAGAGCACTATAATAACAGAGTACGGTCATAAAGTGCGCCAGCTAGTGGATTTCATGTGGCAAGAGCTTGCAGTTCCCATGATACAGACATTTTTGAAGATTGCAACGGTCAACCATCAGTTTTGGACAAACTGAAGTGCCTCAAATGTTGACTGATTACTGTGATTTTTGTGGTGGTTTTTGGTTGAAATTATTGATAAAATCCCTTTCAAATTGGCAAGGAAATCTGACTACTGAAGAGGTAATTCAAGCATGATCTATGCCAAAATTTAAATTCATCAAAAAAACACTTACAGTTCTATTTTGAGTTCCGCCATCAACATTTTAGGCACTTTAGTTTGTTCAAAACTGATGAATGACCGTTGCAATCTTCAAAAATATGTGTATCATGGGAACTCCCACTATGCTTCCACTATGTTTCAAATATACTTCCAAGTACCATAAACAATCTCAGCACGTCTGCTACGCTACGCTTCCATTACAGCTGATGACCCGAGTATACTTAATTAAGGACTTTTATTCTGCCCTGATTTTAGGATATTCGAGCTTTTTGAATTAATTCAACCAGTATGCAACCTTCCTTGTATTTGAAATCTAATGTTGTTGGTTTTTTGTATTTTTTTTCCGGAAATTGACAAAGGCGTTGTCGATATTGTTTCTCATTCTTAGTCTAGCTGTTAATTTAAAGCTAGTATTTTTTAGGAGTCTTCTAATAGTGATTAGTTAAAAGTGGCTTGATTCATTGGATCTCTTTGTATTTCAATCATTATCGTTTCAATGATCACTTGAAGGAAAACCAGGTTATCAATAGTAGCAATTGAGAACCTTTTAATAAACAATCAAGGAGACACCTTGCAGGACGGGGAAAGGAAAAGAAGCTTGAGTTCATATTTGGTCTGTCCGATTTCAGTCTCGTTAGAATTGTGTCCATGCATGGATTACTCAGAGGGATCGAACTTTTTTGAGCTTAAATGAGTTAACATGTTGGATAATACTTAAAGATGCAACTCTTTCGCTCAATCTTTCGAACTTCAGATGGCACACAAATTTGAATAAAGGAAGAAAAAACAGCAATGGCATAATTTGCCATGGATCAAAAACCTTTGGGGCAACGAGGCGAAGTGAGAGACAACGTAATAATAGCAACAAAGATAATGATGATGATAATAATGTTATCATAATTCGGAACTCTGGAACAATAAAAGTAGGGAAATAATGGCAAAGTTTGGAAACATAACGAGACTTGATGAAGAAATGTGGGATCATTGCCAGGAGAGCAAAATTGGGGCTCAAGGCCTAACGCCAAAAAGGAGCTGGCTTTGGAATGATTCAAAATAGTTTTTGTGAGTTTAAATAGGTAGACTCTTGGGATTATAGAATTGGAATATGGAAGCAATGAGAAGCTAGAAAAAGAGGAAAGGAGGAAGCTCCGCCATTCTCTGGTCTGGAACTCGAGGCTGAAAGTTTGCTCTATCTTTTTTTTGAAGGATGACTTGAAGAGCGTTTAATCGCGACCAATAAGCAATGGTCATAATAAGATAATAAAATAAAGTGGAGCTTCTATCCTTCAGAACACAAGAATGCTTTCAATCGCCGTTGGGGTTTCTTCAGAGTAAAAAGAAAACAAGAGAAACCAACAGCTTTATGGCAAATGCTCCACATTTGTTAAGGGCCTCGAATAGAAAATGAAGGGATAATTTTTCATTTTTGTGCTTTTTCATCCTTTCACCTTGGTCAATCATAACGTCATTCAGACTAATAGTGATAAGGATTTTGCTTTTTTTAAAAATGATCACATGATTTGTTTGCTTGCTTTGGGCTCAATCCTTTGCGTCAGATCGACAACCAATGAATGTTTTTTCCTTAACAATCAAGGAGTCAATACACCAAGCGACCTGCACCTTCGCACGAGATAGTTTCCAGACCTCACCGATTAGGTTCGCACAACCATCACACATGCTTTAGTCATGCTCATATCTTGACTCCATAGTATGATGGGAGGGTCGGTTTGCGTTCTTGAAGCTGCGTCCCGAAACTGGGACAGTGGGACGATCGGCAAATGCCAAGGACATCCGATGTTTCGGGTTGTGCACGGGTTCTTCTTGGTCCTGGGGAGACATTGCCTCCGATGAAGTCGTGGAAGTATGACCAGTCTTAGAGTGTAAGTGTTGTTGTTGTTGGTGATGGTGGTGCTGTTGGTGTGTGGATGTTTAGTGTAACTTCAAATATTTTGGAGTCAGTTGAAAGCCCCAAATTGATTATCTGATGTAGATCAACAAAAATTAAAGGGTTGCTCATGAGGGATGTACTGTTTTTAGGCAGTCATGAAAGATTCTTTCTGTTCCAAAAGAAGCATCTCAGGATACATTTTAATTTTCAAATTCAATTACCGAGAAGGCATCAGATTGCCTGATAAACAGTCATATCGATTTTCCAGCTTAATTGACTTGCCTAAATGAATGACATTCATGAAGACGCTTGTATCAACGCTTGAGATCACAGCGATCAAGGTGATAGCAAATTTTGCTCTTGCTTATCTCCGTTTTGTTAGATAAGGGACCCTCTCAGAACATCAATATATTTACTAGCTTTACGTCAATCGTCTGCAGTATTGCTCCCTTTCAGTCAAAAATATTTGAAGTTAATTCAGCGGTGGTGATTAGGTACATGAACTGAGGCCGTTGTCATGGTTCCACCTGGGACGGACTTGGCTGTCCCCGGCATGGCAGCCGCCAGGGCAATCGGGGCTGTCATAGAAGGCAGGGCCCTTTGCAATGGCATTCCTAAGGCGGATGTGACGTTTGCCGGCCTAGCCGGGGGATGTGTGGCGGCCCAGTACTCTTCAAGCCACCCCACTAGGTGATCACTAGCCTCTTCTAAGGAGTTTTCGTGAAGAACAACATCCCAATACTCATGTGGGCACTGTGCCAACTTCTCAGCGGACACAAGTTGTACATTCATGTTCCTGGTCTGTGACTTCCCTCTAGATTTGATAAGCCTCTGAAGCACTTTGGGCGAGGAGATTTGAAGGTAGACAAGAATAGGATTCAACGAGGTTTTCAACAACTGAGATGGATGGTTGATAGTATCGCAGTCAAGTACGACCAATTGTAGAGTTTTGGCCAATTCAAAAATTCTTTCGATCTCGTTTTGCACCTCAGCCATGTTTGAACTCCTGGAATTGGACCGCTCAATGAGGGCTCGTTTGGATGGATTGTTCATCGCGTTCTTTTTGGCAAGCGAGATGTCAGCCGCTACGCGAGTTATAATGATGCGATTCTCAAAACGTCGCCTCAGATGGTCAAACAAGGCTTTTTGCATCATATCCGTCACCTCGTAACCCTTTAACGAAGGTCCAATGATCACAACTGGGCGCATGGAGGGTACAACATCATAGGGCGGGATTTGTTCCATCTTTTTGTTTCCGAGAAGTCCCTTTTTCTTCCGTTCTTGCTCGATTAAACTCGCGCCGGGAACGGGTGTTCCCGAATCAGCATCTTCGCTCCCCACTCCGCCACTTCCGGTTGGTGCGGGTACGTTTCCCTCTTCGTCCCCCATTTCACTACTACTGTTGGCCTTACTATCCTTGTTTTGGTTCAACTTGTTGGGGAGAAGCTTGCCCAGGTTAGCCGTGGAGGGAGTTTTATTGGCGTACATTTTATTGTTTCGGTTTTGCGCCTGCTGGATCCTCAGTGTCTCCAGCTTTGCCGGGGACGGTATGAACCCCACATCACAGCCAACTTGAACTTTGCGCCCGATCCACCAATTTTGGTCGTATCTCTCCATGACATGGAGGTAATCGTGCATGTTGAAACTGACGGCTGATCCTTGAACGGGAGAATCATCGTCAATGGTGCCATCAAAGGCCACATTGGTCTTGACGGCGAAAGCCACTGGTTTGGTTCTGGCCTTTTCCAATTGGAGCAAGGCCTGGCGTTCAGTATCCCTCCTAAAATGTTCCCGTTCTTCATCCAGACTTAAATCGGAAGACCTTTGAGAGTACGAAGACTCTCCTGACCCTTGTCGATACATGGCACTGTAATTGTTGACCGGAGCTTTGCCCTTTTGCATTTGGAACACTTGAGGACTGCTTTCACTCTTTTGAAGCCAAGACAAATGGGACGCTTCTTTTGGCTGATTTTTAGAAATGTGTTCACTTCACTCCTCAAGTATCTCCTCTTCAGACTCGTTGAAGAAACCACGACACGTGAAAAAGCATCCCGTCCTGAAATACAATTGGGAAGATGTGAACAGTTTAACTCGTAAGGTTTTTTTTTGAAGAAGATCCAGGTGTCTTATCCTAGGGATTGACGGTGAGCAAATGTGCCACACCGCTGTTCCCAACTAGTCAAGAATTCTTCCTCCCTCTCTCTGTCTCTCTTTTTTCCCTCCCGTTCTCGAGTTCCCTAGACCTCGCGAGCCAAAGGCTCAACAATTGTATCAATCCCTGTCCTCAGTTGTCCCTTCTTCGAGCTAATACGAGTGTTAGAACGGCACCACAAGCGTGTGTGTGTTGTGTACCTTGTTCCATTGTGCGCAAGCGGACAGGAAAAGTCTGTTGCATTGGCCATGGGCCTCGGAAGTGGACGAGGCGATCTCGTCCCCGGGTGACTGACTAATTCGTCTCAAATAGAATGCCACTGTCACCGTATCATAAAGAGAAAGGTGTCCGCCGCTCTCGTTGTTCCAAACTTGTCTTGGACGAGGAACAATAACATGCACGTAGCACATGTGGACATTTCACAGACTCGAAGGGGTCTACGTACAGGAGCACTTGGTGTGTACAAACGGCAGGTTCCCCATAAACAGCCAAATCTACATCCATTCAAACCATTGACTAATATGTCAAAGTCTGCACACAACGAATGCTCAAGACCTTGGAACAAAGGTTCGCGCAAGATAAAAACCAGCCCAACCAACTGGATTGCTATGTGTCAAGGACGAGTCCAGTCGTGACGGAAATGAATCCATGTTAATTGAAATGTTAAATGAGAGAAAGCGCAATTTTGGTTCAAGCTCTTGCAGCCATTTGAAAACGGTAGGGAAGTGTTCAAAAATTAATTGGCTCGCATAGATTGCTAATAAACCTCTTACATCAAGGAAGAGACAAAAGAAAATTGAGCCTTTTAAGACCGTTTACATTGTCTTTTGGACTAAGAACAATGCCACCGACATTGACACGAACATGATGTTGAGCTTTTTCTTTGAAAACCATTCTTGTGGGGAAACAAAACCAGCAGCCATGTGCATTGTTGAAAATAAATGATAAGGGCAAGAAAAGTTAACTACAATTTAGGGCCAACAGAGTGGGTAAGAAGCGTTATCATTCAGTTATCATGCTACTTGATCAATCTCAGACAACTTTTGTTGATTGCTTTCTTGCCATTGAAACTAGACAATGTCAAATGAAAGGACTTGAGTGGCGGAAAAGCTTTTGATAAAGGGAAAAGATAAGCAAGCACCTTTTTCGATGAGATGTTCGAAGTTTCAATCCCTATCTACACTGCGACAAATATGACATACAACCTTTATATGTGATAAATGATATTCATGGTCATAACACAAAACTAAAACCAATCAATTGGCAAGTCCTGTGCAAAGAAGGAAATATGTAATCTCTTATTCATTTTGGATGCAATTGGAAACAACAATATGTAAGATTTTGGATATTTTTGCACATACCTTGCGGTTGTAGGTGAAAGATTAGTCAGATAGTTTGAGTTCAAGTTTGAGCCTTGATATCAACATTCTGGGACAAAAAGTAAGCTCATTCCGATCAGTAAATCCGCCGAAGACAACTGATGACTCATTTTTTTTTTGGCCTTCAGATTCACATTCTTGAGCAGTGGGCCTTTGGGCCGTCTTGACAGTTACCAGAAAACGCACGAATGAGAGCACCCAACACGAAAATCACCTGTGCAACTACAAGGGCGTGTTCTCAGTAACGATATCGAGCTAGAAAGCCTCATCTCCCAAATGTGGTCAGCACTTTCGTCCTTCTAGGGCAATCCTGAAATTCTTGGTGGGAGAGATTCCGTACATCTTGACTTTCTCCGACATATAGTTTGAGAAGAGCAGTCGTTGTCCCAGGGATTATAGAACAATGTGGAAGCCAGCCCAAATTCTTGGATATGTCTCAGAGTTTCCTTGTGCCTCTAAAAGCTGGAAACCTTAGGTGTTTTCATTCACGGCTTTACCTTCCGCGGGATTTCATCCGGTACACACGCACTGAACGAACTTCGAGTCACTTTCAACGAGAGGGCAGTGTCTTTCATTCTAGTTCGCCGATCCAATCACACTTAGAGATTCCTGAACACTAGACCGAAATGGAAACGGGCTCTATTTAGGGACACAATCCAGACACCCTCGACCTGTTCCATTCGGGTGATGGTCACAATGCTCTGATTGAATCTCGGTTCCATTATTCTCAACTTTGAGAGTTGAGTCTAGAATGATGCAAGGTGAAACCCTGGCAGGCAAGCACATGATTTAGATCTGGTTCAGTTACGTCGGGTCCAGAACCTGATTTTTAAGTTTTGAGGCTCTTGTATAATCTGCTTGTCGAGCTTGTTTCGAGAGGAAGACTGGACGCGACAACCAATGTTTGCTTGCTGACCAATTGGTCTTCTTGAGATAACTCGGCTGAGTGCTGCTGATAGTTTGTCGGACAGGATTTTGCCACGAAATCACTTAACACGCCCATTGGATGCGTGATTTCGCATGAAATTTCATGAAATCACAGGGGGAGTGACTGAGACGAGGTTTGAGGAACGAACCCAATGTCCTTGATCCATCAACTTGGTAAAGTGATGTATTCCAAAATGAACTTCACTTAGCCTTTCCCATGAATCTAGAAGCATGGGAGAGGAACAGACGCGGTCTTTGTATCCTCATTTTTATTATTATGATCTTCCTTATCGTCACAAACAACATCGGCAATGCATACGTTAGCACCATTGGCACGTCCATGCAAAGTGCAGACAAGTGCAGCAGCAGCCTCAAGAATACCACGACATTTCTGCTCCAACCACTACAACCACAACCGACTTCGTTCTTACAGTAACGACGACGTCGAAGACGACTCACACTACAAACTAATGCTACCAGTACGACGCCTCCATGTACTACTCTGAATCAACGACTCCATGGCTAGAATTAGTACACACTCAATCTATACAGAGGAGTAAGAGATGGTTCAAGTGTCTTAGGCCTGGTACGAAAACGTAGATTGTGTCCTGGCCTGACCTTGTTCTCACTATTCCCTCTTACTCGTCTATCCATTTCTTGCCTCCTGGTTCCACTCCAAGCCAGTGTTCTCTTGTCAGTCCAGTTCGATCTTGGATGTCAGAGAAGAACCTGAATGGAAGATGCCCGGAGAAGGCCTGAAAGTTGTGGAGGGCGAGAAAGAACCGTACCCGCTCTGTCTACAAGGAAGAAGATGCTGATGCCGAGGTTGACCCCGATCGAAGTTGTTGTTTCTGTTCCAACCGTTCCAACCCATTCTGGATTTTCACCATGGATGATGGACGCAATACGGCAGTAGGCCTCCACTTTTTTGGTACAGTTCCGTCGAGAGCGAGAACGACGCCGTCTCGAATTACATTCTGGATATAAACATTCTGAGTAGGTTTCCAACGGAAAGGCCTTTCCTTGCTTCGCAGGCCTCAATAGAGCACATCAGTAAGGCCCTGTAACTCTGGCTTTAAACAGATGGGCCACCTAGCACAGAAGGCCCTCAGTTCGACGCTAGATGGCCGAAAACTTGATGTTTTGTCATGAGAGCAAAGCGACATCTAAGGGCCAATGATGACATCTCAGTCTTTGTTTTGTATTTCTTGTTCTTTATGTACGTACCGAAACAGAGTAACCAGAGGCTTATGAGGGCTTTGTATTATTATCTCATATCGTTCCATTTGAAGTTTTATGTCAAAGGAAAACGCACTAGAATCATCCTCATAAATCCAGAATTGATCAAGACCCTGTGATCAAGGCCTAACTTTCATCACGCTGAAACTCGGAATTCTGTCTGGGATGCAAACTGGAAGACAAGCCCGAAATGTTAAGAAATTCAGCCTTTGGGGACCTTGTCGTGACTAATCCGCCAAATCGTAGAGGCGCTCCGTTGAAAAGCCTATCCTAAAATCATGTGTCAACATTCTAAGGATGTGTCTCTGATTCTGTGATTGTATGTAGAGTTCAGTTCGTATTCCAACGAGAGCAGTGGGCCAGTCGGTAAGGGCCCTCTTTCCCTGTATCACACTAGTCTCTTGTCAAATTGAAGGCCGTTCAAAGAGTCTTTCTTTCTCAGTCTTGTCTTGCTCTCACCGTGTTGTGACTCGTTCCACCATGAACATCAACATTTCAACCTGTTCCTGCCTAACAAATTTATGAAGAAGTGTTTTAAGAATAGTTGCCAATCATGGTGAAGTACAAACAACCCAAGAAGTTGTACGACTTGTGTCACAAATGGTTTTGTGAGTACTTGGGAGACAAGGTCATGAGTGCGGGCCATGACAGCATTAGTAGTGCCAAACATCAAACTCTCAGCTTGGTCAGGGTCAAGTTGAGACCGTTCTTCGTGGAACATTTGCCCGTGGTTGTGCGATCCAGTCTTTTGGAAGCCACCAGTGAGTTTCTCTTGCAAAGGTCCCTCTTGTCGGGAGTGGATTGTGATTATGGGAGATCCATTTTGTATTTGTTATACCTTCTGCTTAGTAAGGAGGTGAAGCAACTCAAAGTGACCTTGTGTTGCTACTATGGCTGTCGAGATATGGAGGGCGTTTTGCGTTATATTAAAAAGAACGGCAACTCCTTGGAGCATTTGGAACTTTGTCGATCATCTTTGCTTCGCATGGATCCTTTGTTGTTCCGAAATGTGTTGACATCGGCCTTGAATCTAACTTCTTTGGTGGTGAGAAACATCTGTTCGGATGCTATGCTCAAGCTCATTGGCACCCACTGTTATGCCTTGCAATATCTAGATATCTCACATTCTAAGCAAGTGTCAGATCTAGGGATCGAGTCTCTCTGTTGTCAGGTACAGATTCGGGACAAGCGAGAAATGTCAGATACCGAACTGCATGAGATTCCATTTCGAATGGTGGACCAAACCTCCACCACTATTACCGTGCAAGAAGATTTTGGCGATAGTGGTTCGTCGTCCGTGGGTTGTGGTGGCAAGATGCCATCTTGGCGGGAGTTTCGTCAGAAAATGCGCGACTATTTAATCACTTCCGATCAAAGTCGCAATGAAGAGTGTCTAGTGGAAATTAAACAAGTGCATCATCCCCTGTGCTACACTTTGAAGGCCTTTGACATCACGGACACAAGTGTAACTAACTCCGGATTGCTTATTATCTTGAAAAAGATCCGAAAAGTTCATTCTTTGGGCGAGTACAGCATCTCCGACAATTTCCTGCGGAATCTCAGTGTCGCTTCCAATGTCAGTTCGGACCAGTTTGAATTGAATGCAGTCCATTCCAGGAAAGTCAGTGGAGCTGGCATGCTCAACTTGGTCCGTGTGATGCCTAAAATTCAATCTCTGACTTGTTGGGAACCACAATTTGATATGAGCGAACTTGGTCGTTTGAATGGTCTCAAGCAATTGACTCTGCTTCGAGTCACGTTCTCCGAGATCATGGTTCGCCAAATTATGACCTTCCTAGAGGAATCGGAAGTAGTTCAAATATTGGACAAGATTTGTTTGGAATTTGTCGTGCACGAAGAATTTTTGCAATACAACCGCTCGCCGTCTATGCAGGAATTTGACATCTCAAGCATTTTTGAATTTTCCGATAACCTAAAGGTGTTCATGATTGAATTTAAAGACAGTTTGCTCATGACCCCGCCCATTGGTTTCAATCTGAAGAAACATCCGCCCAGTTGCCTCTCATCCATGGTCCACATCCAGTTGGGTCAAGTGGTTCAAAACAGTGCCGTTTCTGTTATTTTGGCGTTTTGTCCAAGCTTGAAACATTTCCATTGTAACAACTGCCCGGATCTCACTGACCACGAACTTCATATCTACGCCATGCAGACTGTTTGTCGACATCTGGAATGCTTTTACGTTTACGAAGCACCTTGTTTAACCTTCAGCTCGTTCCAAACGCTCATCGATTGTTTCCCAGACCTCCAAAGATTCGGCAATCTCACTCGGTGGGCCATCAATTGTGAGGGTATTCAAAACGTGGTTCGGACCATTCGAGAGAACAACTTTGAAATTGAAATCTTGTGCGGTTCTCACTGGTTCTCATCAAAGTGTTCGCAATCAGTTCAACTGAATTGCTATCATCACAAATCGGTGATGCCCAGCTCGACTTATGCCAACTTTGGAGGGGAGCTCCATTACCCATTTCGTCATTGGATCAATATCTAAGAATTCGTATTAGTCCTCAAAGACATCACCAAAGATTGTTCGTTGCCGCGGTATTTATCAGGATCTTTTTACATATACATACAGAAGTAATATATAATTGTACACTTTTACACTTGTTTTATTTGTACCCACATGTTTATGTACTGTAGGGTTCGGTTTTGTCGTACAAGTCGTCGTCTCACGCATTCGCTCAGATTTATGGAAAATACACTTTTGTTGCAATCGTTATACGGAAATTAATCGCCCCTTAAGTTCTAACAACATTTGTGACGTTGTGTTACCAACCCAGCTTTTCACTCTCGGTGCTGCAAGATCACTTTATAAGCTTGAGGGTTGCGGATAAATCCGGTTCCAGCTTCATATTGTGTCTTGATTTCTCGTTTGTCTCCCGTGGGCAGTCTCAAAGAAAATGTGTTCAGAAAATTCGCTAGGATCAAAAAGATGGCCATATTAGCCACATCCTCTCCTGGACAACGTCGAGTTCCTAAAGCACCAAATCATCTTTTAGATTCTTAATAATTAGTACAAAACATAACAGATACTCTCATGGTTTTACTAACCAATTCCATAAGGAACAAAACCCTCTTTGGCCTCCACAAATTTGCCGTTCTCGTCCAAAAAATGAGCAGGGTAAAATTCGTTGGGCTTTTTCCAGTAATCCGGACTTCGGTGGCAGGAGGTCATGTTGGCAATCACATTTGTTCCCTAACATATTAAGTCATTCCAGAGCACGTATGAAGAAAAATGTCGTAATAGTTACCTTTGGTAAATAAAAGCCATGGAAATCAACGTCAGCCACCGTTTTGTGGACAAGTCCATTGGGTGTGATATCCGCGAATCGCTGAATCTCAGCTATAGTGGCACGGGTAAAGTGCATTCTGCAAAACAATAGAAAGGCTCGTGGATAAAGGCCTCGTTGAAAAAAATATCAAATATCTGAGCCATTATTTACTTGTGCCTATCCTCCCAAACGATGTCTCTGTTTCTTTCTCCCAACTCGTCCATTTCATCTTGGACCTGTCTCTGAACATCCTTGTGAACCGATAGGATTCGAACAGCCCATCGGAGCATGGTGGATTGGGTTTCGGATCCAACCACGAACATTTCTCTCAAAACAGCACCCAGACCATCCTCTGGGGGAAAAATTATTGTTTAAGTATACCGAGGACTCTTCATCTTCCCGACTTTGCGAAGAACTTACCAGTAAATGATTCAGCACCCTCTTCCACCTTGGCCAAGTAAGCATCCTGGAGATCAGCACCACGATTGCCTCGATAAGCCTCCTTGTGTTCACGAATCCATTTCTATTTGAAAAAATATCGCAAAATGATTGGTGACATCAGGTGGTTGGTTTTGTTTTTACAAAGTCTCCAGTAGTTCAGCCTACTTTCTTTCTCTTTTCTCTTGCGATTGTTCTTAGTTTCATTCATTTCAATCCGGTTGTTCTGTTAATAAAATCGTCGAATCGAATTGTTGATAACAGAACTTACGCGTGAAATGTTCAAGAATCGATCTCGGTGGTAACGACCTTTCTCCATTTTGCTAATGCTTTCGGGAACGATCCTTGAGAGACCAGGGATGAAAGACATGATGGCAGCTCTAGACATGAATTGAGTGATCTTATCGATGCACTCGTAAACCGATTGAAACTCTTGTTGTTGCGAGTGTAAACGACGACCAGAGGCGATGGTCCACAAAATATTGATGATGGACACGTTGAACCGGTAGCTCACGGGCAAGGGTTCCCCAACCTAAATATATTCATTTGCTTTTTTTTATATATACTGCGAAGATTCGGTTGCCATTGTGAGATGCCTACCTTTTTGGAGAGGTCCATTTTTAGGTCATGAACCTCATCGAGAATAAGATCCTGAAAGCCCAAATTGCCTTTGCCTTGGACGAGTTCCACCATGTGGTTGTGGAAAAAGTCCCTTTGCAATTCCCAATCTCTTCCTTCAGTGGTGGTGATGCCGATCTTGCCCTTTTGAAAGAAGGTCCCGGAGAACATGGAGGGTCGTCCGGAGAACTCCTTCTGAGAGAGGGCCTCCTTGATCACGGGATACGAATTGAGGACCACGCATGGCGATTTGCCCAAGAACACACTGAACACATCGCCATAGCGCTTGGACAACTTGTCAAAGCTTCGTCCGATATTTCTCACATCCAGGAAGGGAACATATCCAACCAACGGCAAACTCAGGGGTCCTGGAATTGCGCATTATTTTGAACCTCCGACATTTTGTTAGCCATTTAGAAGTTTTAAGGCCAAAGGAAACTTGTTTTACCTAGAGTGGCTCACATGTGATTTTCTTACCCGGTGGGAAGTTTGCCGGTCGAACCGAAGCCTTGATCACGGAAATGATGAAGATCACGGCCACTGCCACGCCCACTAATTGAAGGGTCATAAGAATCATGATGGCTTCCTTGTTGGGGCACTAGATCTTCTCTAAGGATTCACGGAATCGTTCCCGACCCTCGAGGAAAAACAAGGGACGAAATCCCAGTCCAGTCTAATCTCGTGGAAGATTAAGTCAGACTGGATGCGAAAGTGCACACGCCACTCAAACTCAAATCTGGATTCTATTTATTTCTCTTGAGAGAAACGAGTTCAACTTTGACCTCCGCATACACGATTATTATCACTATCGTCTAGCATGAGCAGTTTGAACACTTCGTCTTGTCCAAAGCGACTAATCACGAGCTATGAACAACATAAGACATCCCAACATCTAATCTTGAATTGCCGATAAGTTGCACTCTGGAATTCCAAGTACACTTCTCGATCGATAATGCCGTTATATGTTTCTTGACTAAAATTGATTATCACAATGGATTGATTGGAAAAGCAACGACAACTAATCAGCAGGCCCCATTAGTTCATCATTTGTGCAAAGCTGAACAAATTTCCCTGTTTGGATTATGTTGATAAGCAAAGGATGCGGGTTTTGTTTCCAGATCTCAATTTAGGAGCAATTTTTGAATCCCATAAGCTCATAAAAGGCTTATGGGATTCAAAAATTGCAAAAATTGCAGGAATTCCTGCCATACGAAGTTCTATTTAAAAGAGGCACAATTAAATGGAACTTTAGTACTATCCTCTTGATTTCCGATTATGGTGATTCATTTTTTTTTTAATTTTTCATCATAATTGTGGTTGACGGCGATTCTCCAATGCCAATATTGTCATTGAATGTAATGCACGGGATGTATTACCTATTATTTCATTTGTCAATTGAGTTACGGATTGATGTGTTAGTATTATATAACCTTTTCTTATAACAGAGCATACCAACAAATGATATGTCATGACCAAGAGTTGCAATCAACATTATTAAATTATTATATGAACAAATGATATGACGAGGAACTAGTTTGTTTTAAATAGAGATTGCACGTACTCCTCGTATCCTCGTTTTCCCGCTTGAGTTTGTGTTCTCTCCTTTCGCGTGCGTGAGTGAAATGTTCCAAAGGTTGAAAGGAGCAATAGCCTTTCTCAGTAAACATGTTTTTTCTCAGTCAAGAATAATACTGGCAGTTACCAAGTGATATCTTTACGATTTTATTGTGATCTCAGAACTATCTTTTCATTTCGGAGAAGAAATTTACTATCAACATGAAAGCAAGCAAGTATGAATTACTCTAAATTCAAGGAAGAAGCATTCTAAGAAATGTTTTTTGTCAGTTCATCTAAATAAGTGTTAATCGACTGACTTCGGACAAATATGACGGGCCACATGGTTCAATGTGATGAGGATCATGGTGGTGGTGGTGGAGGAGGAGGTGGTGTGTCTGAAAATGTTGGTTGGACTGCAGACGATGTTGCAGAAGAGGAAAGAGAGGAGAAGGAAGGTGAAATTGGTGCCAAACTAGAGACTCAATGGAGAGGCAGGCCAGCAAGAAAGACGCTGACTCGTTGGTGGAGTCAGTGGAGTCTCGTTGAAAGCGACCAAAGGAGAAATCCATATTGCTGTTGCAATGCTTGCTAAAGATTTTCTTGAGTGAAGTAACATGAGAAATATCTGAATGAATGCTCATTGACCGGTGACATCAATTCATATCATGGCACAAATACAAGCCAACAAGTCCAAAACATCTCCGGCAAAGATGAAGTCCAACAGGTAAGTTTTTCTTTTGCTTTAATAGCACATATTTGAGCATATTTTTCTCCACAGCTCGACCAAAAAATCTGCATCAGAGTGGTGGTTGGTGTTTGGAGCTATCGTCTTGTTTAATCTCTGGACCCGCTTGCACAAAGTGGACCAACCCGAATGGGTGTGTTGGGACGAAACGCATTTCGGCAAGATGGGATCATGGTACATCAACCGGACCTTTTTCTTTGACGTTCACCCTCCCTTGGGCAAGATGTTCATTGGGGCGGTTGGATATGCCACAGGATACAACGGAACTTTCCCATTCGAGAAACCCGGAGATCTGTACCATGATCATAATTATTTGGGCATGCGAGTGGTAAGATGATAAATTGATGCTGCTGGAATGAAGCTTCATCCGATTTTACATTGCAGGCTTGTACCTTATTGGGAGCCTGTCTGACTCCCTTCAGTTTTTTAACTGTTTGGGAACTCACCCAATCTCTCACTGCTTCGGCCTTTGCCGGACTTTTGGCCTTATTTGGTAAGCATTTCAACTTTTATGTTTGAGGGATTTTTGACTGATAGCTATCGTTCGTTATACTTTCAGATGTTGGAATGCTCATATTGAATCAGTACATCCTGCTGGATCCTATTCTTCTGTTTTTTATCTCTGGATCTACTTACTCCATGGTAAAATTTCGATCTTACCATCAACGCCCTTTTAGCGTGGTTTGGTGGACCTGGCTTGTCATAACCGGGTTCATGTTGGGTGGTGCTATTTCCGTGAAATTTGTTGGCCTTTTTGTGATCCTTCTGGTTGGATTAAACACCATCGAGCAGTTGTGGGAGATTCTTGGGGACATGTCCCAACCCATTTCAAATGTGATCAAGCATTTCCTGGCCAGAGCTGCCTGTCTGATAGCTTTACCCATCATCATGTACATCTTCTTGTTCTTCATTCACTTAAAAGTTCTTTACAAGTCGTAAGTTCAAATTGCTAAACATACAAAATTCATATCTTGAGCAGATTCAAAACTCTCTACTTTCCAGAGGAAATGGAGACGGCCATTTTTCCAGTTCGTTCCAATCAGCATTGGTCGGCAATGTTCTCCATAATGCGAGCATGCCCCGTCATCTAGTTTTTGGAGCCATCGTCACCTTGAAGAACCATCGAACTGGAGGAGGTTATCTTCATTCCCATTTCCATTTGTATCCCGAAGGTGTGGGTGCTCGGCAGCAACAAGTCACGACCTATGCTCACAAGGACGAAAACAACAAATTCATCGTGAAAAAGTGGAACGAGGAACCTCCCAAGATCTTCTCGGAAGAGTATGAGAGAGCAGAGACCGATTTTGTAAAACACGGTGATCTCGTCCGTCTGGAACATGTTATCACGAAGCGAAATATTCACTCACACGCGGAACCCGCTCCAATTTCCAAGAAACAGTTCCAAGTCACTGGATATGGAGAGGTAAAGCGATTTGCTCATTTGAATTTTACTTTATTTACAGTACATATCAAAAGTACATGTTTAAATTGATATAGGATGGCATTGGCGATGCAAACGATGTCTGGAAGGTGGAAATCATTGGTGGATCAGAAGGTGATGTGGTGGAAACTGTCACTAGTAAAATCAAACTCCATCACTATTTCATGAAATGTGTCCTAACTTGTTCCAACAAACAATTGCCTAAATGGGGATATGAGCAACAAGAAGTTAGCTGTAACCCAACCGTCCGTGATCCTAATGCGTTATGGAACGTGGAGGATAACTTCTACCCCAAGTGTGAGTTGATTACTGTTGCTCTTCCAATCAAGTGATACATTAAAGTTATTAGTCTCTCTTGTTAATCATGCCTTTCTAGTGCCTAATGTGAGCTTTCAAAATTTTGCTCCTGGATTTGTGTCCCGATTTCTCGAGTCTCACGCGGTCATGTTCCAAGGGAATGCTGGACTCAAACCAAAAGAAGGCGAATACACATCAAGACCTTGGGAATGGCCCATCAACTTTAGAGTAAGCATTTTGTGGGATCCATTCGATTCAATCAAAGGTCTCAATTCAAATTGCCTTTTCAGGGTCAATTTTTTTCCGGGAACGACCACAGGATCTATCTCTTGGGAAACCCTGTTATTTGGTGGGGCAACATCGTCTTTTTGGGTGTCTTTACTACAACCTTTGTGTGGAACTCGATCTTAGCTCAACGAGGGCATGAGGATTCCCCTGAAGTGAAGGCTCAGAAAAATCGCACCTTGTATGCTGGGGTGTGGCTTTTTATTGGCTGGGCCCTTCATTACATTCCGTTTTGGGCCATGGGACGAGTGCTGTACTTTCATCACTATTTCCCAGCGTGTCTGTTCTCGTCCATGTTGACGGCAGTCATCCTTGAGTACATATTGAACACCATATTACAATTCATTCCGGAGAGATTGGTCCAAGTAGTTTACCACAGTTTTATTGGGATTTTTGTTGGGACACTGTGGTACAGGTACGTCAATATTTTAAAAACGCCTTTCTTTGAAGATCAATTTCTAGTAAAGCTTGTTATTCAACCTTTTTCCAGTTTCCATCTGTTTTCACCATTAGCTTATGGAATGGAGGCCACTCCAGGTCATATGGCTAATTCGAGTGTTCATCATCTTAAATGGATCGACTCCTGGGAGTTTTAAGTGTCTGTATTCCACGCATTGTTACTTATACTTGTTGATATCATGTATTTATGTAATATTTATTCCTAAAAATGTAATGGTCTCTTTTGCCCAAGCGGATTCATGTGTTTTGTTTTCTCTCATTTGAAGATTCAACCAGGTCAAGGACGATGTCTGTGCTCTCTGTTACCTTTTCAGCTGAATCAAATTTTGATCCTGGATCTTGATCGGTCTGTAGAAAAAATAGAGCCTTAATTGTGATCGAAGAACGAACTTACATGTTCTTACACGTTCAATAGATAAAGTCTCGTCTTCAAAATCGCTTTCGTAATCGTCAAACTCTTTGTCACTGGGATCACTTTGTACACGGTCCACGTAAACTTCGTCAAAATCATCTAAAACTGTGGATTGGCCCCGGATTGCGTGGGATCCCTGAGTTTTGAACAGGCACAGACAAATGAAACAAATCAAGGATTTTTCCGTCATGTTACTTCAAAGTCGAAAGTGTCACTCTTGACATTTCACCAGGATTTTTATTTCATTTTCATCGCCATCGTAGACTGGTCCATAAATTATTTCGAATCTTTGGTGCAAATTCATAGGAGATATTAAAATTCTCGGATTCTGTTTCAAGAGACGTATGGACTTTTTCATTCACTTGATCGTGTTTTCAACCAAGAAAGCTCGAGAAACTTCTTTTTTTTCTTTCGGTCCAAACCCTCTCTCCGTGTATTGCGTCCATGGACAAGAACTCTAGAAGAACCACGTTTCGGCCAGCTTGAGTGGTTCATGTTGGGAAAGCGAACCGCCAATGAGGTTTTAGCCTGTGTGATTCATAATTAATGCACTTGCATTCCTTTTGCTCTAAATCTATCGAAACGGCAGACGAACAAGTCCAATGACAACTACGGAAATGTGTGAAAATGACCGGAATGGTTCGAAAAAGTACGTCAATGAATTATTGTTGGGTGACATAAGTTAGATTTCTCTTTCAAACCCGATCCTGGTGGCAAGGATGTTAATCTGAGTGTAAAAAAGAATTAGCAAGGACATAGGTTCAGCTATAATTACGAATAAATGTGACATTGGATTGAAGCCATTGGATCGAACAATCAAACACAAAGGGTATAATTATGCTATAAAAGCTACGCATACAAAAGCAAAAATGTTTAACCATAGTGGCATATTTTCTCATGGATGATCTTTTAGGACAAGGTTGATTAAATAATATCAAAACAACATTTCAATTTGCAAGAAAATTATCATTGTATCAAATTGCTGGTCATTTCTTTGAAAGGCAATTAGGGAACATTTTTGGTTATGAATTGAAACGATTTGCGACTTTCCAATCCCATCAAACAATGATTCAATTGGTCTCGAAAACTCAAGCGCTCGAGTAAACTTTTCTGTTGTGGCTTCTAGCCACGATTGGTCTATTCCCAACTTTGTTTGTACTAATGACAAAGTTTGTATTCCTTTCTTGGGAACAAATCAATTTGTACGGATTCTAAGGATGAATAGATATTTCAGCTCAAGTAAGCATAAACTAGGTTGCATGCATGAACATGCAAAGTGAATGAGACCTTGACGATCTCATACCAGTGTTTTCATGACTCTTGGATAAGGTATTTATGGAGGTTTTTCATGTTGACTTTACTTAATCATTGGCATACCGACATTATATTGGCTTTTACAGTCTCTGTTCGATTGGTTTTTGAGGTTTTGGCCTTCCTAATGATTTTGGTTGGATTGATGATATTCCAAGAGTTGGCACTCAAATTGCGATCCACGATCATTGCTTTTTACAGAGGCTTTTCTGGCTTGGAATGTATTTGTGTTTTTTCTCGTACTGTTCTTTGCTTCACTTAATTGTTCGCTCAATTTAATTGGAAAGGTGAAAAATGGAAACTCAAAAGGTACTTTGCTGCATCCAAATATTGCAAAAAATCAAGACACTTTTCCTCAGACAAATACACTGATAGTTCATTTTCCTTCAGTAAATAGCAACGACATTTACATGCCAATACTGGACTTTGTAAAGTAAGATATTTGCAGACATAGTTCTATCTAGGAAGTGAACGGCCCCACGAGGAACCTCATACTCTGATCAGAGTTTGAGCTAACCAACTTTGAATGCCAATGCTTCAGCTGGGTTTTCGAGGGCAATAGACGTATCTCATTTTAGTTAGTAGACTTTGCTCTAGGATGGCTACATCACATGATCTATTTGCAATAATGTATCATTCTTACAAATGGACCCCAACAGCTTTTACATGATAGGCAGATTTTTGATAACTTTAGCAAGTACCTATATTGTTCACTGACTATTCAATTTGGGACAAACTAAAATTATAAAGTAAAAATAAAAAAAAACAATAATTTATAAATTACTGTGGCTTTTAACAAAACTCAACAAGTATCAACCCTCAATCTAGTACTTTGTTAATTTCTAATATTTTTTACTGTGGCTGAAAGTGACAAGATCACAGACAAGTCAACGTTTATGGAATTGCAATCCATCAATGAAGTACACTCATCAGTATCAATCTGAAATTTGAGCGTTAAAATAATTGAAAACCTTCGCGTAAACCCAATAAACAAACCATTATCATTATCTTTATGATTTAACTCAGTTTTTTAATATTTTTGGTCTTTTTGTATTTCCTTTTTAGCATTAATAATTTTCATGAGCGTTTCAATAAAGATTTAGTTTGCGAATATAAGGATATCCCATTGAGACATCCTTACAATTATAGTATGTAAACTCTGTGGAACCAGTGCTGACTCGATTACAAAAGTTCTGCCAACGACCAAAAGGGTTTGTATTAAACCCTTAATCACTCAATATTTTGAGAATAATTCTTGAATATGATTCTTTCATGGCTTATATCTGTCTCTTGTATCAAGAAGCACTGGAATCATGGAGTGGGAGGCTAGCAATGAGAATAATAATTTCCAGTAAGAACAATTCAATTACGTTCTTCTGCAAATGAGACCTTGCACACGTTGACAAGAAAACGTATTTCAATTTTCAGCTCAATCAAACGTCGGAGACAAAAGTTATGCTCACTCAAATCCTACCGAGAATCAATGAACTAGCCCTTTTATGGTAATCGTTTTACCACAAAAGGTCGAGTTCATTCATTCTATGCTCTCTTCAGTACATGAGTTTGAGAAGGCATAACTTTTCTCTCCGGCATTCGATTGGGCTGAAATTTGAAATTCGTGTTCTTCTCAATGCAAGCCAGGTCTCATTTGCAGAAGAACGCAAATGGTTCGTCTCTGCTGGAAATCATAATTCTTATTGATAGCCTCCCACTTCATGATTTCCGTGCTTCTTGCTTGTATATTAGAATTTGCACTTATTTGTGTAATCAGCAATCTGCAAACATTTTTTTGACACGCCAGAACCGATGAATTTCGCTCTTTTTACTACAATGGAGCCAATGAAGTAAGCAGAGGAGGCCCCAGAAGAAAGAAAATAAAATAGTGATCAAAAAGTTCCACCTTAATCATCTCTACCTCACTTGGACTATTTTTCATAATGTTCTCCAAACGAACACCGTCCCGTAAAGATGACCCACATGAAGAAAATATAAATATTCTATCAAGTAACGTTGCCAGTTTCGCCAGTTCTGAAACATTGTTTGCTTACCCTTAGTACAGTTTATGCATAAACTGTATCATTTTCTTAATCAAGGTCCAAAATATTTGCTCAAAAAAGAATGCATCAAAACTGAAAGGTGCCTATGATTGTCTTATACAATAAACAGAAGCACATACAGTAGCCGTGCATCTACCTACCGTGCCTCCGTTCAACGGTGATCGAGAAAAAAGAATGCCAATTCTCTCTGGTTCCCTCGGGCTCGTTCCAACTACCTTGAAGGCGGATCGACACATGCACTCACGAAAGCACTCGCTAGCTTGTGTTTTACCTTTCCAATCTCATTGAATTGGTGGGCCAAGCAACTCGTTGAGTACTGCACCACATGACTATACCTACGTATAAACCTCGTGGTCTTCAACAGGCTTTTAAACACAACCATTCGCTGGGAATCGAGGACGGAGGTCGAACGAGGCCGGGAGAGTGAGCCACTGAGAGTCTCGATGAGTGAGTGCCTACAGGGGAATTGGTTGGCCTTTTCGGTTGTCAGTACTCATGAGCAATAACCCAATCGGCTTCGGCTTTTACGGGTCTTTTTCTCAATCACGCGTCCAGTCCTCTCTCTAAAACTTGGAAGTCAAGCAAGGCCGGGACAGAAATGAAAAAGAGTTATTGTCGATCCTTCGTCGGTCAATGAGGTGCCTTCAATGCGAATTCTGAACAAGGAGAGTGGGGAATCGTTGCACATAGTGATTTCTAGTATTCAATATGGGTTGTGGCTCAAGCACCCAAATAGGATCTACCGATAATCCCACGTCAGCAGATGAACACGACGAGAATGGAACACATGCTGGCACAAATAGTGTTGACGGACAAGTAGTGGATGTTGAAGGTAAAAATCAACGTTTCCAGCGAATTTTCTGGTCATTCCTGGACGACTTGAAAAGTTTTGAAAACGAACAAGATATATTTAGCTCGCTTTTAAAAGTTCAATGACCAACAACAATAGCAACATTAGCAGCTATGTTGATTGGAAATGTCATATTTTCCCAAGTCTGTTGATTACGAACAACAATAGATAATCGAAAGGCAAAACCATAAGCAAGGCGATTATTGACTGAAAAATAAATGAGCGCCTTTTCCTTGTGGGCAAAGGCTTGGACACGATTCTAACTTGTTTCTCCCTCAAAGTGTGACCACAACCTCGAGTAGTGAGTGGTTGACAACGTTTCAAGCAATTACCTGAGTAAATAAAACCAATTCCCAGCCTATCATATCATCAACATTCCTGTGACTCAACAAAGGAAACGCATTAGGCTAATCGTAGGAACAGAAACAAGTCTTGTTGTTTTCTTCTTCTCATTCCTTGCATTATTGGTTAAATTGGAGCCATAATTCAGCATTTTTGTGTGTTTGTTTGTTCAACTACTAAACAAACCTTCATCACTCAAAATCATAATGATTTATCGAGGGCCTTACTTTGGCTAGGCCTCATTCCAAATCAGCAGCAATCGAATATAAAAGACTTATACAACGGGAATATTGGATAGGGAAAAAGGTTTCTTGTTTCACGTCATGTTTGGCTGAATTTTAGTGGTAGTGGTTCCAATGATTCACTAAATATTTCATAGTCGTTGTAGGCGGGTTCCTATTTTAGCTTGCATTGGAATCAAAGCTGACATTTGCAGAGTTCAACTTCAAGCCTCTTGGAACACATTTGAAACACAAATCAAGTTCGATTTGACTTGTCCTGTTCAAATTTCAAATTGCTCTCGGGCAAAATCCAAGGCTCATCTAAAATATTTATGCTCTTCAAGGCTTTAATGAGCTTTGACTTGAAAAATCTTTTGTAGTTCACCCTTTATCCCTTGAAACGTAACAAGAATGAATGCCATTTTTAGCGTTTCGGCACTCCTACCTGTAGCATCCAATTCAAGTAACATTGTTCGTATGATCAAATTTAGGATATAAATGTTCGGAAACGTTAAGAATTGTGATGAATATTGATTATTTGATTATTCTACTGATTACGGAAAGGTACGTTTTTTACCAAGGAAAT
Organism: Tigriopus japonicus; assembly: GCA_010645155.1. Classification (NCBI taxonomy): domain Eukaryota; kingdom Metazoa; phylum Arthropoda; class Copepoda; order Harpacticoida; family Harpacticidae; genus Tigriopus; species Tigriopus japonicus. The sequence continues at coordinate 3,576,892 of CM021321.1, forward strand.
CTACTCAAACTCTCATCTACGTTATGCAGGTGAATCCAGTGGAAACCTTTTGGACAAGTCTCCGTTACCGCCAATCAAAGGAGGCGACAAAGACAGTCCACATCCCTTGGAAGAAGACTCTAAAGATGGGGTCTTGCGTCCCAAAACTAGTAATCCTAATCATCGATCACCTCGTCGGCTACCAAAACTGACCGGACCCGTTGTTACTTTACCTCAAGTAGAAGACATGAACGAGGACAGTTCTGAGGAAGTGGACACAACGGAACGAGGAGTGGGAACAAGCTCCAATGTGGATAATGTGTCAATACGATCCTTAAACACATTAAATCCTGGTAATGGCTCCGACGAAAAAGCTGACGATGACTTGGACGTGGTCGCCACCCCTGCCATCTCGGCCAAAGGCTCAAAAACCTCGGTGAGATCAGCTCAACCTACGCCGGTTCCACCCTCATCTGAAAACGGTTCCAAACTGTCATTGAAAGCAGCAGTCGAGGAAGAAGGAGTGATAGAGAACAATGAATCGGCTCAACCCTCTCGAAGATCATCCATGCACTCAACCAAGAAATCAACTTTGTCTTTGAGAAAGAGTTCATCGCATTCCTTGCTAAAATCGTCAACTTCATCAAGAAGAGGCTCCACGACCTCGAAACAAGAAACGTCTAGCCATCAGGATGAAAGTGCCGAAGTGCCTGAAGTTGGAACAGGTTCGCGAAGGGGATCCACAGAGGAGGAACTTGACGAGCCAACAGCTACAGCGGATGATCCTACAGATAGTGGAACAGAGGTGGAAGGGACACCCCCGGAAAAAGAAGGCTCAGAAGATGGAGACGAACAAGCTAATGGGTCTGAGCAAGGGGATGATGAGGAAGGGAATGAAAAGTCAGAAGGGGAAAATGAACCAGAGGACGAAGGAATACACGAAGGTATGTAAGAAGTAAGAAGATTTATTAGTGTGTAGGAACTGTGAGTATGTTCATGATTCACATTAGTGAGGTCACATGGCAAAGGATTTCGTAATTGAGTTGGTTGATTGGTCTAATCCATGAATGTTGTAGTTTGAATTTTGCATCAAAATTCCATTTTGATTCCCATGAACCTTTTCGAAATGAGAAAGGAAAGCCAAAAATTCAAATGTGTGCCCAAGTTATTAAGTACTGCTAAATGAATGAAATGAATGATAAATGAAATAAATGGAAACTTTTGATACTTAATTACAATACACAAGTCCCGTTACTAAAAAGTAACCGAAAACCCCTCAACGAACTTAAATTAGAGCTGCGAATGTTATTTCATAAACAAATAAAAAAAAAAACAGCTTTTTCACTCATTGGTCGGCATTCAGTCATGAAACCAAAATAGCTTCCCGCTCAATTTTAGCTCAATTAAAAAGTAATAAAAATAGGATCTTCAAAGCATTTCAATGGCATCAAGGCCAATCTGACAATTTGATTTTCATAATTTTGAATTTAAGAAGGAACACACATTGCAAAAAATATTAGCAAATTTGATTGTATCAATCAAATCGTGACTTACGTAAGCACGAAGGTCTTGTGCTTATTATTCTGGTAGAAAGAAGGTCTGAAGAGAGGGAGCAACAACCTTTCTATTATTGATTTTCGTGTGAGACAAACATGCTCTTTCAATGACATGGAGAATGAATAAACAGTACTGTAGTCCTGGCAAGAACATGATGAATGAGAAGCAATTGGATAATATCAATGACTTGATGGTGTTCCTTTCAAAGGATTTTGACGCATCTATGGATTAGTTACGACCGTAAAACATAATCATTCGTATTTCAGAGAGCGAGGACAAACCAACGGAAACTGCTGACGAAACTGCAACCGAATTACCCGATGCCCAACCGGAATTCGACAATGAAACACCCATGACCGCCAATGATTTGGGAACAGCGGATCCATCGCGATCAAATAGCGCATTGCAAGTCTCCTAACCGTCAGGTTATTAAGCTTCAAACTCGTTCCAAGAGTCTGTATTGTAATTGATGGCCTCTTAATCATTCTTTCACACCACAATAAATTGGGCTAAATCAAACTTTTGAATGAAAAAAAGTGATCCACCATTGTCATGGACGAATTGTCCTCATATTGTAAATATGGGTTTCTATTTTTGTTTTTTGATTCATAATTTCTGCACTTGAGACATGACTACGAATAAACTCAATTTCAACATTCTGATTAGTCAATGTAATAGATACCCTCGAGAGGATGGTCGAGGGGATTTTTATCCAGATATTTCTTTTTACGATGCTTCTTGCTTCGAAATTGTTGAAAGTGGTGTGGAATGACTCGCAATCCACCCGCCAAAAATCCAGCCATGTCTGAATATGTTCCATGGGATTGAATGGTGTGGTTACAAGAGACCAGGAGTCCTAAATCGTTGCCAATCGCATCTGGATCCACGCCATCATTGTTCCCAACAAAATAAACGATATCTTTGTAGGCCTTGAGCTTGGAGATTTTACTCTTGCCCCATTCGATATCGTCACTGACAAATATGAACACCACGTGGTGAGTCATCTGGAACTTGTCTTGGAAAAGACTCATCGCTTCGATGTAGTAATTGATGGTGAGAGGGATCATATCGTTCTCTTTTTCATACTGTATATGATCGGTCCTTCGACAATGGATGCCAACGAACATGATCTCCTTTTTTATCTTCTTCGGCTTTTTGCCCACTTTTTTGATTTTCTCCAGATGTTCCACTTTGACTTGTGACAAAACGCGCTGTCCATGTTCCAGAAACTTGGGTTTTAATTGCATATCCTTGTGGAACTCCTCGTAATATTTGGGATGCTGTAGGGAAGCAACCGTCTCTTCCACATTGGCTCCATTTGGATAGATGTGCAGAAACCGGTTGCGGTTCCATTTGGGATCGCGGAACTTATCCATTGAGTCCCAAAATACTTCCCAGCGAGCAGCACACTCTTCAGTGTAGTTGGGCTTGCTTTCCCGCCAAAAATCCGGACCCTCAATGAACTCAGCCGTGCTTGCATGCCATCTGAGAGCTAATTCAGGTGGAACTCGCATCCGACCAGAATCTTCATCGCGAGGATAGACGTTCTTTTTGCCCGTTTTCTCGTCGTAGAATTTTGCCACGAGCCGTTCAATCTCTTTCACGAATTCTCGGTAGTGCTCAGTAAAACCGCATACTTCATCCGAGGTTCGAAACCGTGAATCGTAGATGAAATACCGCCTCAGGTAATCTTGCGTTTCCTTGGTAATGAGAGGCTCAATGTCATAAGTCAAACTTAAACCGAGCGATTGAACGTATCCATAGAAGTGATTGCCAAGTCGTCCTCGCACTGGTTTGCACACTAAAGTTCTGGAACCACATTCTTCCCGTTCATCAATGCAATGATCTGGTGCCGCAAATGGTGTTGAAAGAAGAACTATAATAAGGATAAACAGTTGTTGAAACGAAACAGTTGAGACCATTCTTTCCTTGTCACCCAGAAATCCATGCCTGTTCATGTCCAATACTCCCAATGAGGTCGGCGGAGAACATCACGAAAAAGTCGAGTACAACGACCGCTACCTGTCTGATGAACAGCATAGCACTTTTACGTTAACCTGCATGTAACAGTGTTTCGGACATGTGCAATAGGAACCAATACTTGACTTCGACAACATTTTGCGAATGAAATTATGGCGAAGAGCATTATTTTAGTGTTGTCAATACTTAACGTCTTACAATTCAGTCATAGCCATCAAAAGGAAGAGTTCATATCAGATCATCCAAGCTGTGATGGAGATAGTTGCCAAAGAGAAAAGACTACCAAAACAAATCAAGAGCGATATCGCGAGTTAAAAGATACCGTGGAGAGCATTCGACAGTCATGTGGTGAAATATGTGATACAACTAAAACCGGTGTACCAAGTAAATATTATGACTATATCCAAAAGAATGTAGATTGTGATGCCCTTTTTCAGAATGACAAAATAGACTTACCGTCCGATTTCTTGGAACCACCAGCTCGGATCCCAAAATTCCTCAAGGACGATTTCAGTTATCAGGGTCGAGTTCCACTTAAATTAGACTATCGAGATGATTCTCAAGGAAGCACTCATTGGCTCAATTGGACCATGGAAATGATGGATTGGCATTTTGACGGCTTTAAAAAGGGCAACTTGGGAGGAAGTTATGGGAGAGAAAACACCAAAAACCTTTTTCGACATATGACAGAGCATATGGATCTAATCGATAAGCATGTCCTGATCGTGGGTTCTCAGCGACCATGGTTGGAAACGTTGGTGATTTCAGCGGGTGCCCGTCATGTGACTACTATGGATTATGTCAAGATCATCAGTGAACATCCTCAAATCACTACAGTTCTACCTCAAGGTTTGATTGACCTTTATTTCGAGGGCGTTCGATTCGATGCCATGGTGACATTTTCGTCGGTGGAACACAGCGGTTTGGGACGCTATGGGGACAATTTGAACCCTTGGGGGGATCTGATTGTGATGGCCCGGTCTTGGTGCTTGATGAAACCTGGTGGACAAGCCTTGGTGGGCGTGCCCACGGGTCCGGATCAGATTGGGTTCAATTCGGCCAAGGTCTATGGAGATTTGCTTTACTCGCATTTGTTTGCCAATTGGAAGCAAATCTATACGGAAACGAATTTCTCGAAATATTCTGACGATTGTTACTATTGCTATCAACCTTTGCATATCTTGGAAAAATAAACCAATATTGATAATGAGCCATAAGCAGTAGAAATTACTATATCTCAGTACTTGAACTCAGTACTTGTACTTAGCATGGATTCGAGCAGGATTAGATCTTGTCCGCCTAATTTCGCTTCATCCCTGCTTCTAATATACTTGTAAATTCCTTCAACAAGTGACCATTTATTCATATTTTGGTTTTGCGTCTATTTTTATACATACTTTGACCTAGTTGGGCCATCAAAATATTTGTAACAAAAATGGAAAAAAATATGAACATCATGTGTGAAACAATTACTGAAGAAAGAGACCATAATTATTAATAATTGTTCTTGTTTGTTTTTGTCAATCTTTCCAACCTTTCCTACCTTATGACTGATGAGTAGAGACCGGATTTGAAATTGATTATTTTGGATTCAAAACTTTTTTACATTGAAAAACATTGACCAAAAAATTAAAACTCACATCGAAAAGAGCAAAAAAAGTTATGCGTTGCCAGGGGCCCAGCAAACAGGCGTTGGCAGGTTCAGGGGCCAACAAATTAGCGATAAAGAGTTTTGGGCCCGGAGCACAGAACTACGGATGGCTCGCAGGCCCACTATTTTTGACTTTCCCCATCGCTTCTGGGCCCACCAACCACCACACTTGGGCCCAAAGCCGGACAGTGTCCTCAGCCATGTTTAAAATTAGAAACTTCGCCCTCATTTTTAAAATGTTAAACTACCTAACAAACTTCAAACTTGACAAGATATGGGTCGGTCGCTTTCTGGAACAAAGGAAAGCTGGCATTTGTTATAACTAGGGACAGGAACTTAAGACGAATAAACTTATTCGTCTTTTTGGCCTTTATTTGTCGCGAATTTTTTTAGTCTAATTTGGATTTTATTCGTCTTTTTTCGTCTAATTGGCCAAAAGTTTGGATTTTCTAAGATTTCAAGCGCTTGCAGCGTTTTTTTTTTCAATTTTCCAAGCAAATAAAAACTTCAAAGAAAGTGCAACCCCACCAGTCATTGCCAATGTAATAATTTGATTGTCAGTTGCGGTGTTGCACAAACAAAATACAATCCACACTTAAAAATTAACTTGTACTCGTACAGTTGCTCGACAGACACAGAAAGAAAAGATTACTATTTGAGTTAAAAAAGGCCATCAGAACAATTATTGGATTTGCAAATCTGATTTTAAGTATAGCTGTACTAAAAACGTTCCTTTAAAAAGGCATTTTTAACTCTTGGTTTTTATTTGACATATGTACTACTGGCTAATTCTTGCTCGTTAGGTACTTCCTTTTTTTTAATTTTCTAGATTTCGCCGTTTTTGACAGTCAGATCAGTTCAGACAGATTGGTCCTTATCAATAGGGTCATACATAACGTCTATTTTGCGGGAGCAGCTTTAAAAATCTTTTTTCGTTTGGACGGGCATTTAATTTTTCTTCTTTCTTATAAGATAGGTTCATTCGCCTTTTTGGGAAATTAATTCGATTTTTTTCCATTTTGACAGTATTTTCTCCTTTTTTGCGTCTGTTGGGAACTTTTACTCGTCTTCTTTCGTTTAATCGGTCAATTTTATTCGTCTTTTTTCGTTCAATCGGTCAATTTTATTCGTCTTTTTTCGTTTCATCGGTCAATTTTATTCGTCTTTTTTCGTTTAATCGGTCAATTTTATTCGTCTTTTTTCGTTTAATGGGTCAATTTTATTCGTCTTTTTTCGTTTAATGGGTCAATTTTACTCGTCTTCTTTCGTTTAATGGGTCAATTTTATTCGTCTTTTTTCGTTTAATGGGTCAATTTTATTCGTCTTTTTTCGTTTAATGGGTCAATTTTATTCGTCTTTTTTCGTTTAATGGGTCAATTTTATTCGTCTTTTTTCGTTTAATCGGTCAATTTTATTCGTCTTTTTTCGTTTAATCGGTCAACTTCCTTCGTCTTTTTTCGTTTAAATTTTATTCGTCTTTTTTCGTTTAATCGGTCAATTTTATTCGTCTTTTTCCTTCTAATCAGGCAATTATATTCGTCTTTTTTCGTTTAATTTGACAGTTTTATTCGTCTTAACTTCTTGTCCCTAGTTATAACTTGTTTCGAAAGGTAATATTTCGGTAATATTTTCATTGACATTTCTCCACGGAATCTCACTTATTGGCAAAGCATAAACCTCATCAATTCTTCATCTCTTTAAGACAGACCAAATGGAAATTTTTACAAAAGTGGGGTCAGGTTAAAATGAAATAAACCATTTGCAAATTTGACCACTTTCTTATATCGAATCTGCATAATTTCTGTACCTCTGAAGTTACTTTATACATGCATCCTTTCTTGGATTCCATCCTCGGCCTTTTCAGAAGCGACATCGCTGACCTCAGGTACGCCATCTTTTTAACATACTCAAAACGGTATTCGAACTTTCACGACCGAGGAAGGTACAACTACAAAATCTCAAAGCTCATGATGTACACCTTGTTTCAATGCAAAAATTATATGGAGCGGTGAACTTTTCTTTCTTTTGAGCAGATGTCCAGACTAGGTTCTTGAATACACTGAAGTCTGTAAATTGGAAGGTCAGCGAATGTAGACCATTCAAAGGCACCAAGAAGTGAAAGAACGAGAGGATGGGACGACGAGTACATCAAGAGCTACTTGTTCAACCTCAGGTACGAGGCAATGTTCTCAAACATCAACATTGTTTGAGGAAAAAATTTCAATGGTCTCGTCACTAAACAAACACTTCAGTTTTTATTGGTTTATCGATCTACAAAATAAATCCATTTTAGTGGATTAAGCCCGATTAATCCTGTTGGATTCATCCGGGAAACCTTAGATAGAACAAGTGTATGTGGCTTTGTGCGAGGGGCGCACCAAAAATAGTGCAAGTTAATTATATTTGAAAAATCATTAAAAGTCATCAGTAATGAATCATTATCAGTCAATCATTTCAAAAATCAGCCAATTTCGAAGATGAAACCACTTCTGGACGAGTCTAACAAGAGAATATTCAGAAAAAAATGCCCACCCCAAGCGAAGTTTTCTTGGGGCTCTCTAGGACCTGAAGGACCTTTTCCAGTTCCCAATGAGAGCAACCAAAAATAGCAAAATGACATATCTGAATCAGATGGCGATTGCTGATCAACCCACAATTTGGAACCATTTACTGACCACGAAGGCCTCTGTCTTCAAATTTTCAAACAAACAAAAATGTGCCACTAATCTTGAAGCGATCTCGTGAGACTTGGAAGGCTTCAGGATCATTTGAACAAGACCACAGGAAAGGATACTCTACATAGGTACTCTTTAAAGGAATGGTCGAAATGGATACTCACTTTGACTTTTCCCCATTGGCCCTTTCATCCATATCTCTCTTCTTCTTTAATGCATATCTTTTATGGCAAACTTTACTGAGATAGGGGGCCCATAACCTGTAGATCCAATTTAAAGCGTTTTTGCACCTTTGATGATTCCACTGGCCTTGTTCAGGCCAATAACAAAGTTTCCCTGATGGACTACCAAATTTCATTAAAAGAATTATTAGAACAATAAAATAAACAATAAAAGCCGTCCAATTCCTTAAATTAGCGGCTAAAACAGAGTCAAAATTTGGGTCGTTGCAAATGTTTATCAATGAATTTTGATAGTCCAAACTCTGAATTTCCCCCAAGCTGTCTTCTTTTATCCACCAAAGATGTAATGGCAGGGTCATTTGCATTCTCTTTGGCGCACCTGTCGTGATGAACACAACTTTTGGGTTGTCGTTCCGCAACATCTACCTGCGTGTGACTCAAGTGTTTTACCCAGATTCCTACGTTACTTTGACCACACGAAATAATGTTCAAGACTATTTTGTTCGTGTCGTTTTTAGTCTTTGTTACTAAATCTAGCTCTTTGGAACAAAACGAGGTTATTTCAGATCACCCTAGCTGTGATGGAGACCAATGTAAAACCGAAAAGTTTGCCAAGAAAAATAAAGAGCGATATCGCGAGTTAAAAGATACCGTGGAGAGCATTCGACAGTCATGTGGTGAAATATGTGATACGACTAAAACCGGTGTGCCAAGTAAATATTATGACTGCATACAAAAGAACGTGGATTGTGATGCCTTGTTCCAGAATGACAAAATAGATTTACCGTCCGATTTCTGGGATCCACCCGCTCGGATCCCAAAGTTCCTCAAGGACGATTTCAGTTATCAGGGCCGAATCCCAATCAAATTGGACTATCGAGATGATTCTCAAGGAAGCACTCATTTACTCCATTGGACTATGGAAATTATGGACTGGCTTTTCGACCAATTCAAGAAAGGCACAATGGGCGGGAGTTATGGACTGGCAAATGTTGAAAACCTTTTTCGACACATGAGCGAGCACATGAATCTAACCGATAAGCATGTCCTGATCGTGGGTTCTCAGAGCCCTTGGCTGGAAACGTTGGTGATTTCAGCGGGTGCCCGACATGTGACTACTATGGATTATGTCAAGATCATCAGTGAACATCCTCAAATCACCACAGTTCTACCTCAAGGTTTGATTGACCTTTATTTCGAGGGCGTTCGATTCGATGCCATGGTGACATTTTCGTCGGTGGAACACAGCGGTTTGGGACGCTATGGGGACAACTTGAACCCTTGGGGGGATCTGATTGTGATGGCCCGGTCTTGGTGCTTGATGAAACCCGGTGGACAAGCCTTGGTGGGCGTGCCCACGGGTCCGGATCAGATTGGGTTCAATTCGGCCAAGGTCTACGGAGATTTGCTTTACTCGCATTTGTTTGCCAATTGGAAACAAATCTACACGGAAACGAATTTCTCGAAATATTCTGACGATTGTTACTATTGCTATCAACCTTTGCATATCTTGGAGAAATAAATCACGAGGGCATGATGTTGTTAACTGATTTTTTTTGACGTTAATTTTATTCGTTTTGCTGTTGAGGCCTTGGGTAAGTTTTCTTTGCATTGTAATCTATTTGGTTATGTTCATTTGAACGTTAAGCTACATTAGTTCACAACACATTTTAGAATGACTAGATAGATGATCGATTGTACACAAATTGGTTTGGATTCGGAAAGCAATAATCCGTATCATGGTTTTGTTTGGTAAGAAGTTTGGCTAACAACTAGGTGACAAATCAACAAGACACTTAACGAAATAGCAAAAAAGTACGTACAACGAGGAGCATGAGTGGAGGATGATGATGATGATCATCATCACGGGTCGTTTTTCTTTGATGATGAAACAACTAAAAAGGAGCGATGACTCGATCAAACTAGAAAGATCAAAGCATCAGTTGAGTTGTGTGGGTTTCCACTACTTCAGGGAGTCAATTCACAGCCACCAGATCACAGCCTTGGGCATTTTCAAAGAAGGGAGAGGGCGGGTTTTGCATCAATTCATCACCATCCGGGCAAGATCAACTCGATGACGTTCAGGCCACACCACTATCGAATTGGTGACGTTTTTTCAGCTGGAGTTTGGGTGTGGTCGTGGTTGAAGTGGAGATAGTGGTCGAGTGATGTTCAGGACCGGACGAACTGGTTGTGGTCAAGGTGCTCGCTCGAATCAAGCAATCCGTACTCCGATGATCCATACGGGGCGTGTTGGGTACGGTGGATCCAGGATTTCGCATGCTGCTTCGGGTGCTCTGATTGCGTGACAAGCTACTCAGTTTGGGCGTGGCGGGTGCAGTGAGCACGCCTGGATTGTTCCGGCCAATCATGTTCATGTAGTCGGCGATGAGGAGGGTGATCTCCAAGATCTGAATAAAATGATAAAGTAAATGCATAAATGTTTTGAAACATACCTAATAAGGAAGTTTTGAAGTTAAAAACATTCAATAAGTCACATTTTGGACAAAAAAAAAAGTTCCGTTTTTCGGTCTGAAAATTTTTTATTTTTTAAAGAGCTAAATAATTTTTTCTAAATCCTGTCTCTCGATCTCGCCATTTTCTTTCCATTTGACTTCTACGTACCTCTGGTTTTCTGGTCTGAAAGAGGAGCTTGACAGTGGGCGTGGTCCCAGCGTCTGCATTGGCGATTCCGTCATTGGAGGCGCTTCCTGGTGCAAGATCCTCGCTCGAAATGACCAACATGAAATCGTCTTGGCATCCACCAAATGTCACAATTGAGTCGTATGAGTATCGAACTTGGAACTGCATGGACACGTAATCCAGGACCGAGATCCCGTCCTCATGAACGGCCAACCAAACATCGGATCGATCGCTTTCGGTCACGGCCTATATTTAAGAGGAAGACAGTAAAATCGATACTTGGAGGGGCGAAAAGTGGAGGAATGAACTTTGGAAGTGGAAAAGTAAGCAAGAACGAACATATTGCGGAATTCGTCGGCTCATCCAAAAATCAATGCCGAACGAAAAGTTTTCTCGCTCTCTAGAGATCTTTGGCACGCAAAATTTGGAGAGAGAAATAGTTTTATTTCCTCGCCGTGATCCCTTTCAAACCAGAAATGAGTTCACCTTCAAAAGGAGCATCTGTTAGTCATAAAAAAAGCAATCAAAGTGTTTTCTTGCACATTTTTGTGGAAAATTTCTTGGGCTAATTCGGAATTTTGACTCTGAAAGAGAACGATACATTCGCTCAAGCGTACTCTGTCATAAAAATACTGGGTTGGTGAGGGATTAACGAATATCGGCAAAACTACGAGACTTGAGAAAAAAGTTTCATCGCTCGACTCAATCACCTGAACTTGGAAGAGCTTGGCCCCGAAGAATTGCCATTTTCTTGTACATGTCAGAAAGATCCTGACGCAGTCGGAGGTGGTTTTGCCCTTGAGCGAGGTCCATTTCTCCATAAGATATTGTTGAAAGGCATTTCGCTCATCCGAGTTGGCCGGAATTCCGTCCAGATAACGAGACGGATAGAATCGTTCCAAGGCCTCAGGAGCGAACTTCGACGTCTTTTCTTTGTTCAGGTCCCCAAAATGAATCTGAAAAGAATTGAACATCTCGCAAATCTTCGTTGGATCGGCCCTTTTCTCGGGCGATGGTAATCGGAAATGAGAGAGAGATTTACATTTGGGTCATTCGACTTTTAATCAAACTTGGAATCCAAGTCTGACCCAAAGAATGGAATCAATTTTCTTTTTTCGGAGAAACAATCAAGCGGATAGTAGTACCTGAGCCATAAGAGCAGTGAGTTCAAAGGCCAGATCCTTGTTCAGCGGAAATTGTCCGTTCACGATTTGTTTGCTGACTTGATAGGCCAAGAGAAGGCGTTCCCGATCGCCTTCGCCCGAAACATTGCGTCTCCAATACATTCGATTACGATAGCTGAAACGGATCACTCGCTTGTTCTCGAATTTGCCCATGCCTTTCTCACGAAGAGCCGTCTCCCATCGAGAAATGACGTCGCAGACCTATAAAACATACCAGAACAGCTTTGAAACGAGCCTTAATTTTTCTTCATCAGTCGAACTTGAACAGCCGGAGGGAGTCTGTGAGACAGGAGGAAGAAAGAAGGTCAAAATTGAATTGGTTCCCCCGAGATTTAGGCCCCTTTCGTGTATGGCCTTTAGCTAGGCTGTTTAATCGTATTTTCCCTCGATCTCCCTAGACGGCAATAAAGAACCCCCTTGCTTCTCCTCCTTCGTTCTCCCCTGTCCAAAGCTCCGAATTGCAATCACTTGAAGAGGGCCTGAAACACGACGAACCTTTTCATCTAAATGCAAAGCGTGATCCACATCAGTATCAATCGGATCATCCGAGTAGATGGCAAACCCACTCTGCTCGCCCGGTCGACACCCGATGTCCTGATTCAACTGGCTCATGAATTCCGCAATCGTCGTGGAGCCATCAAATCCCACCACTTGATACGTGTCGTTCAGGAAATGCACTGGCAGGGCATGAGGCAGAGAATGTTGGTGCGGATTCTTGAGCAAAATCGAGAGGACCTCCATTCGAGAAGGTCGAGCTTGACGATGGCCTTTGAACACGGCTCGCTCTAGAGCACGATTACAATACGCAGCGTATTTGCCGGACTCCGTTCTGTAAAAGGATCGTATGAGTAATGAAACGCTTTATGAGCTCATCAATTCCAAGTGGGCGAGCTTTTTCTTGGATCATTCGTACTTGGAATTCTTATTCCGATTGAAATGAGTGCGGAGGAACCAGAGGATTTTCGAGTCCTTGGGCACGAAGATGGACACGGCCAGAGACATGAGCATCCAACCTTGAATGAACACACAGTTCGATGGATTCGATTTCGAGTCGTTGGGAAGGATTGTGGGTGAACTTGGCGAACTTCCGATCGTTGTGGAGGATTTCTGAGCCGAATTTGCATCGCAAGTAAATAATTGTGTGGCGTTCATCAAGAAGGACTGCAAACGAGACAAGGGTAACATGTATTTTTCCAGGCCAATTTATAACGTCAAGAATTGAAAGGCGGCTTTCATGTTTAGTCAAAGAAAGTTAGGCTAGAGAAGAGGCAGGCGCTTTGGCCCAAAAATGATATCAACTCTTGATTTATGGATTATGCAAATGTGAGGCAAGAAGACTCCTTCCATTTTTCTCGTTCTCGAGTGTACAGAAGTGAGCCTCATCGGCCTGAGAAAGGGTCGTGTAGTAGATCTTTCTGCCGAAAAAGAAGGCTACCATATCGTGAGTGTAATGGCGAGAGTCAGGGAAATGGATATAAAACGGTGAAGCACAAAATTACGACCGAGAGCAAAAACAACCCAAAGGAAACGAAAGAAAGTGAAGCAACAAGCTTGGTTAACAGCTTTCACTACCTTGAAAAAGATGTGCAATTGTTCACTCGTCAACGTTCGTTCGCACAAATCATCAGACACTTGCTAAAGGAATCAACTCATGCAAACCAAAAGATCTGAGAAGCAAAACTTACACGAGGGTGCTTGATGGTGCTCGAGTGCTTCTTTACCTGGACACCGCCTTGTTTGGACAACCCTCCAGAGGAGGCGTGACCACTAGGAACACGGGAAGTTTGCTTGATCAAAGCACAGAGCAATTCCGGTTGAAGTTCGGGCACATCCAGGCATTGTTGAAAGGCGTTGGCCGCTAACATCACATGGTAATCGATTCCCGCCGAGTCCATCACCACCGATGTAAACAACTGGAGGCTCTGAAACGCAAAAAAAGAGATGAAACCAGATGAATTCTGTCAGAATTCAAGAGCGTCGTAAAGAATGGCCAGGAAATTGAGACGATCAAGTTTAGGAGCGAAAAAAACCCCCGTCCTCTTTATGCCTCAAATGCAAGTGTCTAACAGTGTGGAGATGATGACAGAGGGAAATGGTTCGTTCCATATCCTGATGAGCCCAACTGATACCGTCCCAAAATAGGGCTTAAGATGAGACTCTCTCAGGCAGCCAGACATGACACGATGAGCTCACCACAGCTCCAATTCCTCCCATGTAGTACTCCAAGTCCTTCTACTGCTTCAAGGGAACATGGCTATGACATCGACTGGTTAAATGAGGCCATGTGGCCTCCAGGGACTGGCTTGACTCTCGCTTTTCCAGCTTCACTTGGAAGGTCTCGAGACACATTCGAAAATTGACGACGAAATCTGAGCTCGAGGCGGGTTGAAGAGGATTTCCACGCCTAAGATCTGTGTCAATCCAATGTCATCGCCATTCAATGAGAATAAGAAAAGAGATTTTGAATTTGAAATGAACGTTCCAGCATTAACGGGGTGTTGTTGCTGAAGGGATATTGTAATTTTGGCAGGCTCCACCATCCATTCTACTCCAACTGTTCCTATTTTTTCTCTTTCTTCCCGACAAGTGCAGTGCGGACTCGCAAGTGGGAATGATTTATGATTCAACGGTCGTTATACAGGCCAATGAAGCAAATCGGCACAAATATGATCCTACTTGCTGATACTAGAGTCAGTGTATGGCGCTAACGGCGGAGCGAGAACATGTGAAACCAGTTTGGAAACCCCTTTCAAAAACAGACCCACGGCCATTTCGAAGCAAAAGAGCTTGAGTTTTCTAGCCGTGACCTTGGCAAGATTTCAAGACAAAGAAATACAATTCTCACTGACCTCTGCCAAGAGAACCAATACCCCCTCCATCAGCTTTACGACTTGCATTTGTATGGCATCGTAAAAGCGGAAAGAATCTGCACATTTTCTTCGCCTTCCACTCCAATAGTGGAATTGCAATTAAGTCTTTCAGCTAACTGAAGTCCATAGCGATCTCGCATGCATGCGTGATTGTCTGCACGATTTCGCTCAGGCGGAAAATTAAAATCCCTACCAGACTGAGGGATTGATCCATGGGAACATGCCTACCTTGAAAAGCTTGAGGGCCTCAGCTTGCAGCGTATCCGACGTGAAGGTTGTCAAAGGCGACGTGATGGGATCTTTGGAATACACGAGGAGGGGATGTCGCCATAATGCGGAATTCGGGTCACCGTCCTCCTCCATGAGTTTCTGAACGAGTTGCTCGAATTGTGTGCCAGCCTTGGGATTGCCTCCACTCACCACAGTGAGTTGGTACAACCATTTCTCCTTTTCGTACTTATTGCCGAAAATCAGATATGTGGGATCCTGTTGCACATGGTTGGGGAAGATGCCGATGGTGAGTTCCGAGGACTTTTCGCCCAAGCCATCTTCGGTCTCGTCCGAATCGGAGTCAGAAATATGTTCCACTTCCTCGACGTGAGTGTCCCTCATGTTGATTTGACCGGTAGGAGCCTAAAACAAAGTCCTTTAGGGGTTAAAGCTCGTTGACAACGAAAACACAATATCCGTGAAGGATCCAAGCTAACACGCCATGTGTTGAGACACGCATGTTCCCTCTTTTTTTGTAAGGACGGGAACATATTTCACTATTTCTCACCTGGTCGTGAGTGGATCGAAAGTAGATGAACATCTTTCCTAGGAGCACACACCAACATTTCTTGGCGTGACCATGCTTGACCTTAACCAGCCATCCTTGAAGTGTGGGCTTTTGGTCGTCTCGGCTGAGCAAGAGCTTGAGGGCATTCCTCTGGATAACATTTTGTAGCACTCGAACCCACTCCTCAACCAGAGAATGAGAATCTGCCGTCAGATAAAACGTCTTGTTGGCCGTAGCGATCTCAAATGTGTTGGATCCCTCAGTTCTTGACACTCGACAAGATTCGTCAAGCAGAATCAAACCCTGAGGCTTGCGATGGGTATCATGCTGGAATGATGAAAATCGGTACAAATCACAATCGAGTGCGTGGAAGTTTTGTGGTTACGAAATTTTGCCAACAAAGGTCATGGGCGGGAAGGATGAGGGCGATCACTACGACAATAGCAATACTGTATTCACGAGAGCCACCACCAACATCCCAAAGCCAATTGGAATTCAAGAGGCCATCTGTGGTCTGTCGACTCCAGGACTTGCTGCTCGATCTTTGGGATATTTCGAGCCATTTGGGAGCAGGCAACACATTTGTCTAGGCCAAGATAACTTTATAGTTCCGAGACGAAAACGGCAAAAGTTTTTGAAAACATGTTCAAAGTTGCATCTTTGAGACAACAAAGGATCGAAGACGTATTAGGAAGAAGTCATTCAAATTGGATATGGCCATTGATCCCAATATTTCACCCAAAGGGACCAAATGACGATCAAATGCCAAGAAGTTGATATCAACTGAGTCGTTGTTAGGCACTACTCACCAAGGATTTCCAATAGGAAAGGGTCCCATTCTTGAGCACGAAGTATCGGCGCTTCCACGACTTGATTTTCCCTCCCAGTTTGGTCAGATATCCTGATTTCTCCAAGGTCTTTTCGCCTCCCAATTTCCTTGGACTCTCAATACAAGACAATCTGGTCGTTGAAGCCAGATGATAAGCTGTTCCCAAGTCCGGGTCCAAGAGATTAGCATCGGGTGGAAGCACATAGTCATTGGAGATATCTGAACTAGCGGAAGTATCTGGAACGAATAAGCTTCGAGTTTCGTAAAGCTTGACCAATCAGACTCCACTTATGGATCTGCGTCACAAAAACAGCCTTAGTATTGGGCACTTTCCATACGTGAAATGCATGGTTAGAGGTTAATAAGCCGAGAAATTAAAGACAGAAAGAAGACAGCTGAGAGGAAGGAGAAAGGTGCGCTCAATTCCCCTCAAGGATAAATACTTGCTCTTCGAGTTTTTCCCGTTTTTGCCCACCCGCCCCCTTTTTCCCACTCCCAAGCTTCGAAGGTCATTCCATTTATCTTTCATTTTTTCCCCTAGTAAGCGAGGCTCACAAGATAGAGGTGTGTGCTGTGTGCACTAACATGAGAAGACGAACCAATGAACGACCTCAGAAACGAGGCTTTGGAGATCGCCGGTGGTGAAAAAAACCGTTCATTCGTTCTCATTAGTTGAAAGACCACCTTGGTGGTTGGAATGGATGAAAAAGTACGAGGAACCTACGATGGAGAGAAAGCAATTTCCAGGTGACATTCATTCTCGGAATGGCCCAGTCACATTTCGAACAACACTTCGCTTTTGACAGCATTGCCTGTCATTCTATAGTGTCTGTCTAAAACTAATAGACCATCAGGCAGGTCTTATTGAAATTTTCCCTTGTCACGCGGATGAGCTAGGCTAGCCCAACACGATGGACCAATGGCCAAAAAAATCGATGGAACAGTGCTGAAAGGCTTACTTAGAGCGTTTCCCAGAAATCACGTTGCACTGAAAATTACACAAGCAAACTTTCCCCCTTTGTTTTTTATTCGAAGTAGTCAATGTCCTGGCCTAAACACCGCCGAATAAAGCCGATAAGTAAAGCTATTTCTTTTACCAGGAGAAAAATCCCCATGTGCCCCAATGAGAGGATAGGAAGTGTTTTAGTACCTAGTTTACCAGCCGAACAGGATTTTGATGCTACCGCAGTCACAACAGGGGAGAAGCTCGTCAAGTTGGCCGTTCCCATCACGGTTAGCGTGTTAGTGGAAGTAAATTTGAAAGGCGAAGGAGAAGACGAGCCGATCACCGCGTTTCGAGGCGAGGTCAGCGAGATATCTCCGCTTGTCGACGAGGCTGTCGTGGTTCTAGAGGACGTACCTCGACCCGTGTCCACGTTGTCCTCGCCATCCGACGAGTCCGACGAGTCCCCAGTAAATGGCACGGAACGGATTTGAGACGCTCGCTAAAGTGGAGAAAGAGAGACAGAAAGAAAAAATGAACTTGTTTATTCCAGTTTGTTGGGTGAAAAATGGTCCCAGGAGTCAAACTTGACACCAACAGCTTTTGCATAAGATTACTAGTTTTGAAAACCCACCGTTTACCAAAAGTCAAGGAGCACGTGTTCAACCGAAATGCGACGAAACAGAGTTTCGTTGCGCAAAATGATCATCAAGCATTTCAGGCTAGAATCTAGACTTACCCCTTTCAACGAAGCGTACACGGGAACGTTGATCTCATCCCCGTAGCCTCCGGAGAGAAGAGCGCTGTTCCGGTTCTCGTTGTTGTTCCGTGTGTTATCGATCTGATCCCCGCTCACGCCTTCCTTGGCCACCTCATAGATCCTGTTCTCCCACGAGGGATATCTATGCAATGGTCGAGGAGGTGGACGCTCCTGGTCCACATCGGTTCCCGTGCCTCCTGAAAGCCCCGTTAAGCCCGAATCGCCAGATCCTGTTCGTCCACCCGAACTTTCGGCAGTGGACATCGATTCCGCATCTGGCCAAGCCCCGACTTTGTCTTCCTCGTTACTTGGCGTGTATATTTCCGAGTAGTCGTGAAGCTCATCGGACATCACCAAAGGTTTGGTCTTCTTTTTGCTCAGCTTTTTGCCCTCCAGTGGAGCCGCAGGCACATGGAGGGACCGATGCTTATCGGGGAGGCTTGATCCATTCTGACATGCCAGAGATGCCAGCAGACCCGAGGTATTTGCTGCATTCATCTCGCCTGTGCTGGACAAGATACACTCCGATTCCGGTCGACTCGTTTTCCTTATCGAATTGGGTGAAGAGGTCAATTGGGACACGAGCTTGGATCGAGGAGGTGGGATGGGTCGATAATCGTCGATGGCCATCCCACTACCCACTAAAGCCTCGCCCAATGCATCCAAAGGACTCTTGGAGCTCGATTCGCTTTGCGGCGTTTCCAAATCAACGGAGCCAGAATCCACACGGGAATCTCGGGATCTTGAGGCCCTGGACCGTTCTCTCAGAGTTGCTGACGAAGTGGGCCCACCCTGAAGACAAGAAAACATACCCATGGATGAGAGTCCAGCTAACTTTCTACAAAGCATTGTCTCGACGAGAACACTCATTCATTCATCGAAGTACCGTACTTCAAGAGGTATTCTTAGCCTCAATTTGTAATGTCTGCATACCTGATGAGATGTGGCTCTGATCTTGGACGTGCTGTCTTTAGACATTTGGTTGACGTGGGCTAATCGATCACCAATTTCAGAGATGGATTCTTCTGACACACCGTTTTCACCTTCTAAGCTTCCCAAAGAAGAATCCTGTGAAAGATAAGAAATGACGTTGAGCGCGTTTGTAAAGTAGTTCAGTGTTCCATATTTTCAAGCATGGTTGGGGGAACGTAAATAAGAGCTTTAAAAAATTGCTGTCAAATAAGCCCAGGACAAACAACGTGTTCATTAACTGCACTTAGACGGAGAAAGGATCATAGTAATTTTTCCCTTCACCACGTCTAAGTTGCAGCATTGTAAGTACTCGTACACCACAAGCAATCATGTAGTTTGGCACAAAAGTGGAAGAAAGCTTAGATGGAAGTTGCCTCAAGAGTTTTCTAGCCATGAACAAAACAAAAATGAACTTTGAGACTCTACCACCAAATAAGCCTCTTTGGGAGTAGGAACCAGGCGAAATAAAGAAGGAAAGAAAAGTTTTGGCTTTCCTTCTTCAGTGCCACGTTCCACGATGACTGTTCATTCTTTAGGGCCAACCTCTCTCCTCCAGCGGAACCAAAGTTTTTTCTCTACTTTTCTTTCAACTTCAATTTACGTGTCCGGATCCATCTTCTGGACACTTCCTTTTGAATCCCTTCTTTCGGGAACAAACCCTGGATGCACCAACACCTTGCCCGTACACAAGGTCCATTCGTGCATATGTTACGGCCGAATTGGAGAATTCCTGTGATAGAAAAAAAAACCTTAACCCATAACCTTGAAACAAGCATTCTATCTCGTTCAATTGGACGCAGCGGCTTCCTCGTTTTTTCGTTCTTTTCCTTCTTCCTCCAAGAATAGTGACCCTTACAACAACGTCGAAAATTGTGGGACACCTGAACGAAGGATTGTGCAGAAACCGACGACCAAAAAGAGACAAAGCCATGTGAATAGGATTTCTTATTGTTTCAAAAGACACAAAAAAACACCGATGGAATCTAGCCAACCCTTGGCAACAACAAATCCCTTAGAGTGTATCAATGGCGATTGTCTTTCTCGTGGCCAACTGAGCAAGCTAGGGATACAGAACGATAAGGCGAAAAAGAGTCTGGCTGAAAGTTTAGACGGGACATATGTGGCACTCAAAACCACAAACCACGACTTTTTAAACCAAGCTGTGCATTTAAAAAAGCCAGAAGAAAACTGCGTCTTTCATTCTCCTCCAAAATAGCACGCTTCAATAGCACTACAATTTGTCGTTATGTTATATCAAACCCAAGATTGGCCTTAAGACCTAACGTAGATTAAAGAGCATTGACGTGGACATTTAAAAAAAGTGCTTTGAATTGAATGACTTTCGCTTGGGTGACAGAGCCTCGGAAATTTGACCCGTGTTCCCTTTCAAGTCCAATCTAAGGAAGTTTCTATGGACCACGCATGGTCGGAACGCATTCAAGTGGTTATCAGGCAGTGCACAACAGCTCAAAGCGAAGTTTGTCTAGCTCTCAAGCTAGTTGTTGTTGTCGCTGCCGTTGCTGTTGTTGTTTCCCTCCGGACAACAAAGTTTGCCCATTAGTCCGTGTCTTAGTGTGTGAGCGTTTGTTTAAACATGTAGAGTCGTTCCAAGATTATTCTTAAGACTCCGTAGGACACACATTCTCTCCAAACATAGCACGAACCATCTGTGCACTATTAGTTTACCTAAAATACAAATGCTGCATGCACTCCAACCAGAGGATGCCAAACACGTGTTTCAAAACATTCTCGTAAGGATAACCCATGTTTGAGGTTCTTAGGGTGAGATCACTTTAACAGCAATGACGATCATGTCAAATGTCTCCATCAGACTCAAGTATTCCTTTCCAGTTCAGGAGAGTCAATAAATTCCCCCTGAATCTATTTACTAAATATAAGTGAATAGCTTGCCATTAAGTGTTAAATGACTTGGAATGGGACCGACACCTCTATTCTTGTACTTGGACCAATCCATAGAAGCAGAGACGTCGCTTTTACAATTGGAACAATGGTTCCTCAACGTTGTTAATCAAAGCCAAAATGTGACCAAAGGCCTGGGCCATGGAAGAAGTAGTAAATTGCCTCGTTTTTTAGGTTGGGTGGAGAATGCAGCACGTTGTAATAGAAACTCATCAATCAGATGGGCTTACTATAATATGCATAAGATGGAACACGCATGGAAAGCCGTTGCTTAAGGGAATTTTTTTGACGAAAAGAAAGTACTGAGGATTTCTTTTTAGCTTGCATTTAAAATGACCATTGGATTACGTCCCGCGTGACAGCGAAATAAACCGGAAAAAATACGCTTCCTTCAATTCCAAAAAAAAAAAACCCCACATTTTAAATTTTAATGCACATCATAGCAAATTAGGTTAATTGAAGAGATCGATCCAAAATCTCACTGTTTCCCGGTTCCTAATAGAATTTATAAAATCCTTATAATTTAGTCGTCATTTACGAAATGTGGTTGAAACATTACATTTTTTTCAAATCACCTTTTTCATTTTTTTATTCGTTAAACAAACCTAAATGAGCTTCACACAAAATCTCCAATTCCGCCACCTCTTGAAATGTTTAAGTGTAGGATTAAATTTATCCAAAAGACCCGATCGGTCAGGCGTGTTTTGGCTGAGAAGTCTTTGGAACACCAGGTGCTACTTATTGCCAGCTCGACATTCAAGTATGGACGAAAGGCATAAAATGCAAACCGCTACCCAGGAAAGGCTGTCTTTTGAACTAAACCTCACATTCGAGGTTCCCAGGGTTTCATTAGAACCAAACGACCAGGAACTTTCCTCTACCGACATAACGAAGCTCTATCAAACCTTGATATTCTAAGAAAGAAACTAATCAAAGAAGAATTGTACTAAAAACAAAGTTCTAATGGTTCTCACTTTGACCTGGAAACTAATACTAATGGAAATACTTCTGCCATCTACGTAGAAATAAAGTCAAATGGGAAAAGGCTAACTTAGGCCAAAGTAGTGGCTATTGCGCACTGAAACTGGATCATTCGATATTAAATCAAGTAAATAGATTCCCTTATCTTCTTATTTTCCCCCTTTTTGGTCCCCTTTGGCCAACGGTTCGAACTCAATTTTGAAGCTGTTCTGAAAGAACCCAGATAAGTCCCGTTGATAGCAGGACCTGATTGGGTTTTGTGGGTAAAAACTAGGCACGGTTGGTGAGTTGGTCGTGTGCCTGGAACAATAGGAACTCTTTCGACCTTCGCTTCATTTGCTAATTTAGGTCACGCAAGGCCAGAGGAACGAACCACACATAGAAAGAGAATGGGGAAAACGGGCACTTTTTCTTTCCTCCTAGATTCGAGATCGCATCGTGGCTTCTAGTCCTATGTACACGTAGAACCATGCCAAATGTACGAACATATCTAAATATGTTCTGGTTCCTTGGCACCAAAATCCAAGAGCGAACAACGAAAAGAGCAAACCTGGACTTATTACGATTCTTTCAAGACCTAGCATGAATCATATCGTCTCCATCTTCAGCATGAAGAATCTGAAACACTGACAAAAACGAGTTTTTGACGTTATAGCTTGGGCTTTTCTCTGTCCATATTCCATTGGCTATCCAAGTGAGAACGAAGGCTCTAGTCTAATCTCAATTGTTTTGAAGAGGCCTTCATGGGCGAGTTCTTGCTCCTCGAAAATTCTACAGATCACTTCTTGTCAGTGACGACACAAAAGAACGAGCAAGCTGCAATTGCACTGGAGTCAGCCAGAAAACGAGGGGCTTTTTTATCATCAAGCACGAGTGAGTGATCTCATTGGTGCATTGGAAATGGAAATGGACGGAGTGCATTAGCAACCTCATTTTACCCTGGAACTTCCCCCCTTTGATGCAATCAATGAGGACGAGACACAGCGAAAGGAATCTTGAAGGAAATTATTCTTGGCGAGAGTCTAAAAGACGGAGCAAATAGGAGTCTTTTCACAAACGAACCCATCCGATGGAACAAAGTGCCCAAGGGAGAACCAAGAGAGTTGACTCCTCGCATGAATGTCTCATTTTGTCTCATTGATAAGGCAGCCCTTGAATGGTAAAGCAGGAGCATGGACCCTTCTCAGATGCTTTCTTGAACTTAAGGAGAGCCCCTGTGTTCCATCCTCGTGTGTCTTTCTTGGAACACAATGGCCATGCATACGTATAGAATACAATTGACCATAGCCAGGAGGATACTTGGGTAACTCAGCCACCATGTAAGTAAGAGAAATAAACGCATGACAACATCATTTCCTCTCAAGGTTGGCCGGTTCTCAGTCCCCACAATGTGATATCTAGGGA
Source organism: Tigriopus japonicus (assembly GCA_010645155.1). Taxonomy (NCBI): domain Eukaryota; kingdom Metazoa; phylum Arthropoda; class Copepoda; order Harpacticoida; family Harpacticidae; genus Tigriopus; species Tigriopus japonicus. The sequence continues at coordinate 3,600,200 of CM021321.1, forward strand.
AATGGACACCATAAATACAGAGAAAAACGCTTCTGGGAACAAGAAATAATACATGTGAGCTCCTAACTTCGATCGGAAGATTCCCGTTTGCATAAGTTTGCGTCTTTTCGGTATCAAGGTCAAGTTCCATTGTTCTAGCTCGGCACTTTCGGGCCAAACTTTTAACTGAGCATCGAAAATCTCCCCACCAAAGGAACCATAATTAATTCATCGAGGCCATTGTAGTAGCGGGTTCTGGCACATTATTCGGTCTTTTTCTGACCGTCATTAATTAACAGTGGAATGTTCTTGCAGAACTGAAGAAGTTCTTGAAGAAAGCACAATGCCCAAAGTTTTGCCGTTATAATAAACGAAAAACTGCAGAAACGTTTATTTTAGGAGCGCCGGCCAAATTGAGTTCAATTCATCTTGTTAATTTTTCGCGTGGAAGCCAATGAAGAGGCGACTTATTGGACCAATTTTCACTTGGAAAGATGTCAACGACATGAAATCTGACTTGGCAGACTGTCATTCTTATCCTAAATGAATAAAGGAAGAGTGATTGACTCCCTGAAGAATATTTTTAACTTCTTCAATTCCTTATCAATTTGTTCTCAGCCATGTAGAATGAATGTCCTCACTGCCTTGGTTTCTAAGAAGGATAGAACTACAAAACGATGAAAATCAAAATCCACCATCTAGAAAGCCGAGTTCCTAGGAAAGAAGGAAATACAAGAAGGCCGTCAAGCTTTAATAACCATAAAAAATTCCAAGCATAACACCCTGCTTTCATGGCCTCCCATTTTGCGAAGGACGAAGGGCTCTCTTTCCCTGTGGAAAACAGGACATTTAGACTGAACTTCAAGACTATGAAGGCCGTTATTGAAAGTCGAGAGAAGGACGAGAAAAGGGGTCTTAACCAGATGGTCTTGGCGTTAGAGGTGTTGGAAGTAAAAGGGCTGAAATGAGATCAATGGCCTACTTCAACCGACAACCGCAGATGAGATGATGCAAAATGAAATTTTCAACTTAAGGAACCTTCTGAGTGCCCAATAGTTCTTCCCCACTAATGGCCCAAACTTGGAGAAGGATCTATGAAAGGGGAAAAGTTCGACCAACTAGCTTTCCCGCCTTACCAGTTTCAAGTAAAGGGACTTGGTATAATCACATTCTGTGCGAACTCTGAATTGTTCATGAAATTGTAATGTACTTTAAGTTGGCAGTCCTAAAAGTCAATGATAAACACGATGAGGGTTTGGCCTTATGAGCTCAATCAATGGCCTCCAGTGAAGTTTTACAAACACACTCAGAATATTAAACATTGTTCAACTAGGAAAGTAGCTATCGATTACCCTTACCTCTGCCATACTGGTTCGAACACTGTTGCTCTTGTGATTAGAGACAGAGGCGCCCATGACTTGGAGTTGCTCCAGCCGTTTGCGAAGCAATTCCATTTGCTCATTGCAATGGGCATTCTGAACCTTGAGATGTTGGTTCTGTTCCTCCAATTCCCTGAGCTTGTTCGTCACCCAATCTTTGATCCTGGCGGCTTTTGCTTCTACTTGTTTCGCATCCGCCAATCGAAGTTGCCGCTGAAATGAGAAGATAAGAGATCCATCCAAACAATGTTGTTACAACCAACAACAACAATATGATGTTGCTTCATGGCACATTTGACCGACTCAACTCAAAAGAGAATAAATAAGCTCTTTAACAATAGTTTTGGACGGCCATTCCCAGAGCCAGAGTGCATTTCAAATGGGTTTGGGCCCAACCCAGTTCAACAAGGGAAGTGCACACGCTTCCTAGGAGTCCTGGAGTTAATGGACCTTGGGTTTATATTCTCAACTCAGCAGCCTTTAATCATAAAGAGACCAGCATCGAACGACGCATTTGGGGCCAGACAATTGTTCGCCCGACATTTGTTCCCTCAAAGTTAGTCTGAAGGCGTCAATTTTCGTCAGAACTTCATTTAACATGTTACATGTTCCGCATTTTGCATACAGTTACCATAGCGTCAAAAAATACAAATGTCCAGGAATTGAGAGGTCTTAGAACTAACATGTAAAACCTTTTGACGAGGAAACTATTAGCCGGGGAACTAATGACGATCCTCTTGCATCTGGCACTCTACGTATAACGTAAAAGGTCTCGTAAAATCTGACTCCTTCATCCGGTTCATTCAATTAAGGCCATGTTTCAGGTACCTGTTGCTCGACTTCCGTTTCCAGGTTTCGGATGAGGCGATCCTTCTCAACAAACACGGGCGGATTGGGGTCACCTGGCTCTGATTCCTCATTAGGAGTCCAATCAACCTCATTGAGGCGTTGTTCCATGACACGGACCTGAAATTGGAAAGGAAACGCATCTTTTCAAAATTATGATCCCTCTAGCAAAAGCACCTTTCTTTACAAATAACTTAGGACATTAAGGAACCCTCGACTCGATGATGGTCCAAATTTCTTGGGAAATAGACATATCTTACACGGTCCACACACACTTGAGAAGATATAAGAGACCAATACACAACCAGGCTAGGATCAAGGCTGAGTGCAAGTGCACTTCATCCTTAATGTGGCATTTCTCTCTCATACTTTAGGTGGACATCGACGTGAGGAAGGCTTTAAGTGCTCAGAGACCCAACAACCATTTTCACAAGCTCCATTTCATGACCAGAATAGTATTGACCCATTTGGTCGTTGTGACGTCAGTTTGTGATGGTTTCATCGCCCAAGCCAGCACTTTTTCCCTTGTCAAGGCAAACCACTCTTCATTCACATACTATCCAGCGTTAAAATGACCAGGCAAATAGTGGGTTCAAGTGGTTGACACGTACTTTTTGAGGTTGTTACTACATAGACCAGTTTGAGACATTTTTTGCCAAATTGAACCATGTCTCCACTAAGATGCCATAAAAACTAGGTACAGTACATAAAACCCAGGATGAGAGTTCATGTGGTTGACGACATGGAGACATTAAAAAGGCCTCCTTGGGTTGGAGGAAAGTAAAGTAGGGGAATAAAAAGCGACATGAGCTTGGAACCGCTTTTACCAATAAAATAAAAATGTTTTGTACCGACGACGCCTTATGACCAATTAATTGATAGCTCCGAAAAAGACAGAAACAATAAAACAATACCTAAATTAATTCTACTCTAGGTGTACGATTACATAGTACCCTTGATTTGAGTTAAAAGATCCAAATTTCGCGATTTACAGTCCATGCATACCAAGAATTTCCTCAATGACTATTTCACTACATTTTCATTCTCAGCACCACCTTCAGACATTTGGTCCAATGTGTGGAACTTGAAAAGAGTACCGCTTAGAAGCAAAAACGAAGAAGCATTAACGTACACAGGGTCGATCATCGTCATAGGAAGTAGAGCTTGAATTCAAGAAAATTCCTACACGCACTTGGTTTTCTGAAAGCCAAATACGCCTGAACTTTCAAGGGGATGTAAAGGCAGTCTTTGTAGGGTTGCCGAGATTCTTCAGTAATAAATTATATTTCTCTGTTCCAGGAGCTTAGTTTCTATGTAAGGGATAAAAAAGGAATGTCAGTGGACCAGAGGGTGTACCATACAGTGGAGGAAAACGGGAAGGAGACCACGAGTAGAGCATGGATGATTCATCTGGCTGGCTTTTAGCGAAGAAGCCAAACAAAACCCAATGAACGGGAACGAGAGCGTCGACTTGATTGCGATAAAACCTTTCAAGGAACCCCAATCATTAGAAACAACACCCTTCTCGGTAGGCGCTCGTTTGTACCAAGACATTTTGTGCGCTCTGGCAAATAAGGATAACTAAAAAGCTATCTAAATGAGGCATTGCACTTTCAATACTTTTCTTGATCTCTTTAAAAGAATGATATGGAGACAAGGTGGAGGAGAAGAGACTCTATCGACGTATTGCACTGACGTTCCATTGCCCCCCCCCCCTCAAGTACAAAATGAAAATGTCAGTGAACGGTGATTGGATTGTAAAGCCTTCCTTCAGTTTCCGTCCTACTAATATTACATATAAATCCAGTAACCCCTGCAGCAGTATTTGGCAAACGAAGGAAGGGGAGCTTCGAGTTGGAACTTGGATCGTGGTGCAGAGGGTAACTTGGGTGGAGTAGTGGGGAAAGGCACACAAAGATGGACGGCAACCACGGCGACGGAGCCAAAGACGACGACGACGATAGCGACAACCACGGATGAGAGGAAGAACAAGAAGTAGAGGATCCATCAATGAGGGTGCAAAGAGGAAGAAAGCCCTGCGTTGTTTGCAGGGATATGTTCCAGGGTTGACATTGCCAAGCTCAAGCATGAATCATCACTCATATTGGAAATCAAAGACCTTCTTATGACTAAAGCTCTTTCACTTCAGACGTTAATCTAGTTTGGCATGGGTGGGCCAACGTCTTTGGTTAACTATCGTTTTTTGTCGAATGAAATGTGGATAAGCTTGCTCGGGGTAGATGGCACCCCTGATTCGAAGCAAGATTAGGTCTTGGGTGTCTGGTAGTGTTGTGAGTTGCTCTCAAGGGATGCTATTAGATTCGGAAAAACATTCCACTTCATCCGAGTTGGCTGTATGCCTCAAAGAATACGAGACCCACCTCATCTCACTCCTGCTCTTTCGTTCTTTGGTTGGTTGTGGCACGTTTTCCAATCTAAGTCGGTGGATGAAAATTGGGACTAGTGATGGCCTCGATAGTAATCTTCCTGTCTACGTTCCTTTATTTGTATAAGTGTACTATATGTCTAAGCACATAGGCTATCACTCATTCATGTAAAATTTGGCTCAGATGAAGTGCACAAAATGCCAAAAACAAGTGAGTAAGGACTGACGTTATACGTCGATAATCCTCTGGTTGATATAAGGCTTCCAAAGACGGATCTTGGCCTGAACTTTGAGAAGATCAGTGCGTGGAAAGCTCTGATATCAAGTTCAACTATGCTATCTCGATGCAACAAACCAAGAGTTATGGTTGGCTGCAATAGTTTAGCCTGGCATTCCGAGCATTGCCTTTCAATCCTTTCAAAAGATATTTTGATCTTTTTTTTCAGATTATAAAGGGAAACTTTTAGATTTAGGTACCAATCCCGTCAATATTTTTTAGCCACGCTGATCCTGATTGAAACGTATTAAAAGAATGGAAACCCAGGGTTAACACAACCACAATGCATTCGTGAGTGGCCCAAATTTGCGCTTATATGCACCTAGTCTGTGAATAGAGGCCTGATCCTGGATATCTTGGGTTCCTGATCCATGTTCCATTCTCGAAGCATATTTTTGTAAGCATGGATCGATAAGAGGGGAACATTACCGTGAGCAAGACTAACTTCATTAATCCCGCCTTAATGCACTACACACATACAAACACACAGTCATGGTTACAAGCTCAGCCAAACTTGGAAACGGCTTCACTGGGTTCAGACGCACGGGACAGAATGTAGGCAGTGTGGCTGATTTTATTTTGCTCGAGTCATCCGGTTGGATCGTTTTGGTTTGGTAGCTACTATCCTGCGGTTGGTTGGTTAGGTGGTTGGCTGGTTGGTTGGTTGGTTGCTGGTTTCGTAAGTACTTCCTGTGGAGTTTCAGGATCCAGTTAATGAAAGTAATATTCATTCAGATACAACTACGACGACAATTCATTAGCGAGAATGAGAAAATATTCTCAGTGCATACTTCTCGCTTATTTGCTCTAAACATGGCGAACAAATGACGGCGAAAAGTTGTCCCTGAAAAGCATTATTCGAGCCTGCTCGGGAGGAGTGGAATATAAAGAACAAGTGCGAGGTCCAATTCAAATATGAATTATGAATTCGCCCGAGTTGTCGAAGATTTGACTTTAAAAGCCGAACCAAAGTTGATAATTGTAACAAAGGTTGAAAAAAGGAGCCAGCTCTGAAACAAAGATGTGTATTCCACTCAGGTCTCAGCACGATAGGTCTGCGGTAAACAGTCAGGAAGAATGCCTTAAACTTGGGAGCTTTAAAAGACAAACCGCCGCAGAATAAGTTGGCCGTCTCGAAAAGTTGGTCCACCTTTGGAACTAAAATATGATTGTCAAGTAGATCGAATTGACAAGCTAGGACAAGCTCAAAACAATTGCATGTGCAGAATCAATTTCACTCACGAAGAAGGCCATCATCCCCTCTCACTCATTTCCTGACAGTCTCTTTTTCCAAGTCTAGAACATTTTTGTTTTGTAAGGCAAAGTGACAGCAAAGACTCGTTTGACTATCATCTAGAGAAAGCTTTAACACAAAATAGAAACATTGACACTTGAATAATTTATCAATTCCGGTTGACGGCATAGACATAATAGGTCAGTTGTTGAAGACATTTGGAAGTTTTGAGGAGGCATAGCAAGACAGCAGAAACAACCATGCTCAAGTATAGTCTCAGTACATACGCGGATACGCTGATACACGACATACTGTGTCTTTACACGCTTCTATTACGTTCAAATGCCCTCAACAACCGACCTTTTGTTGGACTTGAAAAAAAAACAGACACAGTTTTTGTAAAATTACTTAGTATCTTGTCATGAGGCTGTGCGATGCAATAATTTCAAAGGTTCGACAAACCACCTCACTAAACATTTTTGTAGACTACCATTTTGGCTATTCTAATGTTTGTCTACACTTTGGACTAGTTGAACAACACAAATATGATGAAAAAGGACTAGTTTTCACCTGAGACACTTAATCTTTAGGTTTCACTAGATTTTGGAATTGTTCACAACCTCTATCTGTGATAGAATTTGAGCCTTCTGCTTTTTTTGGCAATAGAAGTTGTAGATAATCCAATAATTTAACAATCTAACATTTTTCCTGCATGTTGGTGGTTTATACAAAACAAAAGTGGACAAGGTGTTTCTTTGAGTTGGAGAAGGCATTTTCAAATTAGCACTGGTTTTTTTGCCAATGACCTGTTTAATCGAAATCAATGAGTGTTACTAATGGCAGTGCATTTATATCTCAAAACAGGTTTCAAAAGATTCTGGAATTTAAAATGACCTTTTAAGCTCAAAGAAACACCGTGATAAACAGCACGACCAGTTTTCTCCGTGCATGCATTTATGAAGGGAAAACCCCTCTTCTCCTCATATTTCGATAAAATACACTAACAATCTAACTCAATGTCATATTTTGATAGAGCTCAAGCGTCACAACTAGGGCTCAGAAAAGAAGCACTGGAATCATGGAGTGGGAGGCTAGCAATGAGAATAATGATTTCCAGTAAGAACAATTCAATTACGTTCTTCTGCAAATGAGACCTTGCATATGTTGACAAGAATACGTATTTCAATTTTCAGCTCAATCGAACATCGGAGACAAAAGTTATGCTCACTCAAAGTTCAGTGCAAATCCTACCGAGAATGAATGAACTCGCCCTTTTGTGGTAATCGTTTTACCACAAAAGGGCGAGTTCAATCATTCTATGCTCTCTTCAGTACATAAGTTTGAGAAGGCATACCTTTTCACTGCGGCATTCGATTGGGCTGAAATTTGAAATACGTGTTCTTCTCAATGCAAGCCAGGTCTTCATTTGCAGATGAACGCAAATGGTTCGTTTCTGCTGGAAATTATAATTCTCATTGCTAGCCTCCCACTCCATGATTTTCGTGCTTCTTGGCTCAAACAAAGTTGCAAAATGCAACTTGCACCAATAGTTGTAACTTGGGATGTTATTGATCAACTTTGGCAACTTTTCGATTTGCCCGCTACAAGCTGAAAATTTTGGTGTTCTCCTATTCTAATCATTAAAATTTAGTGAAAAACAATTAGAATTCAATTTTTTAGTCAGTTTGCACAGCTTCATTTGTGATTGACTGCAAAGCTAAGCTGAGTTTTTAAACATCAAAATATGAAGTCGAAAACGAAATCAACAAGAACGTTTTGCGATTTTTAGAACTGTTTGTGTAATATTTCTTTAACAAATGTCATATTTTCTACCAAATTAACCAATCTTAAGCCAGTTCTCACATTTAAAGTTGAAAAGCGAAATTTTATTGCTAATATAATGGCACATCATTTTATATCATAGCATTTTTCGTCAAATTGATTGCGATTTTTGTCTAAAATAAAATGATAAAAAACCAAAATTATAACTTTGGTAAAAAAGCTGCAACTTTAAACCAAAGCAACAGTAACTTTACCCAAGCCCTAATTATTATACTGATGGTTTTGTTCCAAAACAAAATATTATGCACAATTTTTTGACTAAAGTCTTTTTGGGCATGAAGTGTTGATTTGCCTTGATGGATGTCTAAGATTTTTGCCCGTAACGAGGCACAACAAACAAGCTCTTAACAAGCCCTTTCATTGGGTACCCGAAAATGTGGGAATAAAAAATAGAAAATCTACTGGTTTCCTAACAAACAAAAAAAAGTTGGTGACAAAATCTGATGCTTTCTAGATATCTATAGTGATTTCTGACAGACAATCTGCGACAACACTGCTACTATAAACCATACTTTTCCCAATGCCCTAACAAACGACCTTTTGTGGGACTTTTCTGGAAAAACAGATTATGATGACCTTCAGATACAAACTGTTGAATTAGAAGTACTTTTCAAAACAAGGGGGAAAATCACGGGTGCTTATTTTCTCAATAATGAAGCTTCCGAACTCGAAATGGGCAATGAATGTAGATTGAAAGATTAAAAAAATAAATAAAAACATACACCATCAACTTTGACTCAAGATTTAAGAAGGCTTGAAGTGTTTGTTCATTTGGAATGGAGAATTCATTTATTTTTCGCCCACATTTCCTTCTATATAAACAAATTTCAATCAACATGGGCTCAAATCTCTACACATTGAACTGCACTCACCAACTCAAGTCAATCAGTACTTAAGATTTCTCTTTTTTTTTTTCAAACTGAGGAAAGATCGTGAATGACCTCGATCTGTTGGATCTTTTTGAAAGTCTGCCCCAAATTTGGTTGCCTCGCCTAAGACGAGTGAGTGAGGAACATCATGGTAAAGGGAACAGAGAGCCTTCCAAGGAAGGAACAGATTGACTTGATTTTACAACAAAGAGCAAAAAGAATAGAGCGTTTGAGCCGATGGAATGCATGGAATTCTATGAATGTCCAATGACAGATGTAAGGAATGAAAAGAATATCCGGGATAGATAGGAGAGTGACTGATTACCATGATGCTGGATATGAATAAACAAAAGGTCTTTCTTGGATGGATTGGGTAATAATCAGGTTTCGTATTTTTTTCAGAAAGTGCATGGCTAAAAATAGTTTTACTTTGCTTTGTTGTCCCATTGATGTTGTTTCACCTTCGATGCAAATGCAATCACAACTTTCCAGAAAACTTTTATGAATGCTTCTGAAAGGGTTCATTCCAAACGCGACGATATTTCTGTGACCGAGCTATCTTTTTCGTTTTATTTGCCATCATTAGCAATTCACCCAAGCTGTATAGAAATGATCAAGCGCTAGATAAACCACATGCGATAATATTTACTGGCAATAAATTGATTTTGTTAACGCCAATGACCATTTGCTTCACGTTTATGTAGAAGAATAGCGTTCCTGAAGGGCGGGAAGTCATATGAAAACTTGTGAAGGTCACCTTGTCCTCCATAAATGTATCTCGATTTCCTTCCTAAGAATAAGGAAATCATTTATGAACTCTTTTGAGCACTTACGCTAAACAAAAGACGCCTTTCAAAAGTGACATTGAAGTGTTAGTTCACCTATGTCAAGACAATTTAGATTAAGCTAGTCATGAATGACCTACTATTAGGAAAAAAAATCACGTCCTTGGATCAAGTTTGGGTACAGGACAATGTTCATGGAGAAAACTTGTCAAGGACATCAAAACATTGTCAAACTTCAAATGTAATCAGCACATCAAGTAACACGTATTTGATTGGACTGAACTGTACAACTTGCCTTTTCCTCATTGCATAGAGAATCAACTCGAGCTTGGATTTGCTATTAATGCTTTGGCTCATGTATTCAGAATTTCTCGACTCTTTGCCGGCCTTGGAAAGACCGTCTGGCAATTTTGAAATGGGGCCACACCGGGAGCAACTTACCAGGTAAATAACTCTACTTCAGAGGACTTAGTCGAGTCCATGAATCCGGTAATAGTGTGGTAAACTGTGCCGGGATGTTGAATATATCCCCGAGGAACAATAAAGGCCAGTTTCAACGACGATGAGCGTGAAATGCCAAAGCCGGCAGAAGAGTTAATTTCATAATTTAGTTTATAAAATTGGCGTTTCGCATGATGGTGGCAGATAAATCATGTTCTAACTCTTTCGTATTCATAATTCAAGTCGCTGTTTCCATCGGCCGAGGATTCAGACAACCCCAATTTGCGAGGAAAATGAATTCTACGAGGGAACACTGACAAGACATCCAGTATGATTTATGAACGTGAGTATTCGCAAGCAGAAGGCTGCCAATGTGACCGAACGAGCGGCAAATGAACTCCACCCTGAAGCCATTTTAGACTTCCCTTAATGAGGAGCGATACAAATAGTAAATTGGACCATCTGCCATGATTTGAGAAGGGCTCACCTGACTCGTGGAACCTGAACTTGGAGGGTCCATGGGGCTAGTTCTTGAAGAGGACGAAGCAAAAGACGACGAACCCCGACTAAATCGGGTGGAATTGGATGCACTGACACTCACACTAGGAGCAGGACTTATCGCGGCCGTTAAACGGCGTTCCTCATGGGAACGGGTTAACGAAGTGGTTCGCACTTTCCCTCGGCTTGATCGCGGGATAGTGGTATTGGCACTCCTACTCATGGAACCATTGGTTCGAACTAGGCTCAATGACCTGCCTTCATTGACCCCTCCCACGGGCGTGGGTGGTGGTCCAATGCCTTTCGTGGAACGAGAATTCCGAGCACTGCCAAACGAGAACGTGGTCCGAGCTTCACTTTGAGCTCTGGTTGGTTGTCCATAACCCGAGGATTGAACCACTGGACTCTTTCGACTCGGTCTAGGCGTGGGAGGGGGTAATCGAGAACCCGGCAAAGACCGTCCCAAAGACCCACTTGGGATTTGAGACCTCGACATTCGGGTGGACGAACCGCCCACTGACCTTTGGCCAGGAATTTGATCATTCTCGAGCCCACTGCGGTTTCTACTACTCATGGAAAAGAAAATCTAGACTTTGCGCAACACTCCAGAAAGCCTTGGTCCAAGCGATAGCTATCATGCTCGGTAACGTGATAAGAGCCACTCGATCATGATGATATTGCACAGTCAGGTTGCACTCATTCCCTATGTTAACCTCCTCAAACACAAGGTGAACAACAGGTTTTCCCCAAGACACCGCACAACCTTCAATTCTTTTCAATATCAATCGCTCACCTAGAGCTTCGAGGAACCATTCACACTAAAATATTGCATCAAGACTGACTGACTGCTTTTCTCTTTCGTCGTCTTCTATTACTGTAAAGCTTCCTACTTATCATCAACACCGAAGCTTGTTTCTTCTTTCTTACTCACTCAGCTGCTGAGCTTTCGTCCAGTTTGGGATCCCTCGTCCGTCGTTCGTCTGAACCGAGTTAAGGACTCTGGATAACAAGTAAGCAGAAGAAGCGGGAACAACCGGCTGTTCACGAAGCTCCCAAAGAGGGGGAAGGAAGGAACGAGAAAGAGGGTCCGCCGGGAGAGTAACCACAGAATAAGGCGAAACAGAAAAGCTTGGAACAAGCTGACATGGAATGGAACCAGATCGAGGATCACACACCATCACGCTCCTCCTGTACATTTCATTGTGTGCATGCGTGCGTGTGTTCCAATGGAGTCCAAAACGGAGGAAGGGAAAGAAGGGGAGGGAGGATGACTTTCCAAAAAGACAAGAGGCTGAAGAACAGATCATGAAAGTTTCCCATGGAATGGGGTCTTTTACGAAATATATTCTGACTAATTGCAAAACCTTATTTTGATTCTCTGGTCTTTTTTCGACAGTTAACTACCATGAGAGCTCCCGGAAATTTCAAACATTTGTCCGTTTCTTTGAAGGAAAGCCTTCTTCTGAGTTGCCTAGGTGTCTCATTTTGTAATTTACTAATGGTTTTTTCATCACATTAGATGAAAAAAAAAAACTCAAAAAGGTCCTACTTTGGCTGGAGGTCATCTGAGAAATGATAAGAAAAAGAGAGCGAACATTTCCCTGTCATTGAGTTACCGAGCAGAATGCAACGAGAGGCTAGCCCATCAAGCAGAAAACTATTAGGAGAGAACCGGCATTTAAAGGATTCACCATTAAGTCGTCAGAGAAAAGAAGCTGTAGACTATCGTCCTCTTAAAATACAATTTTCAAGTCCAGTGACGGTGTCTTCTGCACTTTTTTGCTCGCTTGCTTTCGGTTTTCTTGGTCACCATTGTCGTTTTGCCCGTGTGTAACCGAAGCTTGAAGCTTTCGCCATGAGATGAAATGAACACGAGATTGGTCAGAGATATGAAAAACAAATACAAAAACGGGCTTGACACAGAAACGACCCCCTCGTTCGAAAAGAAGAGAGTAATCGATCTTTTCATTGGAACAAGGTGGAACTCCAATGCCCTGCCTGTGGATCGATTTAATGGTCCAGGAGTACTGTGCACATTCTGGCCTTGAAAGAACTCGAGGAAAGATTTGTTTCCACTCATGTGTATCGATTCGAGTTTAAAAGTCGATCATTGGTTGGGAATGGTTCTCTGCTTTTAAAGGCAGTTGCATTCGATGGATTTTCAATGTCTTCAGGGAAATCAATTGATATGGATTGAACTCAGGAAGGGCTCCGGCCCATCAATGCACAAGCAATTTCAACTCTGCCATAAAATATCTCTGGATCAATCACCAAAGGGGCCTAGGGAATAAAATGTTTATTGCTCGTACGTTAAGCTCATGATGGTCCTAATCCGCCCTTTCGAATCGATCGGATTATGCATAAAATGTACATGATCAAAGAGCTTAAAGAAAATCTAAAGATCTCAGACAATTGCTTGCGTTTCTGCAAGGTAGGTTATGAAAGCGTATGTTAAATTTCAGTACGTGAGTTTTCACCATGGTCGTATGTTAACCACGCACGTCCTCGCTCTCCGATATCCTGGTGACACTGATCATTGATTATGTTCACGTTCTTACCTTGTCCTCGGCATCCTCGGCTCTTGTCTCCGCCTCCACGACTCGTTGTTCCAATTCACTTAACTGCAAAATTGAAAAAGAGGAAAAAAGTTTGATGAAATGGTGCGGTGCTTGTTAGTCATCTAATGTGTATTTTATTCGCATGAAAATGGCGGATGTAAGAAGAATCTCATTCATTATTGGTGCTTACTTTTGTGCCTTGTCAAACATTCCTGAATGGAAAGTACATCATGAGTGAATCCAAGATGAAAAAGCTCAAAGAGGATTACGCTGCCATCTAGCGACAGAAAGGTTCTGTATTTTCAGCTTTCCCACACAGAGGCCACTATATCATGGCGGCCAAGTGGAAAGTTCTAAAGACGTTGCTGGTGGCGCCACGTGGTTTCCTTGATAAAATCTCAAGAGACGAAAAAAGAGAGTGGAAAGGTGAATGTCCTTTAAATAGCGAAAACCACGTCAATAAAACGCCTTTTTATCTTTTGGAGAACTTGTCTTATTTGTAACGAGAGTGGACGAGAAAGTGTAAAGATACAGCACTTGGTTACAGATCTAAAACCTAGAAAAGGGATCACCAGAGCATAAACTCCATCCCACTATCACAAAGTGGTGGAACCAACTTTTTTCAAGTTTCAAACTTTGTCTCTGCATCATCCATAGAGCTGTTGAGAATTCAGGGTTACATTCGGCAAAGGTTATGAAAGGGCCACTCGCAATAAGTTTGTCTCAAACATTCCTTGTGTTCCCTTGTTCTTACTAGATTACTCGACATACATCAAGTCCCAAAAAATGACTGTGCTTTGTTTTCTTGTCCAGAGCCACGATTACCCTAGAGTGACATACCAATCTCCGTTGGGCAACCCTGAATAACAAATGGCTCGAAAAGAAGGCTCGATTCAGTGTTTGCGTTTGCAAAGCCTGTCATGTGATTACGGACTTCGAGTGACTTGGTTCTTTGGATCGCACGGATATTAAAATGGTTTTTGCTCGTCATAACTCTGTCAAAGGGAGGGAAGCCCAGAGCCAGAATCAGGTGGCTGATTACTTTTCCGAAGAGCATGCGTAGTATAAAATTGCTTTCTACGCCTATCCGGGACCAGTCTCTACATGAACCAACCAACAACGGATATCCGGGAATATAACCGTAGACAAAACTGAATGGAATCGAAGTGGCTTTTGTTTGATGAAACGGCCTCTAGGCATCCAGTAATGCAAAAATGCATTCCTCAAGAACAAAGGGAAACTATTCCCTCCATAGGTTAGATATTTTGATTTTATCGATCTTCTGTCATTCATCTCCCAAATTGAACAATTTCAACCTCGTCCACGTCAGTTCAGGGAACTTTATCGCCTTTGTTCTTCGGTCCAATCTGAAATTCTTTTTCCAACTTGTCCGTTCTCTTCAACTTCTATTTTAAAACACAAGGCAATCAATAACTGTTTCCAACAAAATCTGGAACGCCACATCAATATCCTGGCTACAAGACAAACCACTCAGTCCCACTGGAAAAAAACGAGGGCGACGGTTTCAGAAGTCACGCCACAACCCAAACCTGCTTCTGAACCGGAACCACATTAGTATCAAATTGAAACAGAATTCGGCTCACGAGTTGAATCAATAATATTTCCTTGATATTGACGGCCACAAAAACCATTTGATGATCGTCGTCTACCAAGAGTTAGTTGACTTGTGAGTGTGTACCCTTTTGTTGATTTTGGTGAATGATGGAGCATTGGCCATGCGGAGGCAGAACTCCATTGGGAGATCACTGCCAGTTTTTCGAGATGAAAACACCAAAACATCATTTATTACTCCATCACACTCACTCTGTGCCATTCTCAACATTTGCTTTCTTCTTGATCATCATCTTTTGGCGACAGGGTGTTCCGAAAGAGGAACAAGCGTTCCAGAAATTTGCCTCCGCATTTCATACCCACGCACTCTTTTAGTCACGCAAGCTTGTGTCTGCATTGAGACATACAAAATGGTCTCTGAGTCAACCAGTGAGACAAGAGAAGGCAAGCAAGCAATGGGAGAATGTGTTTGGATAACCCTGAGTTGCGAGGGAGGATTCTTTGCTTTGGCAATTGCAGATTTGGGAACAACGGAAATGATGGATCTTTCGACAGTCAGGACTTCAACATCATATAGTAGCTAGTTTTAGGCAACATTAATCGTTGTATCCTAACGTGCGAAAAACAACCCATAACAAATGGGAAGAATCGCAAGATCAGTAGATATTGAATGTATAATGGCTAGTTATAAATGATTTCTATTCATGTTCGACTTGAAAACATGAAGGATTTGTACTCTCATGTTCTTTGGGAAATGGCTTTAGCGTGTGCTCTTTCCATACAAACAATGCAGCTATTCTCTGTCAAGATATTTTCCTTCCAAAAATGCGAAGAGTACTTAAAGTGTGCTTACTCACAGAATAAAAAATCAAATTTTACAAATAGCCAATCAATTTCAGTTAAAATTACGTTGAATGTAGCTAAATTTGTTTTTACATGTTATTATTATAGTACGCCTTTTCTTGATTATGTTCAGAATTATTACTTCTTGGATACTCTACATGAAAAGAATAAAGCACTGAATAGCAAGTGCGTAAATGCTCGAAAACGCTTATTTTCCCATTCACTTGTAATTATGGCTTTTCTATGACAGGATCAAATAAACGAATAAAAGACCTGGGTCGATGGATTGTCCGTGGTTATTGACCTTGGTTTTCTCAAGAAAAATGCGCCATTCGTTTCGACCTCTTTTATGGATTTCCAGCAAACCGAAAGCAAGCACCCCACGTATGTAAACGCGAAGCCCCATCTGTATCTATTGGTCCATCAGCTGTTGCAAATAGATTACCACTCATGAATATTTAAACGCCCCGCCCTTAGCAAGTTGGAACATGAAACAAGTCTTGAAGAATGGAGACTCGAGATCTTGGACCCTCATGGAAGGGCCCTCTATACATTTGGTACATTGAAGGCAATTCCAGATATTTCCCCGTTATTTTTTAACCTTACAGAAGTGTTAGCGAGTACAGCACTGGTCTAGATACTGATCGATGGAGTCGTTGGATGGTTGGTCGCTTGTGGACTCAGTGCACAGCTGTATGAAACCACCCATCAATCAGAACTATGGACATAAAAACGTGTGTATCTCAAGCACTTCTTTTCATCTTTGGAAAAAAACATGTTCTAGGCAGACCCTCTTGTGGAACATTTCTTTGACAAACACACCTTTCAATTTAAACAACGTAACATGATGACGAGGGGCTTGATATTTTGTGTTTTCTCTTGAAGTACTAAAAACTGTATTGATTATGGTCTAATTTCGGAGATGACATTTTCAGAATTATATAAAAAGGAAAATCCGATGACAATCCAACATCTACTTACCTGGTAAATCAGCTCTTCCAATGAGGTCTCTTCGTCGGGATCCATAGTCTCGAATAGTATTTTCCACCGCGGTTTTTTTATCACTCATAACCACCTATGCCAGATAGGGAAGGCTCCAACAAATCTTGGAACCCTAAGATTAATGCTAGCCATTAGGGTTCTGTCACTTTGAATGGAACAATGGCCCACCCTGGACCATTCCGACAGGAATGTCTTCTTTGTGCTTCACACTTTTTTTCAATGGTTCCACTGCACAATTGGAACCTATTAGATGGTCTTTCTCCTTGTCTGTTAGAACCTTCCTTTTCACACGATTCCAAGCACAGACGAGTGTGATTAGCTGAGCCAATAATACGCTTGTACTCTTTGGAAATGTTTGGAGCTCCTCTGAAGGAACAAAGCAGAAATCTTATTGGAGACGAGGAACTAAGGAACCGGTGAGAACAGAACTTTGATTACAGGCAATTAATTTCTTCTTCCACGAGCATTCCCAAGGCCGACGTCCTGCGCGAGATAAACAAACTATATACTGGTACAATCCGTGGCCTGTGAATATACCAAGCAACTGAAATGAAAATACATGGGCAAGGCCATGTTCTGTAGGAAACCAAGCGAACGAACCAATACTTGGGAAAGGAAGAAAGTGTTCAGCCGCGGCTCATGAAATCGTATACGGTTAGGTATTTCGTGTTTAAAAATATTAGTTGTCCGCCAATTTTGTACTTTTGCCTCGAAGTTAATGGTCTTTGTTCAATTTAAGAGTAAAACATAAAGCGTCTATAAGCTTAAAAAGAAACTTCCCAACGCAATTGAAAGAACTCGAGGGTTTTTCAACTAGAAATCTACTTCACGTAATATCCTCGGAAGAACAAGAACCTCATTAAATGTAACATATCTGCTCTGCAGAGGATTTTGTCTAGGATTATTTTCCTAAGACCCAAGGTCAATGAATACATCCCACTTGTTTGCTGGGTCCTAAAAACCTCGGTCGTCTTACTCCTCTCAACTATCTTTCATTGCGGAAAGTGCTTGGTACATTTGTACAAGCGAAATTCGATATTACGTACATTCTGCTTTCCAGGCTCGGAAAGGTATCAAATAAGGTTCAAGGCGAAACCAGAGAGCCTTGAGTCTTAATTGTCTTCAAATGAGTGCCCACGATGCCACTACACGAGACTTCTCCTGCCAAGTGTCCTTTCGCAATCCGATATTCGCCTTCATTTCAATCCAAAACTAGTGCTTTTGAGGTCCCATAGAGTGGGTTCCAAGTTCCACGAAAAAAGGACCACCTTCGCCAGCATCAAGGAGATGAGTCATCAAATTCTTGAGAAAAAATGATAAGGTAGCAAAAAGCCAGAAGCCGGAAGCCCCAAAAGGCTTTGTCCTCGGCTACTCGGAGAGATCCCCTCTCCTCACACGACTCAAATACACACACACCACTCCACACATGCACCAAGCTAAAGGAGACACAATTTTGTCGTCAAAAGGGATCAGAGGATGATAAAAATAAACTCACTCACACCGCCTTCATAACCAAGATCACTTCCTTTCCTGATCAAGATGATTCAAAACTTGATTTTGGTGGAATTGAAACAGAATTTCGAAGGTACAGTACATGAAACAACATTTGTGGATACACCAAATACTGATCTGCTCATAAGCGGATCAGAATTAACTCAGAAATGGGCCACAAAGATTGGGCGAACGAAGACGGCGCAAGACACGCTCCATTGCCCACAACCAAACTCAATAATCCCCCTGAGGACTTTCACATTATACAAATTGCTTTCTTAGCATATATCAGGATGTGAAAATGCGCCCCTGTTCAATACAGGCTCCCGCTCTCAACAAATCTCTGTTCCAGCTTGCTTGTGGTGCTTACATCCATTCAGCACAAAGCCCTTAAGTGGTTAATACCGATAAGGCTGACCCGTTCGTTCTATCGGGTACACAGCAGGGACGATGGGGAAGACTAGGAAAGCTTTTTAGGGGGATGAGAGGCCAGATAGTGGAAGATTTCAGATTTGGCAATAAATTTGAACATGATGGCCACAGCCAGTTTATCAGCCCAGGCGGGACGAAGAATCTAGTCGAGTACACTGTATGTCCCTACGAAAAGTGGGGGAGACGAAAGGGTGTCCCGAAATGGGGTGAGTGCAAATGATAAAATGGGCTTATCGGACCCATCGGATTGGACACGCTCGTTATTCAAATTGTTTGGAGGTTCATGCCAAGTTTCCTCTCCTAGGGCTCAAATGATCTCAACACTGTTCCAAGGAACGTGATGATAACGAAGACGTGAGATTTCCGTTCACAATAGGCAACAATTTGTTCCAAGTGTCAAACATGTGTTTGTTGTTGTTCTCAATCAGTTCCGAACATGTCGCTCTGATTTGTTCTATGTAGAATGGAAAAGCTGGGGGGAAAAGATGAGTCAACAAATATTCCCGTCGTTCCCAGGATGAATATGAATGAACATAACGAGAACACTTGCAGTCGTGGGCGTCAATCACGGCTTAAGATTGGCGGTTAGGTGGGAACTTTGGCATCTCTTCAATTTCTTGCCCTTTCAAGTTTTGAGGATCAAGCCCAAAATGTACTTGGCCTTGGTCAAACAGGATTGAGTTCGTTTACTAACTTTGAGGCCACGTTCAAATTCAAATAGTCTAGATGCAGCAACGAATAACGCCACTATTTTCTTCCTATCATTGAATAGAAGGTTCAAATCTTTAGAAATGATTTCCTACGAACAAAAACACCACGAAAAACAACAGTCTCATCATCATTTTCTCTTCACCAAAAACAGATTCAAGGCAGAAACAAAAAGAACAAACCAGCAAGTGGTACTTTACTTTCGTCTGTATCAGGGCTATTCCCCGATATTTGGTTTCCTTTGTAACTGAGTAAACTATGATTTTGAGCATCAGCTTAATTCGAGAGTGAATGAATCCTAAGCGGATTGAGGGGGAATTCTCTCGAAAATGGATACAAGATCCTGGCCAAAACATTATCCTTCTTTCGTCTGAAAGAGCTTAAGGACGAGGGTCGCTCGAAATGAATTTCTTGCTTGCTAGTATGTTGCAGTTGTTGTTGTCGTCGTCTTTTATGACTTGAGGCAGAATGCCAGATAAATTAGAAAGGAGAGCAAAAGGGTTGAAAACTCATGTTAGTTGTTGTCTCCCCTAGTCCTTTACTAGTCTCGTTGTGTTGGCTGCCTTTGAGAGATTTGATAATGACTCCCTTTCCTCTGTTCCTCGTTCTGTCTCTATCTGTTTTGGTGCTTGAAAACAGCTTTCTCTCCGACCGAACCCCATTCAAGTGGTCTTTTGCATCCGAATGAAAAGTGGCTTTAATCAAGATACAAATGATAGCGCCACATATTTCATTCTCAATGAAATGATGCTTTGTGGGTAGAACATAAACAGCTAGCAAATCGTCTCGCACCCAAACAACAGATAGAACACTGGGAACGACAACGAGGAATGAATGAATCTAGAAGAATTAGGCAATAACATTGCGAATAACAAGCTCGTTGGCAAATTCTCAATTCACAACAATATTAAAGAAGCACTTTGCGACTTGTTTTAATCCAAATTCAACATCTTGGTCACTCGACCTTTTAGAGCATGTCTCATGTGAGCACTTTTCATTTCTACTGCAGCGTGACCTTTTCGTAAGAGCCTTGTTGCTACTGCAGTAGTAATGGTGATGCAAACGGCTCTTGGCACGAAATCTCTCAAATACCCTTTGAAAAAAAGTCTGTTTACGACTTTGGTTGGAATCTTGTCCAACTTAGCAGGGTACCAGTATCGTCCATTTTGAAACGGTGCAGTAGATATCTCTTCCTTTCTGAAATTCAAGACATCAAAATGTGAGAAAGGCCGTTACACGAAGCCTTTGAATCCCATAGGCATGATTTCCAGCGGACCAAAGGGTCTTTAAACTTCCTGTCGTGACATTTTGGTGTCAAAGTTCTCTTAACATGTTCGGCTGAGGACAGGCCAAACTTTTCTTACCTCACAAGCAATTGCCGAAAGTGCCCTAAGTTTGAACATTCAGCAAACCGCAAGTAAATGATCGATATTGACGGAGCAAGCAAGAAATCATTAAACTATCAGCACATCAATGACCAGAATAGCCCCGTATCTTCTTCATCTAAAAAGGCCAGTGTGTAAAATGAACACTAGTGTGCACTGTATGTACAGTGTGTCAGGGTGTGTGATCGCGGGATGCTCGATCCCGGAACATCAATCTTTGACAGCTTTTCCACCTCACATGATCCCATTGAATGGCCAAGAAATGGGAAATGGAGTATCTCTGATACGCATCGTAAAAGTGAGACCACGTCGAGGAAATGTCGAAAAAAGGAAGAAGAGAAAGGGCTAGAAATAAATCCTTAGCGTGGCTCGAAAGCCACCGTATCGAATTTTAAATGACTTTGGATGGCTTGGAACCAACCAACGGCAGATTTGTTTTTCTTTCCAAAATTTCTTCTTTCCAAGTCTTCTTCTAAACTGACCTCCTAACCGACGCTGTTAAACCAGTGAACATAAAAACCTAAGGCTCACCTGACATTTGACTAGTAAACTGAGAGTACTTGAAGGGTTCATGTATGTATGCATGTTCAAGTGTCATTAAAAGGTTTTGTGACGAGGTTAAGATCATCTCGGTCTTTGTGCTCCTTGGTCTCCCTATGCGACATTTATGCCATAGCTACCACTTACTAATGATGGGCTTTTCAAGACATCAAGGAAGCTTTAATCTGTGAACTAGGGCCCGAAAGTGGCACATTTGGAGCACTCTCACATGTGACCCTATGATTTGGACCTTCGAAACAGAAAATAATGGTCTTAAGAGACACGCGAAGGAAAGGCGAGACTTGCTTTTAACGACGAGACAAGACGATTTTCTAAGGCATTTGACATGTAGAAACATGTTGGCAAGATAGCACTTTATGCTTATATCCGAAGTGTTTCCTCAAGTTTGGTCCATTTTTTTTGGCTCAACTTCACTGTTCACGTGGGTACAAGTCGTGAAACTCGACAAGTTGGTGGTGGAAACTCACTCTCCTCTCATGTATGTGGAAAAAAAAGTTTTGAGTAATTGTGCACACCCACCACTCCACTTCATTCGTAGAATGCCTATAGATCATCTGGCAAGACGACGAAAAAACTTGCACATTTGATGAAATATTCTCATTCTTAACATTCGTTCCATGGAACTAACCCAATTTCACCAAGAGATCAAGGGAGGAATCGTGGAAGAGCAGAAGACGAATCACTTAAAACATCATTTTTTTCCCATTTCCAAGGACGAAGGGATTATAAAATGAAAATTGACGTTATGTTAAGTCACGTCTCCAACCCTCAATAACGATTTGATGCTTCGTCAACTTTTTTCACGTACGGGGTCAAAAAAAGAAGATTTGGTCCTTTTCAGATCTATTCAATACACGACTTCGCCCACGTATCATTTGGGATCCGATTTTGGACCAAAAAGGTCATACGAATTCCTTTCCAAAAAATGCTATTTCGTGCGTTGGACCAATAACCTTGGTAAAAAGGTCGCCAACAGTTCGGAGCGATGGGAAAACTACCTGATATTAATTTCATGGCCAATAAGACTGGAACGAATTAAGTCAACCGTTCTCATATCAATAAGATTTCTGCTTGAGAAACCTTACACGTGTTTGATAATCGCTCCAAGTTCTATCCACACCAATGGCTAATCAAGTCCATACATACAAAAGAATTAGCCCAGGATAGGGGTCGTCTAGCTGAAACAGGTCTGGTGGTCGATTGAACGATGTTTACACAAAACACACAAACACTATAATGGCAGACACCTGATTTGTTTCACCATGATCACCACCACCACCATCACCACCAATCGTGCCAATGCTTCGCGTTGATGTTGTTGTTGGCTTTATGTTCCACTAGTTTTCAAACGAACCGACGCGTGCAAGGCCAACAAGACTCACAAAAAACCGCTGGCCAACTAACTAAGCTCTGAACTCCCACAACTTTTAGGAGGGCTCTCTGCCCTCTCTCACTCGTTCTATGTCGGGGAAGAGAAGCAAGAAGACAGCAAACTACTAACAGCGGGGTTCGCTTTCGACGGACCGCCGTAAGTATGGACGAGCTCCTCGATCCTCCGTTCATGTGGTGAACGTAAAAGTCCGTTGAAGGAGCATTTTCACTCATAGCCCAGGCTGCTGTTTCTTCTTGTTACTCTTCTCTCCTTTCGGCGTCCTCACGCCCGTTTCAAGGGCCGTTTACCGTGAAGGCTGAAGTGGTCTTTGCAGAAATTCGGCAATGGCTTTGTTGGAGTTTCGAGTCGGCGAGAAGCACGAGCAGAACTTTGTCAGCGTGAATTGAGCCTTGAGATCGTTGGTTATGACAGGGGGGTTCCTACGCGATTGGACCCAACTCACTCAGCTGATTGTTCTAGGGCCAAGTATGAGAAAAGAATCCAGGAGGATTTCACCCAGGATGGGTTGGTTCGATTTTGGATAACACTATAGCCGGGAGTCAAATTGGCACACGGTCGAGCTTCGAGCCAATACTAAGTACGTACGTAGGCGCCAAAGTTTGAGACCGTTCTAATCATAGATGGAGAGCCGGTCATGAATTGGCATTTAAGGAGGATTGGCATCGAAATTGAGGCTTTGGCTTTGATCAAATCAATGACCGAAAGGTTGTGCAAATCCTCTTGACTCTCTTTGCTTTGACGTGTTCCTCGGAGATTTGCCAATGCACTTTCTTCGTCCTTTGCAACCAACGTCAACGACTCCCATCATACGAAGAATCGCGATGCCAAGGCAAATCGAGATAATATTCAAATCGAGTTCCTTTCCACAAGCAGCTGGTCCAAAACGAGATCTTGGCAGTAGTGCATTTAAATGCAAGAAAGCGAGATCGGTCCCATATCCTTGAAATATGCTCATGTGCCAAGCTTCCGTTTGGTACGAGTGTTTAATTCACTTGCCATGTCCAGCTCGTCCTCGCTCAACCCCTTGGAAGTCCAATAAAAAAGGATCTCGTAATCAAAAAAGGCGCCTTGAGCTTGTACTTTGGTCACTTTCCAACGACTTGGGGGACGTTCCAGAGATAACTGAACTCAACACTGAGCATAAGGAAGAAAGTGAGCTTGCTAGTCATACACGATCACGCGAAACCAAGACCAAAATTGGTCCCTTCTCTCGTTCCTCACAACGAGATATTTTCCGTACAATCCTAGGCGACATCAAAAGCCAAACGAGCACGGAAATGGAACAAGAAATAAACCACCCACCACGGTAACCCTTTGAGCAAGCGAGTTTGGCAACTCGCTGTTTCCTTCTCATTTTGAACCAACAATGGTAAAAAAGCCTAATTCCAATCCAGCTTACAGTAGGCGTATAGTACATTTGGAACCCTTTTTGAGGACGGCTCTCAAGTTCCCTTGAAAAAAACAGGAAAACCAGCCTCAAACAGAACCAATCTGGAAAAAGTTTGAACGGTTCCAGTTCCGTATTAGAGACATTACTGTCATGCAAACTAGTTCAAATCATTCAAGACAAAAAACAGACGTTTGCTTTCGATGTGGTTCCATGACTGAAGTAAGACAAGGAACTTTTCAAAGACCTTCCAAGAAGATGGATATGCCCTCCACGATGGCCCAACAAAAAACTGGGAAGTTTTTCCATATCTTCCTACAGGAGGGCCCTTCTACGTAAGAAGGAGTAGGCATCTTCTTCGGTAAAATTCAGCCTCACGTCAATCAAGCGAGGCTAAGTTGGACTCACCCTTCGCATTTTCTGATTGTTGGTACGTACACCGCAAACTGCATAAAAGTTCTATGCTTTTCTTTTGTTTGGTAGAAGGAAGGGTGCGAGTTTACGACTTGATCACGGGCTCCAAACGATCCTTCATAACTTTTTTGACAGGTTTCTGGCAATTAACCTGATAGGGGCAATTAAACGAGGGTTTGTGCTCGTTGCGTATGCATGAAAGAAGCCTTTGAAACAATTAGGAGAGGGCTCTTTGTTCTTAGGGAGGAAAAATAATGCCCCTGAATTGACAAGGGAGCTAATCACGCAAACCATTTCTTTGACACAACGAAATATGACCTTATTCCAATGAACCCTGCTAAGAAAGGAGCTTACTGACGGGTAAATAGTTTCTAAAAATTACCACTTGCGGCCTTTAAGATCTGTTAAATAAAACTTTTTTCTTTACTTAACAAGCTACGTCAGGGAAATCAAGAAGATTTGTCGTAGGACTTTATTGAAATCATCAACAGGGGGAAAGAAACCATTAGTTTGCATTAACTGGCATGCTTGGCTCAAATTAATGACAATGACAATAGCCCATCTATTACTAACACTTCGGCTGCCTGGACCCTATTAGCAGCCCCTCCTTTAACCATTTTAAACACCATTACTCATCAGTAGGCTCGTTTCATTCGGGATTCAATCAGGGTCAATAACATTTTAAGTCAATGTACATGTAAAAACAAATCGCTTTAAAATGAACTCTTTAGAATGAAATGAGTTCATGAAATGAACTGAATGAATGATATTGCTAATTCAAATTTATTAAGATAGAACTTGGTTTCAAACGATCCCGCTAGGTTCCTCTGCCGTCACTACCATCATCTTCCCATGAGCTTTCAGTTGCTAGCGCCCTCTTCAAGTGAAAGCTTGAACCTCACTAGACCCTTGCAGAATCGGTTGCAAAAAAGGGAGGGCCAAAAAAAGGAATCTCCTAATGGAAAACTAAGCGTTCCTCATAATCTATGTTCTTTCTTCGTGTCTTTCATACTTATTTTTTTGTGGCCAAAAAGAGATAAACCACTTGTTCCAACTTGGCCCAACAATAACCCTAAAGGTATGAGGGAAGGACAGTGGCAGAAATGGATCCCATAAATTCTCAAGTCCCCTTCTTCATCCCCGAAACAATCCATTTTGGTATTAAAAAGTTCCTAGAGGTCTTGCTTACCGGCCAGATTTTTTAGACCTAGATAATACGCAGACCACAAAAAGTAAATCACAAGTAACACCAAATAAATTTTGTATTACAATCATATTTCTGTCCCTTTCCTCTTCTAAGCGTCCCCTCCTTCACAAAAACTCTGAAACCATTTTCAACCAAATGGGGGGAAATATTCGCAGACACGAATCCATTTTCCAATTTGTTTCTCTTATCTTGGCAGGCATGTCTTGATCATTATCACTCCATATGGCGGGGTTTGAAGCCAATCATTCTAAGTGGTTGATCTGTCCCGTGGGAACCGGAGCAGACTTTAGAATGGTTTTTCGTTCCTTACCCTCAAACTAGGATTTACGAGCCTTCTTGTCTTCACAGTTCTCTTTTGTCCCACCCCCAAAGGATGGAGCTTGTCTTGCCACATGTACAGTGTAGTACACATGGCCCAAGATGAAATTACCCTCCTCCCTCAAGAAAGAAATGTTCATAAAACCACCACGTGGAACATCAGTACGGCACCAGGACACCAAGAAAATGAGGGAACAAGAAAAGAGGGTGGTTCCAAGTGAAAGTGAAAAATCGCTCTTCCTTCCTGAATCCAAGGAGTTTGGGGAATGGACCGGATAAACCCTGGGCAAAAACTAATTCATTGCCCCTAAAACCCAAAGATAATTACAACCACACTTTGAAATTAAACATGTCCTGTTCCATGAAATTTCTGTTTTCAATTTTATTTCTCATGAAAACGCACACACCGTGAGTGGGTGGTCATGGAATATGATGGACAAGTCAGGTAAAGTGCTGAAACAAGGTTGTAAAAACAGATCAAGCTCATTCAACTTTAAGGCATATGTAGAAGTTGAGTCTGGAAGGGTTGCCTTTTTTTTCGGGGAAGATTGGGGGAGATCTTTTGTGGAAGCGAGGGGATCGAAGGGATGGATGAATGGTTTAGAGTCGACTTCAATTTGCTTTTACGAGCCACTTGGTGAAATTTCAAAAGGGATTATATCGTTCTCCTAAAAATTGGATGGATTATGACCGAGGCAAGTTTGAGCTCGTGTTTGTGTGGAACAAAATGGTGGAAAAGTGGCCATCAAGTGGTCGAAGGAAACCTTCCGTTTCAAAATATACGTAACTCAAAGCATCAAGGCTCTTCCATTGGAAAGCTTTTCGAAGGTCGGAAGACTTTGATAAATATGTGCAATAATGATGTTCCAAAGGTTTTGGTGGAACATGGGATCCAATCAAGATTGATGAAGTCCCCATCCACCCTCTCAACCCAGTCTATTTCATCTCTAATACTGTGTTCCACTGAGCCTTCACCAAATCGCCTTTGCCGTTTCCAATTTAAGGGACATAACAAGAAGATTTAGCTAAATCCAAAAATGATTGGGGCCAATGGTTCTGGCCAAAGGCAATGAAAGTCCAGAGGGGTCTTTAGGTCCTCCTTTTTTTATCACAAACTCGATTGCCTTTAAGTTATTTATGTCTCACTTCGACAAATCCTCGTAACATCACTCAATTTTGAGCTTTTTGCGAACTCTTTTTTGGAACCGGAAGAGTGTGACCTTTGCTTAGATTTACCTTGACTAGATTGTCCTAACACTCAGGAAGGTTAATCCATTGTGCGCCTATTCGAGACCTTTGGGATTGCCGTGATGAGCATAAATCTAATGGAAAGACTGCAAAATTACTGGAGGCAACTGGCACAAAGAAAATTCTTTCAATTTTGGGTTCTCTAGTTTTGTCTTTGTTCGAGCTGAGCGTGCCACGCTCGGGCTTTCAATCTGGAAATCTCATTGGAAAATCGGGACAAGAAGCTGCATACGGTACATGCAAGAGTACATGAGACTCCACAGAAAGGAAGAAGAGGAAGAAGAAGAAGAGGAATAGCGATCTCTCTTGTCAAGATATGTGTTGGTGATTGGAACTGCATTTGATGATGCACACTTGGCTCTTCTCTCTCGGAACAAAGCATTACTCACTGTTCGTTCCCATTAAAATGGGAACACGCTATGTTCCGCTCGACTTGCCCCGACATTTCCAGTGTTCCAGTGGACCCACCCAAAGCGAAAAATCAACACTTTCAGTGCTTGTACTCTGGCATTTTCGATGGAACACGAACTAAAACACCATGGCTCATTAGTGCATCTGGCTGATTCTCGCCCCTTTTGTTTGTAAAGAAGTGCCTTTCTCCCTTCTTCACAAGAAAAAGGTTGACGTTCTAGTGCTGGAAATGCATTTTGGACATTGAAAAGAGCACTAGACGGCCTAAGAATTGGCAACAAAGGATTTTGGATGGAAAACCTTCTACCTTCTATGTTCCGATATCAGAGGATTGCCCACCGTTTCCAAACGATTTCTTTCAAAGGATCAATATTACGCAATTCACTCGATTGATTTCATATACAAAATTGAGTTTCCCGTCCATCTACAGTCCTCTTAACGGTCCACAGGCCATTCTATTGGCTCCGTTTCTCTTATAAAAAAGGTTGGTTTAGAGTTAAGCTCACTTTGGATAAATATCGAGCCTTAGGGTTTTGACCTTGGGAAGCTTTTTGTAACGCTTGAGATCTTCCCAAAGCAAGTAGCTCCACTTTCACCTTGTGCCATAGTAGGAACAAGACTTGCTGAGTGTCAATAATTGTGTACAAGCATTCGTGGTGTGGGGCTTTGAGTGTCACGGGTTCAAGTCATGTTTGAGCAAACAACCATACTGCATATATGAGTGGGTATGAGGCTGCAAGTGATTACCCAGTAAGTGTAATTATCCGTTTAACGCGAACTAACCACCTTATCGAGCACTCATGCCACATTCAGAGAGGTACTCGTCACTTAGCAAAGCAAGATTTGAGCGTTCATTCCGGATTCAAGGCATGACTTCTCATTACAACTTGACAAGAATGAAGAGTAAGAGGAAGTCTTTCTTCATCCTTGCCGACAAACCATAAAAATTGGAGGAGGGAAAGGCCGTTGAAAAGACGGACTTGCTACCTTCCCGTTGACTGCAGTACCTAGATTTTGCAGTCGTAAAAGTTGAGGCGAAATACAAATTGGAAAACTTTTCCATGTCTTCTTCTTCCGCTTTTGGTTCTAGTCAAGTTAACAAGCCTTCCCCCGACAGCCTTTGTTGTAACGATCATTTGCGAAAAAACTTGTCCGGCCGTCGTCATATTTTAATGTCTCGCATGACGGAATGACTTTCTTGAGTTTTTCCCCTCAAAGCGATGGAAACGACGCAAATGAGAGCCTTTTCAATTCTCATCTTCCCTGAAGACCTGTTGCCATTTATGATTTGCTGAAAAGTTCTCTTTCATTGGGCAGAAGTTGAAATCTTTGCTTTCAAGTCACGTTTTGTAGTTCAAGACTTTTACCCACTTCCCAAGAAAGGTACAGGTCTCCAGGGACCTCAATCTGGCTCCACCTGAGCAAGAAAACTTGACCATCAAAAGCGCAAAATCTCATTTTCCGCCGATTAACAAGAGACCATCCGCCTCCTTTACTAGCAACCACATTTTGATCCACCCACGGGATTTTACTATTGTCGTTGATTGATCTTACCTGAAACGGAGGGTAAATCGCGAGTAAAAATCGATTGCAAATATGAACGGGAAAAAAAAGAACAAGACCAAATCAATACAACACCCTTGGAGAATGTCTTCAGATAGAATTATTCAATGATAGAATGGTTTTGCAATAAAAAAGGAGCATTCGCCTATCTATTGAACATAAAAGAACGCCACAGAATGTGTTGGAAGGAATCTGGGTTCCATCGGAGCAGAAATTCGCTCTCCTTTTACACATTCAATTTACTTTATTGGCACTCTTTGTTTGGGATAATTGAATGGGGGTCTTCTCTATGGAAAACCGAAACGCATTCTCTGAGAAAAACCTTCACAAAAACACTTGATCCATTCACAACACAGTTCTTCTCCATTTCTGGATCTTTTCAAACATTATCAGAAACCATTACAAAAAAAGGACGAAGAACGTTGGAAATTGAGTGTGCTATCCAGAGTCTTCTCTGTCGTTACTTGCACTCTTTCTTTGCATGCACTTGAATTACACACTTTCTAGATCTTTGCATCATCTGCATCTTCAGCAACAAATCGAGACGTGTCATGAGAGCACATGTGTGACATCAGCTGATGTCCACTTCTAAGAGAGAGACGAGCTTTTTGATAACAAATCAGTCACATTTGCACATACAGCATCCCCCCCCCATTTCCCTGCAGAAAGTGAGTGATTCAAGCTGATTAGTTAACAAACATTCTAGTCCTGGGCCTGAACATGATTGCTGCTTATCTTTTTACGGCCTGGCCTCCTGAGCAAAAGAAAAACATTCATTTCTAATCGGAGACGTTAATATTCAACACCAGCAAACTAATGTCTTCGGTGCAAGAATGTCCTTTTGGCGAAGAATCATAATGGCAGTGATTATCTGGCTGACTTTAACTGAATTATACGAAGAGCTCAGCGACGACGACACCGTCAATGGAATTGTGACACATTTGGAATCCCTTGGGCTAAATAAATGGGTCGAACAATTCCAAACATGGCACGACCAATACTTGGAGTTTCATGATTGGTTAGACGAGGTTCTGCCTCCAGGAGATAGTTATTGGCTTGATGACGACGAGGATCCTGAGGATGATTATGAGAATGGCAAGGTGACCATACAACTTTTGGACCAATCTATGGGTTCCAACAATAGTGATTACTTCACTATGTCAAAGGTTCCAAGGCGGGCTCGACCTAGCAAGGTATGTTCAAGAACTTCTTCTATCCCAAAGATCATCTTGGAATTACCGTCATCTTTTTCATTAGATAATGTACAAAGTGGGACAAGTGGTCTGTATATCTGACGACCTTTATGGAGAGCTTTCTGATACCTTTTTGGAAGTGCTTTCTGGCGAGGCCAAACCCGAAACAAATCCCGCGCTGATCTGTGTCATAATTGGATGGGATAAAAAGTTGAAAGCTCCCTCTTTCTGGATAGAATTGGTAATTACCATTTGATTAATCTGGATTATTATTCAGTAACAATAATCCCTCCCCTCTCTTCCTCGCGTATCCTGAGGTATTTCTCGTTCCCGAGAACTGATCTTCATTTGGGGGAAGTCAGACCAACGAAGTCTGTTTCGAAATCATTAAAACCCAAGGGTTGGTTGGAGAGAGAAATGAAGCTCAAGAGGGTTGTTATCTCTATCTATCTTTGGAAACAAAATGGAATGAAGACGAAAATGACTACTGCACGAGTACATGGAGAGCTCTGGTTCATCTTCCTTCTCCTTTCACTCGAGCTCTTTTCCTCCTCTCTGTGGCATTTGAGACGAGATTGGGGGATGAAGTAAAGGAAAAGGAGGCGGAAGGAGAATTGCCAGAGCTGAGAGAAAACTCATTTCCTCAAAAACCTCTCAATTTTCCCTCTCATGTATTTTCAACACATTTTCTGATAGTCTCACCTGGAAACTGACACCCATATCGAACCGCAATGTCAAATCCAAAACTAGTGTCAATCTACAATCGTGGCTGAAGCCAGATTTCTTTACATATACGTATGCGCTCTTTTCGTTTTTTTTGAGGGTGCCAATTCAGCAATCGAAAACTTTTCCCTAACTAATTATGAATCAGAAAGACATTTTTCGCTCAAATTTCCTGACTTAAACTTATTTCTCCTTCAGATGTACGGTCTTGATTCCGATTCGTGGCTTTTAGAGCCACACTATGCTCTAATCTGTGATACCTTCTCGGAACCCATCAAACAGAGCGAAGACCTGAGTCAATGGTCTTCTTATTCACCTTTTGATAATAAGGCAACCCACGTAGTAGATGGCGTTCCATATGTGGCTCAATCGGAAATCAAGTTATGCACCACCCATACACCGGATTTCCGGCTTCTCAATCCTTCCACTAGTCTCTTCTTCAACGGATTTGATGAACGAGACTTCAAGTATATCATGAAACCTTGGCTAAGGAAAATTTATCCACTGGATGTCTAGATTTCCGCTTAGTTTCTGAAATAATAGCTCTCATTCTTCTCCGAGTCACAACCGAAAATACGCTTGATATTAGTATTGAAATACACTTTCATATCATACTTGTCCCACATATGGTTGCTTCCGACATATTGTGGCCGATTTCTGGACCTGACAAAGCACAAATTGTGCAAGTAGGTTCTTTGGTAAGTTTTTGCTCCCCCTCAAAAAACTTTGGTCAAGCTAACACCACGAAGAGGACGACGAACTTCCAATGTTCCCGTAATACGGAACGACAAAATTTCTGATCAAATCATTCGGATGGTGGAAAACTCAACCACAGTTCCTTTATTTTCAAGTAACAAATATCCTAGTCTTAGTTGGTGGATAAACGTGTACAGCCAAACACGACCAAATCAAGCAAGTTAAGTTGCCTTTCCCGTGTTAAAAGCGTCTCTGGTACCATTTTTGTCAACATGAGAGTGTAAGGAAAATTGTTGTGCCATTGATAAGTACACAAGATAAGAAGGCGACAAATGTGATCTTATCAGGACATGGGGAACTGGTTGTACTCATTTGTAGATAACTGCCATCACAAAGTACTACTCCTTTAGGGGAAGCGGAAAGAACAACTGAGGGCCATTGTTCCATTGAAGGGGCTTTATAACTGACACAGCTTCAAATGACGCAGCGGTAATCTCTACTCCACAATCGTATAGCTTAATAAGAACATGTTTCATTTGACCTAATTGAAGCCGTGTCGATATGGGATTTGTTAGTGGTTCATTTATCCGTCACCGTAACGTTTGGTCCAATCTTTTCGTGAGCTCAGTCAGGCTGGACTCAATTCGAGCGTCCCTGGCACATCTTTCTCTCAAGAAACTTTATTCCCCTTAAAGGTGAGAGTTCTCTCCTCCCTCTTCTCTTTCACTCTCTCTCTCTCAATGTTGTGTTGTCTTTTCCTGCTTGAAAACTCAGTGGTTGGTTTGTGGCCTCTGCCCCGAGGAAAGGGTCCGAGGTAATGGGATAGGGAGGGGAAAAGGGAGACAAAATTGTGGGTTACCAGATTGGAAAAATGTCACTTCCAGAAAAGCAGTCCTCTTCACAGCAAACTAGCCATACCATGCTCTATGGCTGTCGAACCCAACAGACCTGGTGGCATCAACAAAGACTGACTTCGCCATTTATACCCGAACAATGCCGGACTAGAAACCAGAGAAGAGCAAGAGGCGAACAAAAAGTGCTTATTTCTTGACCACTTCCAACTTCTTGTTTTCGTGGAGCGCAAGCCTTGAAATACGGTACTACAATTCCTGATCAGTTTTGGTTGTAATAGATTTGATAACTATATTCAAAAAGTAAAGTGAAAAAGAACGTTGGAAAGAGTGCTTGTCAGTCGTTTGAAGATAATGACAATCGTACTAAGAGACAGCCAAGACCAAAGGAAGGCATTGGTGGCCTACATTCTTTTTCCTCCCTAATTGCCTGAAGCCCAATTTGTAGTTATCTCGTCTCATTGCACCAGAGCGGAGCTGATGGGCTGGCCATTAAAGAGCCCTTTCGTCCTGGTTTGAACACAGTTTCTGTGGTAATTAATTAGAGGTTAGTGCCAAAATGGAATGCTATCTACATGCTCAGATGAACGGGAATGATTTGACAAAGCTCTGTCCGTGGAAAGAGGGAATGGATCCGAGTTCAGTTGCCAATTTTGCATGTTCCCAAGGCCATTGTTCTCATTGGATCCCTTTCCATTCCAATCTAGGAAAATCTGTAACGAGGGCGATCGGAGCCAATCCACTAGTTTCATTGGATGAATTGGTCTCGTAATTGCAGCCTCTCAAACGTTGGAATGAGGAAAGTTCTATTTTAGTTGAAAAATCACTCCATAAAAGTGCAATTCAATTGCCGGAGGGGATCAAGGGGGCTCTCAAAATAGCCAATAATCTTCAAAGGAATTACTTCCAGGGCCACTAAGATTGCGTATACTTTTCGTATGTATTGAACCAACTTTCAAGGTTTAACAAAGTTGGTAGGTTGAGAACCGAATTTGGCATGATTTTTAAAGGTTACTTTTGGCTCAGATTTTCGTGCTTGGAGTAAAAGAGTCTTTGCCATGAAAGGGGAGGTGAAGAAGACAGGCCAAGAGATGGTCGTGACAGGATAATTCGACTTTTTTACACCCTCGCTTTCACTTCCTGCATGACTTTGCTCTCTTTCTCTCTCTCGTATGGAATGTACAGGCTGGCAAGCTTAATTCAAAGAAAGTCCGATGGGTGAAAGGATCAAAATCGGCAAGAATTGGGCTTAAAGTGACCAATCTTACTTCAACTTTTAACTAGATTCATGCTTGGTGTGTTTTCAATCTTTAACGGAGAAGTCTTTGAAAAAAACACTCAAATGTTCTCTTTAAAAAAAATTCGAGACAGGGAGTTTATCTTGAAATTTGACTCGACCAATCACGACGTCAAAAAGAATTTAGCCACCGTATGTTCTTCAAGCATTATGAATGAATATTTTTTACCACCAAATTGGGTTTTAAAATCTTTTTTTTTGTTTATTGGCGTTGCTTAACAATATCTGACTATTCGTAAAAGCGAAGAGAGAGTGTTTGTCTCCCTCACATTTGGTTTGTATGGACACTTTCAAATTGTTGGTACACTAAGCGTGAACTTGATACGCAGTTCAGAGCAGTGACTCTATGGCAGAAGAAACTTATAGTCCTCTCGTTTTCTTTCACACCTCCCTGAGCGTTCTTCTTTCTAAGCACAAGTTCCATTGTCGTCATGAAGGTGGGATCCACGTTGGGAACGAGAGTGAGTTCCATGCATAATAGATAGCTGTCTTTTAGGTCCCCTTTTATCATGTGCACACATCAAGTAAGAAAGTCAACTTTTCACCCACATTCCCTCTCTGACTCATTGAGAACAACATTGCAGAGGAACGGTTTGTGCAGAATGCTATCGAGCTAGTGTGCCAAGAGTTCCTATACAATAGAGCGTACCAGTAACGGTTTGGGTGGGTGGATAGCGAATTGCTACCTTAAGTGGTCGCTTGATCTCGTCTCTCAACAACAGGAAAGCTTTGAAATATAAATGCACATCAAGCTACTCTGCCACTTTAGAGCTGAGCAGATCCAAGACACTCAAGTTCTTTGTCTGGGAAATTAGGAAACAAATGCAAGGCGCATTCAGGATTCAACAATTAGCTCTTATCAAAGCTTTGCTGGAAACCTTGAAACACAAATCTATCCAAAACAGGCTCGCGATTGTAATTAGGAGTCACTTAAGGGGGAAAGGATCAAGGATCTTTTAAACTTAACTAGTACAAAAAAAAAAGAAAACACAACAGGTGAACGTAGGTCGGATAAACGATGAGAAATTGGGAAAACAAAACGAAATTCATCCCATCTCCTTATCCTGATAAAACAAGGCTAAATAAGGAAAATAATTTGACATTCGTAAATACGTCGGTATTTAGTAGCGACCAAGCTTTTGGCATGCCCAGAAGCATTTTGCTGAGAGAGCATGCCCTAATTTCCAACGAGTCTGGAAATAAAGCACCTCATAATATGACCGAGTCCGTGGGCCAAGATTCGCACTATCCTCCATAAACACCTCGGTAAATTGCGCTTGCACACATCGTCAGGATAGAAATCAGGGTTCCTGAATTGTTTGCATTTCTTGAGGAAATAGACCATTGTGACTCTTTTATGCTCACTTTTATGACTTCTGTCAAATATTTTTGAATGAAGGTGAGGAAGGAACACCTCGAGAGTTGGAAAGGTAAGCCCCCGTGTAAGACAAGATTGGCCTTTAGTTTGCATTCGGCATCGCTGATCAAAGCAAAGGGGTCGAGGAACGGAGATGTGAAGGCATGAAAAAATGCTAGAATTCACTCCATAAAATTTCCAGGGGCAATGAGACGAGCAAATAAAACAAAAAGAGGGCATTTCACTTCCTTTGATGTTTTCAGCTTCACACAAGATTCAAGCCCCACTGAGCTGACTGACTCGGTTCCAAAAAATCAGGCAACGCATGAGGAAGCAGGTCCAATAGCTCCAGTTTCTCCTTTGTTCCACAATTCCTCAAGATTAAGAAAACAAAATCCAAAGCAAAATTAGTAGTTTTCAGATTTTCGTGCCTACACAATGAAACCTTGGCCTTTTCTCAAGTACTCATGTACACGTAGATGCTTACGAAACCTTCTATTTCCCTCCTTGAGGCGTATCGACCGTTCAATTATCAAAGCATTGACTTACATAACCGTCTCAAGGTTGGGATTACCTAATGTACTACTATTACTCACTAGGGGCCTAAAGGGTACTGAACGCAGAAAACCACTGAAGTCTGGCTGGCTGTAATCCAATATGTCGAGATAGGCTAGATGTTATGGACCTCAACTGGACTTTTTAGGAGGAGGCCAAATAAGGCTGCTTCAGTCCATTGATTGGAATATTGGCCAAAGGGGTTGCCGTTCTCGATTCGTAGCTCAGCAAACTATTAGTCAAGGTAAATGGATTGTTGTGTCTCCTGGAACGTGGACCATTTATCACACCAACGCACTTTATCCTTTCGGCAAACGTGGCACCAAAGCATCTAACGTTCCAGATTCTTTCCATCATCGCTTCTTTGAACCTCTCCGAGTTCAAAGGCGCCCAGACGAAAAAGACGGAAAGGGCACCATAAAAAAATGAGACTAAAACGACAGGATCGGGTTGTTCTAAGTTTTCGAAACGGCAGATGTTGCAAAAACTACCAACCATGGTACAAAAGAAACGAGGAAGAAATCCATCAGATGCTGCCAGTTCAGATTCACAACAAGACCAGAATCAAATCCAAAGTTCCACTTTCTGTGCTCGTTATAAAAGTAAATAATATAAGCGGTAAAGTGCCAATTCCAACTGCAAAAATTCAGTCAAAGAGACTTCAGTGAGAAAGAGAAAAACTCTTCCAGAACACGTCATTCCAATCCTTCGTCTCCTTTTATGACCATGAGTCAATGCTTTTAAGCGGTAATAAATGAAGAGAAGCAGAAAACCCCGAACCTTCCAAGAGCCCAAAACAAAGAATCTAAATAGATCGGGCGCATCAGCCCTCAAAGCTTAGTGGTTTCGATAGAAATTGATTCAAAAAGGCCCTATTAGGTTAGTGACACTGCAATCTGTTAAAGCCACCCACTCAATATGTGTTACGAAAGGACCTACGATGCAGGAAAGGAATGGCAAATTGCGTCGAATCCAATTAGAACTAGCTATCCGAATGAGAGACAGCTGTGGGCACTCAAGATCGACAAGACGAGTGTCAAGAGGAGGCAAAAACATTCAGACATCACATCTCACTCGAGGTGGAACGAAAAAGATCCTCTTTGAGCCCTCTGACTTGAGTATAGCCCCCCTATATCACTGTGAAAAAACATTTTCTCTCAGGGAGGTCAGCAGGAAGGCACAAAGATCATCCAGAAATGTTATAGTCACTTTCTAAACATACATGAGAGGCAAGGCATATTTGGCTATTCAAAAAGTTAGAGGGCTTTCTTCTTATCCCCCGATAAAGGGACATCTGCAGACTCAAATTCATGGATATAGGTTTTTCTTGGTTCCAATCACGATCCGCGGGGTCTTCTCAGGGAAGCAATTTTAGTAGTGAAGGAGGTCTTTCTTCCCCTCTCTTCCTTCTCAATTCGTTCCTTGGACCAAAATTGGCGATTTTAGGAACGAGAAAAATTCTCCGCTAAGGATCAGTAACCACCAAGTTCCACAAATAGGGTCCATGGAAGGAGCAAGTGAGGGGAAAAGGCTCCAGGAAGCCCTGATCAGATTTTATGGGCTCTTCAATTTCTCTCTGACGCCATTCATTGCTGATTGTGATCTGTTATTCGAAAACAACGACGAAGGCCCTTCATCTCTGCCAGCTACTAAGAAGCATGTTGGTCACTTCAAGGATTAATTTTTAAGTGGTCTTGGCTCGAACTTCTCTTGAAATAATTGGACCATTTCCGAAAAGAAACTTGAGGTTGGAAACCTCCAAAAAAACAAGGTCAACAGAATTGCGCTCATGCCATTTTACAGGCCAGAGAGGTTGGCTCAGTTTGCTTCCAATCGATGGAAAGAGTAATTGTGGAAGCTTAAGTGCTTCAAGTTTAAGTTTGGTGTGGATCGCCAAAGTAGAGCCACGTGTTCCATGTTTCTGCATTAATGTTCCACCCCAATGGCAGATTTGTCAACAAAAGTGATCCATCACGAGATCGACCGTGCCCCTTTCCCAACTCCTTCGTCTTAAGTCCTTACCCTGACCCAGAGGTAAACAAATATTGATGTTTGTTAAAGGAATGTATCTTCGTAGTGAATCACGTGTCGTGTAGTGGAACCAACTCTCGACCCATTCTCCTAGATAAACAACTCTCAAGATAGGTTTCTGACGGGAGAGTGACAGACACACTGTTACTTAGGAGGGAAGCATTTACTAGAAATATTCGGTCCCATTTTTCTGCTCATACTACACTATATTCGTGTTCCATATCTGTCACGGATCATCTTTTGGCGCCAAGGTGCATGCATTCAATGAAAACAATCAATGCATATAAATCACTTTGCAACAAAAGAAAACAAAAATAGCTCATATTGTCAGAATTGCTTGCAATGCAAGGGGAAGCAAAGAGAGAGAGAGACCGAGGAATCGGCTCCTTCCCTCTTCGTTATTGGGGGTCTCCCAGGCTCGAAGAAGATGGTGTTGCTTTTAGCGCAAATAATCAAATGATGATCCATCACTTAGATCACATGAGGGGTGGCGCATTATGTCAGCCTCTCCTGGTTCATTAAGAACCAAAAAGATTGTCTTTGCTCAGACATCTTCGTTCGATCTTCCAGCTTAGCCTCCCTTGTGATAGCCTCAATCCCCAAACGAGGATCTTCTTTTTGCCATCAGAAGAACAAAAATTAAATTTCAAGGGCCCGAAAGAAGAAGAAGTCATCAGTAGAGTTGAACGTCCTTTTGTGAGTGAAATCCAAGTTCTTGACAGACACATCTTGAATCCTCCTCGAAACATCCAATTACTTTTTTTCCATTTGCGGCCCTTAATGTATTCTTCTCATGCAAAAGTGGCGAAAGACGGACGAGGCGTGAGGGAACATGGGGACAGTACAGAGAACGCCATAGTTTAGGAGTTGTTCCTATGAGGAAGGCGAATGAACGAGAGAAAGAAGGCAACAACACCAAAGCGTCGGTCGGAAACAACCATCAGTACTTCTGTTCTAGGGCCTATTGCGACAACGAGGGGCTTCATTTAGGAAGTGCCATTGCCACACATACCCGAGACAGACGACACACACCAACCAACTAACAATGCCTTCTCAGCCATTTGTTTGGACCATCTTTGGGAGTGTTCGTTGTTGGCATGAACAAGGCCTTTGCCTTTGAGGACGAATGTCGTCGAAACATCATCATGACCACACAGCTTTTTGGAATCTTCGAGGATCGATGGTACCAGGAAAAAGTTTCCAAGCATAATTATTAGGCTGGAACTCGAGCCAGACCCTCTTCAAAGTAAGAGTTCCAGCCATGGCAATAAACATCCGTCTGCGTCCAATTTAGTGGGTTCCTTTTTTGTTATGAGGCCTCGTTTCCGTGATTACATTCAAGAGCAATCTAAACGTGAGAAATCATTATTGAGGGACAAAAACCGTGGAAGGCTCTACTTCTTTGCTTCAAGCCAACGGTCGACTTGATTTCTCCAGCAAACACTACCAATCAAGGTCCCTCATTAATGCGTCGGCCTGGGAATGCCTTAATGATATCTGTCTGTCTACTTATACCCTTCGAGGTAATACTTAATGAAATCAAAGGTCCTGGAAAATGCCCTCGATGACCTCGAGACTCGTAAGTCTAGCGAAAGCAAGAGCAAATTTTTTGTATTACAATTGATGTGTGCAAGTTTCAAATAAAGTGCACCTAGCACCCGGTTTTACGTATCCAAAGCATAACTAATTGGGAACATTTTTGTTCTGATCAATCAAATACTCAGACACTTTCTAAGTCAGAAAACTATAGATGCAATCAATGATCAACTCAATAGTCTGCAACTGCAACCAGACAAAGCATTCACGGAATTCAAGGAAGTTTTTGCACCAAATTTGGCCCTTTAGTTAACTAGAAATCTAATGCAGAAAGGTGCTTTTCCTCTGTGAATGATTTCAAGTCATGGATTACTAGTTAGCTGCTATTGTTGCCCTGAGATTATTTGCCAAGGCACAACTAATTGTGCCATTCATCATGGTTGGTTGCTGCCTGCTGTTCCTTTAAGCGTCCTCGTTATTTTACGGTAGAAATGGAGCAAATGGGGGGAAAACAGGCAAGGCTTTTACGCAATGGAGCCCCGTTTATTATGGGATCCGTCACCGATTAAGGTTGCAACAAAAAACGCATCCTCAAAATGTATGATGAATGATTCTTTGCCAACTGGACTTCTATGGAGTCGACATTTATAGCCAAACGAAATCTGGCACTGTATTTCTAGCCGGACCCCAAGTCTAATTTTGTTGGCCTCATACAAAGGAAAGACGATATTTGGCCCTCCCGCAAGGAATAAATGACGCCATAAAAGCATGAAAAAAAAACTCACATTCCTCGAATTTCAAACGCAATTCTGAATTTCTTTCTCTCTGCTTTCTTCTTCCACCCCCATCAAAGTTTAACGACACCCCTTGTTTGTCCAAGTCGAGTGGGGTTTTTAGGTTTAGGTTTGGTATTTGTCTACTTTGCATATCTTTTGATGGATCCACGCATGTTTCTAAAACACTCTTGCCGAGGTTTTCAATATCTTAAGTTTAGATGATTTCTTTAAAATGTAAAAATTGAATGAGAAAATCAATTAAAATGTCATGTACCACTCCAAGCCATGGTTTCAAATAACATTTCAAACGGACCCTAAATCTCAAGTTTCGTCAAACAAGCAGTTTTAGGAAGGGTTTGGATGTTACGATGGCATTACCATTCCGAGAATCACCCTCCAACTATTTCTCCAAATACTCCAAAAAGAAAAACATTTGTCAAAACTTGAAATGTGTGAAATGACGCAAATCTAGGGCAAAATCGGAAGAAAAGAAAGCCGTCCTTTGTGCTGGTGAAATGTACAAAAAAAAGTCTTTTAAACAAGATGGAGGCCAAAGAGAAGACCTTGGCGCAATTGAGATGCGCGGTGGCAAATCCACGCTGTCTCATTAAGATTGGCCAGACCGAGGCGCAATTCTTGGATGACAAGTCGAGGAATGGAGATTTGGAAATGAAACTCATGTTGAGAATTCCGCTCATTCCTCGGATTCAAACACTTTCCATAAAAAGCGAAGACAATTCAAGAGCAATAAAAAAGACGATCTAAAAAAAACTCCTTGATGAAGGAATCATGTGTGCTTTCGAAACCATGATTGGGCTATCAAACCTCACATGCATGTAATGTCAAGATAAGTGAAAGCATTTCTTTAAAAATGACATGTCACTTGTCACTCAGCTTTTCTATTCCGGATTGCCATGTTCACAATTTCCCGAACTGACCGCTCGTCAACTATTCCCAAGAAATTTGGAAGAAGTACTTATATTGTGCACCTCGTGCAAGCACGTTATTGTCAGTAGGAGGGTCTACTACCAAGCTTGACTTGATGTTTTTGATAGCTTCCTGTCTTGTTTGAAGGACAAGGCTTCGAATCGTCTTTGTCAATTTAGGTTTAGTACGCTTTCCATGTTTCTTCAATTCGTTCATAACTGTAACAATGCAAGACCACTATCAGAGAGATAGGATAACACAGTGAAAAGAAAGCGATTCAGCATTGCTAACCAGTTTTTCCCAACATTTCATAGCGTGTTTGTCTCAGCAAGTTCATTAGGAGGGTAAATATTTCTATTTTTTAAATGATGATGAAAAGTTATCCTTCAAACCTGCGTTTTTTTCTGATCTCCTTGCGACAATCAGATTTGCTTAATGTTTTTTTTCCAAAGATCAAAACACACGAATTCGTCTTACCTTCTCTTTAAGAAGTTCCCGGATGGATTGGGCTTGGTCACGAAATTTTTGAAGTGACGACTCCAACTCTTCACATCGTTCTTGCCAACCAGAGTCAGATATCGGAAGCTGAACATCATTGGGGGCTGAATATGACATCCAAGTGTCTAACCCACAACTAATTCCACTTTGAATGAGCGAATCAGAGAGGAGAGAATGGCCCGAAGGTGTAGATCCCAAGGTTGTTGATTCAGCTTGAGACGAAGTAGACATGTCCGACATAATCGAGTATCTTGAAGGAGGAGCAGAGTTTAAACTAAGGGGGTTCTCATCAGGAGTCACCGAATTCTCCACTTGACCACCAATCTCGGGATTTGACTCGTCCAAACTG
Source organism: Tigriopus japonicus (assembly GCA_010645155.1). NCBI lineage: Eukaryota > Metazoa > Arthropoda > Copepoda > Harpacticoida > Harpacticidae > Tigriopus > Tigriopus japonicus. Next base: position 3,642,018 of record CM021321.1, read on the forward strand.
CTTTCTAATCGATGATATCGAATTTCAAAGTTCCCATTCGGTTTTGGTGACAATAAGGGTTGATTTCCATTCGGAGTTTTCGACCCATTGCTCTTCACTCCATGCGAAGGATCCATGATGGAACTTCGATTGGGTAGATGTGTCACGGGTTTGACTTCAATACTATCGGCTAACGCTTCCAATTGACTTGACAACTCGAATAACTGAGACAGTCTTGGATCCGATAGGATGGAATATCTCGCCGATATTCGCTTTCCTGAGGCCATTCTGGACACATGAATTTGCTCGTGTTTCGGTGTGGAGATCACATTTGGCTTTTTGTCGGGATTGATGCCCTGGAATCCCAAAGTGCTAAAAGTCACTCACAATCACATTCCTCACATGCTCATAATCACAAGTCCAAGAAGAAGTTCCACGCAATCAGCACTAACAAAAGTGAACCAAGCCAATAAGATAGGGACGAAGAAATAGTAGTAAGAGTGGTGGAACAGATGTGCCGTTTCTTCGAAACTCAGCCCCCGCAGACTCGTACAACAAGCTTGGTCGAGAACGAGAAGGGGATGAAAAAGAGAAGGTATTTTTGAGGAAGAAGAAGCTTGGAAGGAGGAAGTCGGAAGAATCAGTTCAGAAATGGGGGATCGTTTCAATATTTCCCCTTTCTGTCACAAATCGTCGCGAAGAGCTCGAAGCTAGCCACGCAATCCGGAAAGGCAAGAAGTCACCGCTTCAAGTCTCAACCCCTCAAATGGCAGTGAAAGGTGTCTTGGAGAGGTGGGGTCGTCCCAGATTGGGGAGGAAACCGAGAAAACGTACCGATTCGCCCCAAGACGAGGGCGAGCTTTCCAGACTTGCACAGGGTAATAATGAGTGCACACGATCTTGGACCCACTCCAATCTTGAGCTTGAAAAGTCAAATCGCCCGGCTGTTCGTAGTCGACTGAATTCGTGTAATAACACGAGAAAATTGAACGCGAAACGGGCAACTCCTCTCCCAATTTGTAGCCCTAGTCGTTGTTCGCAATGTTAATGACGGCAGTCCTGAAATGAAAGTGAAATGGTGAATGCGTGGGTCGGTCAAGAATGGACTGACCTTAAGAGCAGAATCACATTCCCCAAGCACAGAATGAGGGAATTGATCACGTTATTTGAAACCAAATATTTACAGATGTCTTCATTTTGGTAAAGATAATAATGACATTCTCAAAGAGTGGGAACCTCTAAAAGTCAAAGTCACCTGACATTTTTCCCGTTGACTCTGTTTCTGCGGAGGCAACACAGTGATGCCAAAACACAATGCTACGTTATTTTCATATCACTCCGAATCGTAAATAACCCCACTATCACACTGAGGCGCTTCCCTCTTGCTTTGCCTCGAGAATGGGCCAAAATCTAACTAACCGACCTCAAATGATGGTGATCACCGCTATCCATCCACTCATTCTGCCATGAAGTCACCAACGCTCAGCATTCGGCAACCGCATGAAGCTCTTCGCTGGAGAACAAGGTAACTCCCACTCCATCCTGTCGAATTGCACGAAAGTGGGCCGCACAATGGCTTTAGCCACTCAGGACGAGTTGAGCAAATTTTTGCAATGCACTCCCTTGTTTTGTTGTTGATTAACACTAGTGTGCTTTTTTGATGAATGACGTCATTTGGAGTTCATGCCATTCTGAGAGCGACACTCATTGAGGATGTCCAAATTGGTGGACACCACGATTAAGTCATGGCTAGAAGGTATTGTCCAGGACTAGCCATAAGAAGAGTTGTCAAAATACGTCATCAACCCATTTTTGGCATCATTGCTTCAATCAAATCGGGAACGTTACGATTTGAGTTCGTTGGTTTCAAATTGATGCTATCATGAACTTGACAAAGGTTCTCGGTAAGTGTATCAAATCGTTGAATTTTGTACAACATCATCCTACTTCAATCAGTCTGATATCAAGAATTAAAGATTGTCGATATCACAAACGTAACGCTCGCCATTCAAGAAACCATTTGCGCCGATCATTAATTGAGAACCTTTTTGTTGGTAATTTTTTTCTCAGGCAAAATTGACCAAAGTTCATTAGGTTTGCCCATATTTCGTGGCCGTTTTAATGAAGATTAAAGTGGGGTGGAGGAGCACCCTCCAACTTCATCCTACTATCTAGGGTCTCTACGATCTCTAGTTCATCCTACCATTCGTGTCCTTACTCTCTGAAAGTGTAGGTGTGAGATTCGGTCCGGTGTGGCCATAAAGTTGTCAAAATATGTGGGAACCGAAATCAAAAAACGCTTTTTGAGAGTAGGAATGATCTATAATTTGTGCAAATGTGGTTCAAAGGCAATGGTAAAAAATGCTCATCCCGCAAGTGGCTAAAATCAATTTGTTTGAAAAGGATTCGCTGACTAACTTTGTTTCAAAAATAATCAAATGAGGCGAAGCGGCAATGAGTGATATAGAAGCGTTCGGAGCAAGTTGCTGAAGCCACATGTTTGTTTTCTTGTCAAAGTTTCCTTGAGCCAATTTCGGCGATATTTGTTTAGGAGCAGCCCAAATCAAAGCCAAATGAGCGATTCTTTCCGCATAAAAACTTGCGTAGGAATTCAAATTGAAACGGGTGTGAACTGATTCAATCCAGGCAATAAGAAGTCCCACCTGTGCCAATATAAGTTATCCCCCATTTCAACCATCCATCGATTGGCAAAATGACGCAAAGAGTGGGGAAAATATGAGGGTATTTAAATCAGGCGAATTTGTAATTAGTGATGCTTGGCGTTTAACAATGAATGATGATCAATCGCCTTCCAACCGCGCCAGCTGTTTAACCATTTCTTGTTTCTTCAATTTATTCTACGAACTTGTTGCTAACGGAGAATTTGCAAATGTCATTGTGCAATATTTTGAGGGCCTCGTAAAATCTCAAAGAAAAACAAAAGTCAGAACTGAGATCCTGATCAACAACTAAAGTGTTGTTTCTTCAAGCGTTAATACAGATCTTGGATCCTGCTCAGAGTTTTGGCCAAAAGTTTTTCTTACCTACTTGAAGAAAAAGATCATTCATCACTGACCACTTTAAAGTTAACCTGATCAATCACACCCAAAGGACCCAGAGAACCAAAGCCACTTCGTAGTGGAACCTATTTGTTCCGTAGTAGAGAGCACTTGGAACGTTGTTCAACAACTACCGAACTCATCCTCGGAGTCTCCCGAATCGGCGCGCTTTTCTTCAAGCTTCGCGCTCGGTAACCTCGGCCCAATCCTCGCTGCAGACACCGACCGACCCTCATTGAAAGAGAACTGAGAATCGCAAAGAGCAATACGGACTCGTGAGCCAAAAGAGAGCTCAAGATGAGAAGGAACTGGGAATAAGTAGATTCAATGATGAACCCCTTGCAATGGGAATTTCGATGCAGAATCATTGGGCAAACATCTACATATTCATATACACTGTGTCAGAATGAGATTCTATGGTTCAGTAAACGTGGTTTTTTTTTAAATCCATCGTTCGAGTTTTGAGGAATTTTATTATTTCGTTACTCTCAGAGGTGTTATAGAGCAGGGGTCACCAGCCTCCTTTTTGTTTTTTTTGGATTTGATTCCTGTTGCAGGGGTCCCACTAAACAGATCCTTGTAGGTTCAAGGGCCCATATATCTTCTATCAAAAAGCCTTTATTCTGCCCCGAGTACACTACTATGGTGCCTCGCGGGCCCACTATGTATTTTGGACTTTCCCCATGGCTCCATGGCCCACCAACGACCACTCTTGGGCCCACAGGTTGCCGACCCTTGTATTAGAGGATATGACAAATTGCGAGAGTGATGAAATGTGCTTGGACTTTTCAGATTTATTGAAGAATTTCTAAATATGAGATCTCGGATCAGGGTTAGTCTTATCGAGGGTTTGGCGGCTAATGGGTTGCGACCCACATATGGGTTCCAATATTATTTTTGGTAGGCCTGGAAGCTTTCAGAAAAATACAGAATTTTGGGCATCAGAGCCATCCGTCACTCCTCTTATTAAGGACCCCATCCTATGAAAGGAGAATGTAGGTGCTCAGTTGCAACTTCCATCAGTTTAGAGGATCTTTAACCTTTCTAGATAAAGTTGAAGGAGAATTAACCACAAATGGTTTTGACCCTTGATCTAAAATTAAAACTACACATTTGACAAATGTGGACCTGGCAATGATTTCATTTTGCAATCAATTAAAATTCGATTACATTGGTTTCAAAATAAACTATAAAATTACAATTGATTTGTATTCTATTGGAATTACTTATAATTACCATTACTTTCAAACACTGGATTTAGTACCTCACTTAATTACATTTCAATCACATTCTTTCTCGAAACCAGCTTGTTCTCATTTCGTTTTAAGGGCAAAATGGAAGGTAAGCTAAAGGGTTGAAAAAAATCTGTGAAATACTTACTCTCCGAACTTGTTCTCTAGGTAAAAACGTTATTGGAATTTGGAATTGAAAAATCTGAATTACATTGCCCTAAATGTAATTAATTGCAACTACTGTAAGTTCAATTGTAATTCACAACATTGAAACGTAATTGCAACTACATGATTCTTATTGAAATAAAGATTACTATACATCTTTGGACATGTATAGCCAAACCGGATATGAGAACAATAGAGCAGTTGTTGAGGGCATTTGGAAGCATTGCGAAGGAATAGAAAGACAGAGCAAATATAGGTCAGTTGCTGTGGGAATTTGGAAGTATTGTTAAAGTCTAGTGGAAGTATGGTAAAACACTGTAGAAATAACCATGTTCGAGTAAAGTTTCACTACATAAGCTGCGTTTATAATCGAAAAAACGCTTTTTATTTTCTGAGACTATCCTTGAGCATGGTTATTTCTATTCCGTCTTGATATGCTTCCATTTTGCTTCCACTATTCTTCCAAATGCCTTCAACATCTAAAAAACTATTGACCAATTATGTGGCGGCATCAACAAAGTTATCTTTGTATCATGGGACACTATTTATTAAATGTGCATTCCGATTCGCAATCAAATATTCCTATATTGAGGGTTGCTCTTCTTCTATCCAATATTTTTATATCCAGCTTTGACTGTACCACCTATGAATGGACTTATAGATTAGATCAGGGACCACTGTACGTCAGGACGAATTTCAAAAATACACACTGGGTCCGATCAGTGTACTAAAATGTAAGGTTTTTGCAACAAATATATTGTTCCGTTGAATTTTCGTTGTACTAATCCAGGGATAACCTATATAATAGTATAAATACTGGATGCGAACTCGCGGAATTTCCTAGCTCGCAACCTCACACGGATGAGGCCGAGAGTTTGTAAGTAAACAAGAAGTACAAACGGCCATGTTGGGAGTGGAAAATCAAACGGAAATCGACCAAGAGTCCAAAAGATAGTGCGCCAATCGGGGTTTTCTGTGTTTCAAGCGGGTCCAGCCAAGTCCTAGCCTTGGTAGAGGTCAACCCCACGCCCCAAAATCAGTCTGATGTGGGTATTTCGAAGACATTAAGTTCAGCCAAGAACGAGGTAATGAAATAGTGAATGAATGAATGACCACATCATGGAGTGCGAGTGAACCCCCCACAAGGTGTCTTTTCTAC